>CP094633.1:24131151-24552073 GCA_023657505.1 Camelina hispida | reverse complement strand
GCCGAGGAGATGAAGGCGCGCGCACACCCGGCCATCCCACGCGACCAAAAGAGCTCCCCGATTGAAGCCACGCGACCACACCACCCGGCCAATGCTCAGCCGATGGAGTTTAGACGATCAAGGCGCGAACGGACACGCGGCCACACCACCCGGCCAAAGGCTCACCGATGGAACTAAGTACTGAAGGCGCGAAGACACACGCGACCAAGCGACGCGACCAAACCTAGACCGGTCGAGCACACGCGGTCACACACACTCGGCTGAACCATGGCCGATGGAGTTCACACTAGCCTATTTTTATTGTTGACCCGGGTTTGACCCAGTTGTTTTTGGGTTGACCTAGGTTCTTTTCTCCTTCACTATAAATACTCTAAACCTATTAAGGAGACTTATCTCTTTCTTATCTTTTGTTAAGTAGCCATCTAGGGTTCCTAAGCTTTTCTCATTTTGGTTTTGTTGAATCTTTGTTTGAGTTTCCAGTTTAATAGTAATTAGTCTTTCAAATCTCTTAATTACAAGCTTTTATTATGATTTCACAAAGACAAACCTCTTTCCTTTGTGTGATCATGATGATTAGTGAGTAGATCCTTTAAGAACTTTGGGCTTGGTAGATTTAGGGAGATAGATGGTTGATCTTGATGTCTAGGGTTTATTTTATGCATTTCCTTATCTTTGATTAGTGATAATATGCTAGATAGCCTTGATCAAGCTTTAAATCTAGACTTTAGGATTTCCATCCCATAAGTGTTTGATGAAATTCTGAACCAAAACTTGTTAATGAGCTTTGCATTCCTAGCCAATGGAATTGATTGATAGGGTGCTTAGTGGTATTTGAACTTGTTCTTAAATGGCATGCTTGTCCTGTGATTGCCTTTGGAAATTGTTGATTATCATTTGACTAGTTTTCATAGGATCTCTATCATGGAAATGAATTGATTTGCATTAGTGTTCTAGCCATAGGATTGTTCTTAACTGTAACTTAGACATCTAGGATTGATTAGCTATCTCCCAAGTCAATTTACCTTGCCCAAGGTTCCCTTGTTAATTCTTGAATTACCAGTATATTTGCTATTAGAGTTTGTTTGCCTTGAGTTGCATTGTCTTGTTACTTTATTGAGTAGCTTTTGATTAGATAAGTGAGTGACATAAGAACCTTTTACTTGATTAAGAATAGATTAAGCATTTTGTGTATTCTTGTTGTGTTGATTGATTGCAAATTGTGGATTGATAAATAATTGATACTGATAGTTACTACATCAATTTGGCGCCGTTGCCCGTTGCTTACCTAATTGACCATTAGGATTTCAACTTTTGTTTGAGACTATTCATTTACTTTACATTGTTTGTTACTTGGATTGCATTGGTGGTTGTCTTTGATTTTCAGGTTGTATGCAATTGAGAAGCCACGGCCAAGCCAACTTGTTTAAGCCTGTTGACGACATTCACCGTCTTGAACGAGAGAACCGCCGTTTAGCCCGCCAAGCCATGGACAACAATCCGCCCCCCTGCTGCTGTCTCCAATGGAAATGATCAGCCCATGACAACCAAGCTCCTGTCCACCCTCCAAGACAACCAACGAGTCATTGGAGCTTTTGATCAACCAAACATTCATGGGAACCGCCAAGGAATTAGAGCACCGGCTGTTGAGAATAACAACTATGAGATCAAGTCCAGTCTTATTAACATGGTGCAGAGCTCAAAGTTCCATGGCCTTACCTATGGAAGACCCTCTTATCACTGGATCAGTTTGATATGATGTGTGGGACAGTAAAAATCAATGGTATCTCTGATGATGCATTCAAACTCCGCCTATTTCCGTTTCTCTTGGAGATAGAGCTAGGACTTGGGAGAAGAACCTACCAGTGGGGATCAATCACCTCTTGGGATCAGTGCAAAAGAGCCTTCCTCCTCCAAGTTCTTCTCAACTACAAAGAACAGCAAGGTTGAGAAAATGAGATATCAAGCTTTGCAACAAAGGACTGAGAGTTTTTGGTAAGCATGGAGAGATTCAAGGCTTATACTATGCAATGTCCTCATCATGGTTTCTCCAAGGAGTCTCTTCTTAGCACATTGTACAGGGGAGTGCTACCAAAGATAAGAATGTTGCTTGACACAGCAAGTAATGGAAACTTCCTTGGTCAAGATGTTGATGTTGGTATGACTTTGGTGGAGAATCTTGCTCAAAGTGATGGTAACTATGGGAGGATTATGATAGAACACCAAGAGATCACTCTGATATGCATGAGCATCACCGCAAGGAGAATCAAAGCATTGAATGACAAGATGGATAAGATATTCTTGCCACACAAAAGCCAGTCCATTTTGTCACAGAAAGTGATGTGTATCAAGGATATCAAGAGGGAATAGAAGCTTGTGTTGAGGGAAAGAAGAGGTCATTATGTGGGTGGACAAGGGTATAACAAGTTCAATCCCAATTACCGCAACCATCGTAACCTCTCTTACCGCAGCACAAATGTTGAGAACCACAAAGATCAGTCTTATCCACCACAAAAACCACCTGGTTTTCCCTCTCAACCCAATTATCAACAAAAGCCACAAGCGAATTATCAAGGAAAACCTCAAAGCTACTCCCAAACTCAAACAACAAATGCATGCACCACAACCTCAAGGTCAAGTAGATGACACAAATGCTCTACTTAGACAACTCCTAGAAGGACAAGGGAGAGGAGCTATTGAACTTGCTACACAAATGAAGGCCATAACACCATAAGGTTGACAATGTCTATGGTGAGTTGAATGCTAAGTTTGAGAGGCTGCAAACACAAGTCCAAGGACAAGCTTCCTCCTCCTCTACAAGACAAATAGGTTCATTACCGGGAAAACCAGAACCAAACCCAAAGGAGTTTGTAAATGCCATCATGTTGAGAAGTGGTAAAGCAGCTACCAACTAATGAGCTCAATAGGGACATTGAGCCTAAAAGGAGGGGAGGTAGTGGTTGAGATTGATGATGAAGATGAGCTGATATTGAAAGATTGGGTAAAGATAAAGAAGCTGAAGGAATTGTGGTTGACAAAGGGAAGAGTAAAGTGGTTGAGGAGCCTAAGCAAGACAAGACCATTGATGAAATATCCAAGAAAAGTAAAGGTGTTGCCAAAGAAACTCTGTTTGTGCCTCCACTTATGAACCAAGGCTGCCATTTCCTTGTAGGTTCAAGAAGCAACAAGTGGACAAGTATAGAGCCATGTTTGATGCACAATGAAAAGGATGTTGCTATCACAATGCCTATCATTGATGCATTCTTGTTGAACCCTCTTACAGTAAGTTCCTTAAGGATGCAGTTTTGGAGAAGAAGAAAGCTCTTCAAGGCATGGTTATCTGACTCATGAGTGCAGTGCTATTATTCAAAACAAGGTAGTAGCAAAGAAGCTTGAAGATCCTGGTAGCTTCACTCTCCCTTGCACATTGGGACCTCTATCTTTTACCATTGTTTATGTGATCTAGGGTCTAGTGTGAGCTTGATGCTCTCTCAGTTGCAAAGAGAACTGGGCTTCACACACTACAAGAAGAAGTGGATCACCCTTGTTCTTGCTGATAGGTCAGTTAGAAACACCAGTTTGGAGTTCTTGAAGAATCTAAGTGATGATTGGTCATTTTGAGATCCCAACTGACTTTTGTTGTTCTTGAAATGGATGAGGAAACCAAAGGATCCACTCATCTTGGGGAGACCATTTCTAAGAACTGCTGGAACCATGATTGATGTGAAAGGTGGGAAGATTCAATTGAATTTGGGAAGAGCTTTGACTTTTGACATCAACCAAGTGATGAGGAAGCCTACAATTGGTGGTCAAGTGTTCTACATTGAGAAGATGGAAGCTTTGGCTGAATGGAGCTTTTGGGGAAGGAATTGGCTATAGAAGATGAGCTCCAAAGCACTTTGACAGTTAAGCAAGGAGAGTTTGGTTACTTAAGGAGGATAGTGAGGGATATCAAAAATTCTTGACTCTCACAAGCCTTCTAAAGATGGTGAAAGCTTCCTTGAGTTGAAAAAGCAAGTGTGTGTTTCAGTTGAGGTATTCGAATGAGGATTGGAGTGAGCTTAAGGCACCAAAGATTGAACTCAAACCACTCCCTAAAGGGCTAAGGTATGCTTTCCTAGGTAAAAACTCTACTTACCCTGTCATTATCAATGAGGAGCTTAGTGAACATGAAACTGTTACTCTTCTAGTGAATTGAAAAAGTTTAGGAGAGCTATTGGTTATTCACTTTGATGACGTTAAAGGAATTTCATAAACTCTTTGCATGCATAGAATTCATTTAGATGATGAATCAATGACTTCCATTGAACCACAAAGAAGGTTAAACCCTAATTTAAGAGATGTGGTGAGGAAAGAGATTCTTAAACTCCTTGATGCTGGTATCATATATCCTATATCAGATAGTACATGGGTTTCACCTGTACATGTGGTGCCAAAGAAAGGAGGAGTTACAGTTGTTAAGAATGATAAAGATGAGTTGATTCCTACTAGAACTATAACTGGTCATAGAAGTGTATTGATTATAGGAGACTCAATGCTGCTTCTAGAAAAGATCACTTTCCTTTACCATTTATTGATCAAATGTTACAGAGGCTTGCTAGTCATACTCATTATTGCTTTCTTGATGGTTATTCTGGTTCTTTCAATCCCCATAAATCCTAATGATCAGAAAAGACTACTTTCACATGTCCTTATGGTACTTTTGCTTATAGAAGGATGCCATTTGGACTGTGCTCCAGCTACTTTCCAAAGATGCATGATGTCAATTTTTTTTGATCTAATTGAGGATGTTGTGGAGGTTTTCATGGATGACTTCTCTGTCTATGGATTCTTTTTCTGGTTGTCTTTCTAATTTGTGCAGGGTCTTAGAAGAGGTGTGAGGAAACAAATTTGGTCTTGAATTAGGAGAAATGTCACTTTCATGGTGAAGGAAGGAATTGTTTTGGGTCATAAGATCTCTGAGAAAAAGGCATTGAGGTTGATAGAGCTAAGATTGATGTGAGATGACAATCTAGCACCTCCAAATTCGGTCAAGGGAATAAGAAGTTTTTTGGGCCATGCTGGGTTCTATAGGAGGTTCATTAAAGACTTCTCAAAGATTGCTAAGACCTCTTACAAGGCTTGTGTAAGGAAGTTGAATTTGAGTTCAATGAGGAGTGTCTTCTCTAGCTTTCAAGAAGATAAAGGAAGAGTTGATTAGTGCTCCAATAGTTCAAGCCCCAGATTGGAATTTGCCATTTGAAATCATGTTGTGATGCTAGTGACTATGCAGTTGGAGCAATGCTTGGTCGAGAAAAGATAAGAAGCTTCATGTCATATACTATGCAAGTAGAACATTAGATGAGGCTCAAGTCAAGTATGCTACAACAGAAAAAGAGCTCCTAGCCATTGTCTTTGCATTTGATAAGTTTTAGGCTATACTTGGTGGGTTCAAAAGTGGTTGTTCACACTGATCATGCAGCATTGAAATATCTTTTAGCAAAGAAGGGATGCTAAACCAAGGCTGTTGAGATGGATTTTGCTACTGCAAGAGTTTTGATTTGGAGATTTAAAGACAAGAAGGGCATTGAGAATGGAGTAGCTGATCATCTATCAAGATTAAGGATTGACAATGAGGTTCCAAATCAATGATGCACTTCCTGAAGAGCAGATAATGGCAATTCAACTACTTGACAAGACCAATGAGACTTGGAAGAAGCTTGGAGAGGTCATGAGGTTGGAAGAGAATGGCCCTTGGTATGCTGATTATGTTAACTACCTTGCTTGTGGAATTGAGCCACCAAATCTGGTTGGGTATGATTAGAAAAAAATTCTTCAGGGACATCAACAACTACTATTGGAGCACCATACCTCTACACTCTTTGTAAAGACAAGATTTATAGGAGATTGTTTGCCAAGGAGGAGATAGAAGGTTAGTAGAACTATGTCATGGAGCAGCCTATGGAGGACACTTTGCTACATTCAAGACAGTCACAAAGATTCTTCAAGCTGGTTTGTGGTGGCCTACTATGTTCAAAGACACACAAGAGATCATCTTTAAGTGTGATTCATGTCAAAGAAGAGGCAATATCAAGCAGGAGAAATGAAATGCCACAAAATCCTATCTTAGAAGTTGAGGTGTTTGATGTATGGGGTATTGACTTCATGGGACCATTTCCTTCTTCCTATGGTAACAATTACATACTTGTGGCTGTTGATTATGTGTCTAAATGGGTGGAGCCATAGCTAGTCCTACCAAGATGCAAAGGTTGTGTTGAAATTGTTCAAGACAATCATTTTTTCCAAGGTTTGGTATTCCAAAGAGTGATCAATTAGTGTGGAGGGAAACACTTATTCAACAGGTCTTTGAGAGTCTTCTCAAGAGACATGGAGTGAAGCATAAGGTTGCTACACCTTATCATCCCCAAACTAGTGGTCAGGTTGAGATTTCAAACAGAGAAATCAAGTCAATTCTTGAGAAAACAGTTGGTATCACAGGAAAGATTGGGCAAAGAAGTTGGATGATGCTCTATGGGCATATAGGACTGCCTACAAGACACCAATTGGAACAACTCCATTCAACCTCCTCTATGGAAATCTTGTCATCTGCCAGTTCAGTTAGAGTATAAAGCAATGTGGGCAGTTAAGCTTCTTAACTTTGATATCAAGAGTGCTCATGAGAAACGCTTGGTGCATTGAATGAGTTAGAGGAGATCCGCCTTGAAGCTTATGAGAGTTCAAAAATCTACAAGGAGAGGACAAAAGCATTCCATGACAAGAGGATGCGCTCCCAAGGGTTTTTCAAGGAAGGAGATTTTGGTGTTGCTGTTCAATTCCCTCTTGAAGCTATTCCCGGGAAAGCTCAAGTCCCGCTGGTCTGGACCATTCAAGATCAAAGAGGTTAGGACCTTATGGAGCCTTTGTGTTGCTGAACAAGGCTGGAAATGAGTTTGTGGTTAATGGACAGAGGCTGAAGAACTACTTGGCAAATGACTTCATTGAGGAGGGAACAATTGTTTCTCTCTCAGACCCTCAAAACGCCTAAGCGGCGCGGTAACGTCAAGCTTAGAGACGTAAAACAAGCGCGCTTGGGAGGCATTCCCATGGTATCCTTATGTAAATATCCTCTACTTTTCTTTTAGTTTGTGTGTTTGAATTTGTGTGTTTCTGAGTTTTAAGCATTAGAATGTTGGGAGACTTGTGTGAACTTGGTGTTGAACAGGTTGGTTTTGGTGCGAACTCACACGCGGCTAGGAGACGCGGCCAAAAGCTCCCAGCGTGAGTTGCATCGGCCACAACACGCGGTCAAAATAGGGCCGATCGAGGATCACGAGTAATTGTTGGGTTTTGGTGCGAAGGCACACTCGGCCGGAGACGCAGGCAAACCGTCACCGCGTGAAGACCATCGGCTAAGGTACGCGGTCAAAACCATGACCGATTGCAAAATCAAAGGAACATGCAATCTAAAGTGCGAACGTACACGCGGCCTAGAGACGCGGTCAAATCGTCACCGCGTGAGGGCACACCGGTCACGGCACGCGGTCAAGACGGGACCGATTGAGGATCACACGGAAATGTTGATTTTTGGTGCGAAGGCAACACAGAGTCAAGAGACGCGGGCAAACCGTCACAGCGTGAGGATAACCGGCCACGACCATCGGCCAAAATGAAGCCGATTGAGTCTACCAAAGAGGAACAATGGGTAGAACCAACTTGAAACCTGGAGACAAACAAACAAAGACAAAGGAGGTAGTGGAAAAGGGTTGTTGAAAAGAAGAAGAAAAAGGCAGTTCCTTCTAAGTCTTCACTTGTTACACAAAAAGCTTCAGCAAGCAAGAAGAAGAGTAAGGAGCCTGTGATTGAGGATAGTGATTCAGAGGAAAGGTGTATGAGTGAGAGTGACTCTGAACTTCCACTACCTCCAACTGCTAAGGAAAAGCAGAGCAAGCAACTTAAGAAGAAGCCTACCTACTCCCAACTGATGCAGCGCCTTAAGCAATTAAATTTGCCCCAACTAGATACCCAGATCATGAATTCCTTTACAATGCTGGCCTCCTTGAAGACATGCAAACTATCTTTCACAACTTTGGGATTAGGACAGTTCTTCAATTTGGCTTTTCCCACCTATGTTGAGCCAACAAGAGAGTTCCTTGCATCCTTGTCAGTGACTTATTATGAAGATGAGATGGTGGAGGAAGCTAAAGATCTTGGCATTTTTGAGTTAAGGTTCAGGGGAAGCACTACAAGATGACTTTTGGAGAGTTAGGGGCTATCTATGGGTTTCCACCAGGAACAAGATTGGAATACAACATCAACCCAAGGGAGTTCCGTTCTTTTGGCAAGATATTGGAGTGGGAAAGTACAAACCCTGGTCAGCTCAAGAACTCAAACATTCAGCATCCTACAGTGAGATATGCTCACAAGGTTCTCTCTCACACTCTTTTTGCAAGAAGAGAAGCTGGAGGTGTTCAGGCAAATGAACTTGGTTGTCTTCTAGCAGGGCTGCAGCCTTTCATAAGGATTATGAAGGAGGGAACCAGCCATTTTCCAATGCTGAAAACACATGTGTTGCTGCTGTCTTCCTCCATCAAATGCTTCACTATCAAAATTGGGCTTGGACAACAAGTGATAAGACACCAATTCTGAGTATGGGTGGTCTTGTCACCCCCATCTTACAGGCAAAAGGGGTTCAGCTTAGAGAATTTGACCATGATATTGCAAGGATTGATCCAGTCTACCTCAAGAAGACAACTTATTTAGATGGCCAAAACTGAAAAAGGGTTTATGTCTACTATGGGTACATCTTCTCAAGCTTTAGGAAGAAAGAGGCTCTTGCTCCCTCAAAAGGATGTCACATCTCTCTATGCCATGTTTGGAATATGCTGCCAAATACAAGATGACTTCCTCTACTCCTTTAAGGATGATGGACCAGTGATTCCAATAACAAATTCAAATAATGTGAGAGGTCAGGCTGAGGACAATCAACAAGAAGCCTCTCCTAGCCCAGCCTATGGTAGTGCAAGGTATGCTTTCAACCATTTGAAAGAGGCTATTCAAGCAAGTCTCTTAGAGAAGCACACAGCCACATCCACCTCCTCCAGCGTTTGTAACTGGCAAGGGAAAACATCAAGAAGCTGTCAAGGGAATGAAGAGTTTGCACAAAAGATTGAAGAATGTGGAAGCAAAACTAGCCATTGCAAGTACCTCCAATCCAAACCCTGAAGTTGTTGTGGACTCAAGAGAAGAACAAGAAGATGAAGTTGAGGATGAATTGGAAAGGCACTCATTCCATGGTGAACCTAGCACTGCCCTTGGTTTCTATGACCCCTAGAGCTTCAACATATGAGAGGAGGCAAAGGAGGAAGAGAAGAGCAGAGAGGTCTCCAACACCATGTACTAGTAACTCCTCCTACTCTCTTGACTTCTCCATGGACTAGAGGTACACTCCAAGACCTTGTACATAGAGTCTTTTTCTTTATTTATTTTCCTCTTTGTTAGTATCTCTCTTGGACTTTTCTCACACAGGGACTGTGTGAATTAAGTTTGGGGGAGAGACTAACCATCTAACATTGTGTTTTTTTTGATTTTCATTCTTCTTAGTGTCATGCATTTGTATAGCTATGTCATGCTTAGGGGCATAGCCTTTATTGTACTAGACAAAAGGCTTTTGTTGGACCTGGTTCCCTTGAACTGCTGATGGGTAGGTTTGGTCCTGAGGATTGGCAACATTCGGGTTCCGGTAGGACAGATTCGGATTCGGCTTGTAGTTGTTGTACCCTTTGTTGTAACCTCCTTTGTTGTTGATGTAGTTAACATCCTCTATTTGTACAGTCTCCCCATCTTGTTGTAAAAACTGCTCTTCCTCTGATATTGCATGAACATGCTGCTGCTGGTTGAGGAGCTTGTCGAGCTTGTCATTGAGGGCTTTTATGTCCCTCTTGTACTTGGCATCTTCATCTCCTGTAGATCGCACAGTGCGGTCGTACTCCTCATTGTAATTCCCATCAGATTGAGCCAAGTTCTCCACTAGGTCCCAACCTTCATCAACATCCTTGTTGAGGAAGTTACCATTGCTTGCGGTGTCCAGCAACATCCGTATCTTGGGGACCACTCCTCTGTAAAGTGTACTCAGCAATAAAGCATTGCTAAAGCCGTGATGAGGACATCAGGTAGTGTATCCCTTGAAACGTTCCCAAGCTTCACTGAACGTTTTATTGTTCTTCTGAACAAAGCTGGAAATGTCATTTCGCAGCCTTCCGGTTCTGGAGTTGGAGAAGAATTTGGCCAGGAATGCCTTCTTGCACGCTTCCCAAGTGGTGATGGACTCATTAGGGAGTGATTTCTCCCAGATGTGTGCTTTGTCTCCCAAAGAGAATGGGAAAAGCCAGAGTAACTCTTGCATTTGCTGGCCTACAAGCTCCGGGTACAAAGCTGGAGGGTAATACAAAAATCGGCCTTTGAATCCATCCTCACTAACTCCATTATTTTTGGTGAGGCTACAGAGCCTATCAAATTCATCCTAATGATCCAATGGGTCCTCCATTGGCAATCCATGAAACTTGTTACTCTGTATCATCTGGATGAGACTACTCTTGATCTCAAAATTGTTGTTCTATACTGTAGGTGGCACAATGCCATTTCTTTGAGTGTGAGTAGATGGAGCATCTCCTGCTCCTATGTTGGTCATTTCTTGAGGAGCTGGTGGACCGTTCTGATTGTTCATTGTCTCCTCAATGATTGCTGGTTGCGGCTGAACTTGTTGTTGTCTGAGTAGCATCGGTCTGTCGATGTTGTCGATGAAAGGACTCAGGTTCTGGCTACCTGATTCCGAACCAATATAAACAAAAGAACTTGATCTAGCAAGTGTTGAATTCCTAAATATAGCAAAATGAATTCAACCAAATGGCAACCACGCCAAATTGATAAACAGGTTTTCACCCAGGGTATCAATTCCCTATGCAGTTGTAGTACAAAGGGTTATCTATCCAAATGGTTGTTTATTGCTAGCAGGAAGGATGCAATCAGAACAATGCAAGTCAACCCAATCAGATAGCCGTTTTATATAACAATCCTAAAATAAAAGAAAAGAGTATAAACAAAGAACCACTCGACCTAAGCACTCGATGCAAGCATTCGAGTACAAGATCGGGTGGGGTGATCGAGTAAGCAAAGATGGTATGAACAACCCGAGGGATTACTCGAAGCAGGTGATCGTGTACCTGTTTGGGTAAGGGATCGAGTGATGAGTGAAACTGCAAGCAATTAAAATATGAAAGTTTCTAAGGATGGGGTAATCGAATCCTAAGTATTCCTTACCAGTACAGATGCCTTACATGCCTCACGCAAATATTCCCTAGACAATGAATCTCTAAAATCTTGTTAAAACACTCTCGTGATAGAAACAATCAACCTTGATCACTTCCCTACCCAACTCTCGTTGGAGAAACATGACCAAGCAGGCAATACAAACCGATTCATTATTGTCAATCAAATCCTTACACATCTAATCTCTTAGGCTAAGTGAGTAAATCTCTAGCATTGATTGATTCAAGCATTTCATCTACACCTCTCGATGGTAAAACACCCCTAGATTTAATCTCAACCTCTCCGTCTGTTGATAGCTTTAAGAATACCAATCTAGAAGGGAATTTATAATACATAAACAACTAAGCTAAGACATCCTAACCAATCAAGAACATAAAATTGTCTATCCCATCCCAAGAAACTTTGTTTCACTACTCAGATCTCATTGCAGAAAACACAAAAGCATAGATAAATGAAAATTGCATTGTATTGAAGATAGAGTAAAGAGGAAGAGTATAGAATCGAAAATGCAAAAGAAAATAACAAAATGAATCCTAACAAAGTGGAAAAAGTGTTTGAGTCGCTCAAGATCTCTCTCAGAAGCTCTCTCTCTGGTTTGAGTGTTTGCAGCGTGCTAGGGCGAGAGGAAGAAGAGGGGGGTTTATATATGGAAACCCATTAAACCTAGCTTCCCAGTCCTACCTGAGGGTCTGCTCGATGAGGTGCACGAGGATGAAGTCCCATTATCACCAATACTCAAATAACCTGAATTAATTCATAACAATTAAGCCAATAATCCAAACAACAGGAATCAAAGAACAAGCAATCCTAAACAACATTCTAGGACACAACTCTAACAACCTAACAGAAGCCAGACAACAAGCAGTCGAGCCATTAGAACATCCTCCTGTTCATTGCCTTGATTTCACGATCACACTTTGCCTTTATCTGCAAGACAAACAAAAATTGAGATGCATGAGGTAATTATCCCACCTACTAGGCTATAAACACAAGCAACTGAGATACTAATGTCAATAACAATCAACAAACAAACTAGGAAACAATTATCGTCTTCACTGGAAGGGAGATGTCGATCGACACCAGCCAAGTGTCGACCAACACTGGCTATTTGTGTCGACCGACACTACCCCACAGTGTTGTTCGATGCTGCTCCATAGTTTCGAATGACGTGATCTGCTTGAAGCCGAGAGTCGAATCTTGCTTCTCATCACCTCCAATCCGTTCAAAACTCAATCCCAAGGCCATATGAATCCGTAGGAAACCTATAGCAACCACAACAAGCAAGAAAACCCACAAACAACACAAACCAACAAGACAAAGGAAATCTCATGCTTAGATCAGCCAGGGTCATGCACTCACCTCTTTGCAGGAAGTTTCTGACCAACAATGACGAATCCAACCCTCCTAGCAAGCTTCCAACACCCTCCTAGCTTCAGATCTCTCATCAAAGAACAGCTTCCCAAAAATAACCAAACTCTTAAGAACACTCTTTTCTCTCTTTTTCTCTCTCAAAACTATGGAACGGCGACAAAAACAACTTTCCAAAACCCTTTTCATCCACCTTCCACTTAAATAGCCCGATTATATTGTTTCCTCAAACCAAACCGACTCAAATCGATATTTAAGTCAATCTGGTCGAACCATAAAATATTGGTGTCGACACACCACTCTTGATGTCGATCGATACCCATCCCCAAAACGCATATTTGGTTTGCGGATGTTACAATTCTCTCCCACTAACATAGATTCGTACTCGAATCTTGAAGAACCATCAGCCAAGGACTACCGTGCCACCGTCTCCACGGCCGCACTCCTCTGACCGATCTACGAAGTTCGACTTTTGGAATTTTCTTTACTCATAGGCCTCAACCTTAAATTTCTATTGTCTCCTCATCAGGCCGAAATCTGCATGCCATAATATTAGCTCCTCATCAGGCCTAAGCATGCATGCCATAATATCTAAGAAAGTTCAATATTCGTCTCTCGGATTGCCACCCTACAGCGCGGCCCCGGATCGTCATCCGAAGTCGATATACTAACCATACCCTCAAGCCACAAAGTCTCATAATAAGGCAGTACTAGGAGAACTAAATTTCCCCAAGAGTCGTTCGAGACAAACTGTCCCTAGAGCAAACAATTCTGAACATGTTTGAGTCCTATCCATAACTAGGTTTTCTTCCCATGGCTTGCGTAAGATAACACAATTTCCTACCAACCACATATCCCCTCACTAGAATACCTCATGACCACACAAGGATCATCAACATGCCAGCAGGGCCACCACAACGGCCAAAAAATGTCCTAAACAGGACCGCCACAAAGGCCAAACAAATTTCTTAAACAAGACCGCCACCAAGGCCAAACAAGGTCCAAAATAGGACCATCACAAAGACCACTTGTCCCGAAGGACCGTCACGAAGACCACTCGTCCCGAAGGACCGTCACAAAGACCACTCGTCCCGAAAGACCATCACAAAGACCACCTGTCTCGAAGGAACGTCACAAATACCACACATCCCGAATGATCGCCTAAACAGCACACATGTCCCGTAGGACCGTCACGAAGACCACACATCCCGAAGGAATGCCTAAACAGGCAACATTGGCTAAACAGCCCGCCACAAAGGCAACACAATTGGCTAAAGAGCCCGCCACAAAGGCCTCACAATGTCTCGAAAGACCGCCACACACGGGAACACAATGACTCAACAGTCCGCCATGAAGGCCACACAAGCCCCTCCAAGACTCAGAACCACTAAAACTTTCCATTTTTAGAACTTTCCCCTTTTGAAACTTTCCCAATTTTGGAAATTTCCTTTCAGGAAACTCTTCCCCAACACACCTCATCTTGGTTAGCTTAGTCGCACAACCAACCCACCCCTAAGTGAACCAAGTAACTAGAGAGATGGGCTGGTGGAATACTCCATTCCCGCTCCAGTCATGGACTACAACTAGGAAAAGGCTAGAAACCACTTCTTGAACCTTGCCTTCATCCTCGCCTCTGGCTCCCAAGTCTGCTTCTGAACACAATCACAGTCCCATAGGACTTTGTAATGACTGGAACACATCCTGAAACTCCTCAACAACCTAAATGTAAGATTTAGATTCTAAGTAGAAGAGGTATAATCAGAAGTGTAAAAGAGAAAGAGAGTTTGAGGTTTGAGATTAAGGAGAGAGTAGGAGTGTAGAAGAAGAATTCAACTTCTTACAGAAAATAGATCCTAGTTTCAATCTAAATATAGACAAGGGAATCAACATATTCCCACTAGATACTTTACACGGTTTACATAGGTGATAGCGACATTTAGGCGCCCACTTGCTTAAGTCAACATGTGACTATTTAGGCGCCCACTTGCTTGAGCTTCACCAATGGCTAACTGAAGAAGAATCTCGAAGGCTGATGACCGTTGGAGGCTGTTCTTCATGGGTTGGACTCGTAAGGCCTCCAAATGGTACGGACGGCCCATCTCGCACATTGTACGGACGTACGGACCGGATGGTTGTACGGACATGGTGTGTGAGTTCTCATACTAAATACCGCTAACTGTAGAATGCCCCACTGACCCCCACATTGAAATAGTAACTAGGTAAGACTCTCGTCCCTTCTCGATCATATTCCCACCCTCCATGGCTGAGATCACGAGACTCCGCTAACTCCCTCTAAAACAAACTTCCTCTTGGACGCTCAAACTCCACTCTACCCCTATGACAATCAAAATGAACCATATGACGATGCAACCAATCCATCCCCAGGATAAACATCATACAGCTCCACTGGGCTGATATGAAAATCTGTTGGCCACGACTTCCATGCGATCTGAATATCAACTCCTCTCGCCCGTCCAATGACTCTCAGAAACTCGCCTCCCGCAACTCTGACCACTCCCGCTCGCTCTGTGGGATCTCCTCTAATATCAACACTCTTTGCACACTCTGGAGTAATGAAGCTATGGGTAGCTCCAGAATTGAATATAACGTGGGACCTAAACCCGCCCACCAAAAAAGTCCCTAGACAAACCTCTTGTGTTGAGAACCTAATACATTATCACCTACTAAACATAAAATCTAAACCTACTGAAATTCACAAAGACAAGGTACGAGAAATTATACATGTGATTACTCCAACACTGGTTCCACCAGTCTCTACAGTCGTGTACACCTGTGGCGCCTGCTCAATCCGTGCCACCTGCTGCACTTCCGGCTGCACTACATGCTGCACCGCTGCCACTACCATCTGCTGCAACTTGGAACACTTGGTCTTGATGTGCCCAGCCTCCCTGCAATGATAGCATACACGAACCACTGCCGACAGAGCACTCTTCTAGGACAGCTAGCCACCTTGTGATCCATGCTCCCACACCCAAAGCACCCTGCACCACTCGACTACTGCGTATCCTCCCACTTCCTCTTGGTTCCCTATGCAAGCTTGCCGCCCCTGCCAGAACCTCCAGAATGCTGAGCCTTCCTAGGTTGAACCACTAGACTAACCATCACTGACTGTGCACGGATGTCCTCCTTAATCTCTACCGCAGTCTCAACCAGCTCTTCATGCATAGCATAACTCCGCCCTATACAGTGAACCCTCAAATCATCACAAAGGACCCTTTTAAACCTCCTGATCTGAGCCTCCGCAGACTCCATCACCCGACCCCCTATACATCAGAAGTCAACCGAACTCCAAGTCCAGCTCGTGCACTGACCGAGTCCCCTGAGATAACTGTAGGAACTGCACCTCCAACTGGTCTAGTGCCTCTCTAGGAAAATACTTGCGGTTGAACTCCTCCACAAAGTCACACCAAGACATCTCCCTCTACACTCTCCTAGCAGCCACTGATCTCCATCAGAACTGAGCATCACCAATCAGGTTGTGGACCGCAATCTCCACCCAAACCTCCTCTGGACATATGAGAGACTGGAAGTTACGTTCCACTCTCGTCCTCCACGCATCTGCAACAATAGGATCAGTACCACCCAAAAACCGCTCAATACTGATGTAGTTCATCTCCCTCAGCAAACTGAAATAACGAGAATGAACTCCTACATCCACAGCCATTAGCTGCTGCACCCCACCGTCACTAACGGTACAACCTGTGCCTGAGCCGGTACCACTCCTGGTATCCGCTCCAACAGCTGTGTTAACAAGCCTGCAAGATCAACGCCTCCTTTAGGGGATCCACCTGCTGGGACTCCCGCACCCGGAACCCTATCATCACCACCAACCCGGCACCAACCACCCACACCGACTCCCTTGGTACCTATTGTCCTATCAGTACCCCCGCCGGCCACACTCATTGACCCCTCCTGGAAGCCCTGCGACTCGCTAACACCTTAGCTGTCACACTCTAATCCACGGTATCACTAACCGTTGGGCCTCTGCCCCTACCATGACCACGTACGCGTCCACGACCATGTCCGCATCCACGACCAGCAATAGCACCAGCACCACCTATAACCATCTGCACTACCATGAACAGAAGGCTAAGCAAGCAAACTCAACAGAACACAAAAACATAAACTCACCGTGGAATCACACTGTAGGCTCGAAGAGGATGTGCTAGGACTCCATGCCACACACAATTGATTAATGCCCATAATTAATCAAAGTATGCAATCCCAACATCAACAACAGAAACCTAGTGAACCCAAACTTAGAACCGTAAGGGCTTTGATAACACTGAAACGACCCGACCCACTTTTTTATAAATAATAAATAATAATAGTAATAAACTAAACTAAACTAGTGGTCCCATAACTAGTAGCCACCTAACCACAAGCACACAACAGCGGATAACATAAACAATACCATTAAACCAATAATAATCAATACTCAAATAACCAGTATTAATTCATAACAATTAAGCCAATAATCCAGACAATAGGAATCAAAGAACCAGCAATCCTAAACAACATTCTATAACTCAACTATAGCAACCTAACAGAAGCCAGACAACAGCCAATCGAGCCACTAGAACATCCTCCTCTTCATTGCCTTGATTCCACGATCACACTTTTCCTTTACCTGCACCACAAACACAAATTGAAATGAATGAGTATTTTATAAACACTCAATGAGGCAATCCTCCCATCTATTGGGCTATATACACACAAGCAACTGAGGTACCAATGTAAAAAATAATCAACAAATAAGACATACAAACCATGAAACAAGTATCATCTTCACTAGAAGGGAGGTGTTGACCGACACCAGCCAAGTGTCGACCGAAACTGTCTATTGGTGTCGACTGACACTACCCCACAATGTCGATCGATGCTGCTCCATGGTGTCGACCGACACCCTCCTGGTGTCGATTGACATTGACTCCGCAGACAAGTTATGTTGTATGCTGAGAGTCGAATCTCGCTTCTCATCACCTCCAATTCGTCCAAAACTCAATCCCAAGGCCATATGAATCCGTAGGAAACCTATAGCAACCATAAAAAGCAAGAAAACACCACAAACAACACCAAACAAGCAAAATAAAGGAAATCTCAAGCTTAGATCAGCCATGGTCATTCACTCACCTCTTTCCAGGCAGTTTCTGACCACCAACGACGAATCCAACCCTCCTAGCAAGTTTTCAACACCCTCCTAGCTTCAGATCTCTCAAGAAAAGCCAGCAATCTTCCCAAAAATCACCAAACACTCAAGAACACTCTTTTATCTCTTTTTCTCTCTCAAAACTATGGAACGGCGACAAAAACTACTTCCCAAAATCCTTTTCGTCGACCTTCCACTTAAATAGCATGTATCTATGGTTTCCTTAAACCAAACCGACCCAAATTGACAATTAAGACAATCTGGTCGAACCAGAAAATATTTGTGTCGACCGACACCACCCTTGATGTCGATCAACACCCATCCCCAAAACGCACATTTGGTTCGCGGATGTTATAATGTGTAAGCTACATTTGCTTGAATGTAATCTTCTTCATACTCTATCAGACTTAGGCTGCAACTCAAATTAATAGACTCAGTCATTTTCTTTTCGAACACATCAGTGAAACTCCTAAGATTGCATCTTGAGTGAATCTCATCATTCTCTTCATACATCTTCTTTAACGTGAGATTTGATGTTTTTGTTTGCAGATCATTGTACAAGTCTTTCTTTGTGATCCATACAGAGCAGAACTTTGCTGGTTCCAAGTAACACTGTTGAGAGTCCATAGCAGATTGATCTTTTTCTTGAAGCTGTAGCAGTGTTCTCTTTGATGATTACCTCTACAGTGATCACATCCATAGGACCTTCTCCTTCTGACCTTCCTGAAATCATCCTTTGGAAAATGCTCTTGTCTTTTTCTGATCTCTTTGTCGCTGATGCTTCACCCTTTGAGACGATAGATATGCTTGCTTCTTCTTTTAAATGATTAGCACTTACAATGTTAACAGGTTGAATGATCATATCACCTGAGGCTCCAGATTTTCCTTGATATCCTAAACCTCTGTGTATAGCGTCTATTCTTCCCATAGACAGAATCTTGTCTAGATCCTTAGTTCCATTGTTCAACATCCTGATTTGCTTGTGTTTTTCATTCAAATCCTTTTCGAGCATTGTTGCTCTTCCCTTTTGTTTGTAGTATTCTTCTTGTAGATTGTTCAGTTTCTAGAAAAGTCCTTCAGTTGATTGATCAATTCCCCCAAGTGGAGTATGAGTATAGATGTTCATATATTTTACCGTGTTTTTCCTTAGTATATTCACATCTTTTGCATGATTTTCTATCTCATTTGTCCATTATTGTATAGCTTTAGAACTGTTTATGCATTAGAGTAGATTTGCATTGCATTTGCATAGTTTCTTGCATAAACAGGTGATTTTGGATCCTAAGGAGCATGGAAGGAATGCTGAAGAAGATTGAAGCTATCAAGTGAAGAAAACAAGGGAGTTAGAGCTGAAGAATCAAGGTCTGGAAGTCCACCCGACCGCCCACTCGACCAGACACTCGACCGTGTGCGGAGAAGGACTCGACTGGATGGAAGAAGCAGAAGAAGAGGTCACTCGACCGAGCACCTGGTTGAGTTGACCGAGCCGCCCTTCTATTTTGTCTTTTAGCATTTTTAGGGCTTCTCCTCCTTTTTCTATATAAAGCCTTGTACCCTACAGCCACCAAGGGGAAACCTTTTAGAAACAAAATCTAGACCTAGTATTTACCCTTTTGGGAATTGTTTACTTTTTGCTTTCTTTTGCTTAGATCCTTAGCCACTTTTGTAGAAAACTAAGAAATCTTTGATACTTGTTGGTTCCATAACTTTCTAAGTATTGAGATTTTGGGTTTGATTTCTTCTTCAATATTGTAGATCTCTTACTCATCTACCTGATAATGCAAGTTTCATTGATTTCTGGGTTTATGATTTTATTCATCATGTTTAGTGATTGTGAGTAGTGGCTTAGGATCTTGAGGATGGATTAGGATGGATAAAGGTTATGGTTGTTTGGATTGGTCAAGATTGAGTGTTTAATATCTCATCTGGGTTAGATAAACTCTATGCTATTCTTATACTAAGAGGGTAAGGGTAGATCTTAAGCTCCTTAGCATCATACCAATGTCTAAGTTGCTAGATAAGGCTAATAATAGGGATTATCATGAAGCATGCTAAGAGATTAGATGTTTTGTTTGATTTTTGACATTAATGATCTGGTTGTTTAATGCATGCTTTGATATGTAATAGCTAGTGAGAGCTAGGTCTAAGAAGTATCTTGGCTTGATTGTTATTGTCATGAGAATGTATTAACATGTATTAGAAGATCATTGTCTAGAGATAGCTCATTGTTGATTAAGTTTTGTTGACCAATTTTGATAACCATAGCTTGAGTCCATCCCATGAATCCATCCTTAGGACCTTTCTTTGTCTATTGATTTCCCTATTTAATTCCTGTTAAGTGCTTGCTGTTTGATTTGCTTTCATCTTGTTCTGTTTTCATTGTTCGATCTTCAACTCGACCACCCACTCGATCGAGCATCTGATCGAGTGCTTGCTCGAGTTTGCACCAACTACCTCACCTCCACTCTCATTCTAGCCAAGGAGATGCACAATGGGAAGCACCTCTTCAACTTTGAGCTCCCAACACTAGGGAAGATTCAACTTGTTCTACCCAACAAGGCACTTACCACCATAAGTAAAGGGCAAAACATTGATTTTTGGCCAGCTGCTGAGTTCTAGTTTGATAGGACAGTCCAAGTAAGAGTAGATGAAGCTGGAGATGTGGAGATGGCTGATGTGGAAGAGCAATTCTATTTTGAAGATTATGAGCCAAGCCCAAGAGATAGTATAGGAGTGAGAGAGACTAGCAAGAGGTTGACACTTCTACAAAAGTGGAACAAGTGGCATGGGAAGAACTTTGACAAGCTGAAAATGAATATGGGAAGGATGACTAAGTCCATCGAGGGTTTAAAGAAGGAGATTGCTGAACTGACGAGTGAAAATTCTTCACCAACACCATCTAGCCCTCTGAGGAGGAGTAGCTCAACAAGAGCATTATCTAGAGCTAAAACAACAGTGGAACCAGCAAGAGCTTCAATGCATGAGCCAATTCAGAGGAGGAGAGGTTCAAGTCGCCCAGAACAACAATTTCCAAGGCACTCGACCGGGTCACTCGAGCACCCACTCGACCGAGAACCTCCAATGCACTCGACCAAGTACCTGCGCAGACCTCCTTATGGTTTCCCAGCTCCAGCAGGCTATCCAGGCTATTCCTATGGCCAAGCTTACCCACCCATCCCACCCCAATACTTCATGGATCCAGCCCTCTTGCAGCAATTCTACCAGCAGCAAGGTCAACAATTTTTCCCACAGCCACCAACTCGACCAGTCCACTCAACCGAGTACCAATCGATGGCCATAGTCGATTTGCCTCCTTCTCCACCTCCAAGTCTACCACAAGACCCCCACTACACATATGAAAGCATGAATGAGGATGTGACAGCTTCTTCCACAATCCATGAGGTACCAATATCACCTTTTCATTATAAATACTATTGCATCTCTAGTTTTGTTTTGTTTGAATCCTCTTACAAATTTCTCTTACACAAGAGATTGTGTAATTTAAGTTTGGGGGAGGGTTTGAGATAGTATTTGATGTTGTATTCTGTTTTCTTACTTCAAATTTTTAGCGTTATCATGTTAGTATTTGCATTTCATCTAAGGCATAGAAAAACCATAAAATTTGAAAATTTTTGTAAAAATCTTTACAAAAAAAAAAGTGTTCATGTAGTTTGCATTGCATATTAGCATCTTGTTTAGAATGTTTCATGTAGGACTGTTTCATATTTGCATTAGGGATCTATGATGAGTTTTGCCTTGTTAGCTTGTTTAAATTCACTAAACTAGGATCAATGCCCAAGTTAATAGTACTTTGATGCTAGTTGAGTGGTTAGAAACATAAGATTAAACCAAGCCTTGAATTCCTGCATTGCATTTGGTCTAAATTGAAGCATGTTGTGATTTGATGCCATTTCCTATTTATAAGAACCTAATATTGACTTTCAATTATCAGTTTGTGCATTGCTTTAAACTCATGGATACCATATACATATTTGGATCATCTTTCTCCTTTTTACCACTCTTGTTGATCCAAGTAGCTGATTTCCTCATTAAGAATCAGTTTCCCCTACCCTTAACCAACCCTTCTTTCAAGCCATGTTTATTATTGAGTGTGTAAGGTCTTTTTGGGATTGAGCTTGGTAGAAAGTGTTAGGTTTGAGCTGACAAGAATAATGCCTTGTGTAGTTCTAGTTTGCAATTTTCAAGCTATTTAGGACTAGGTGGTTTCATTGTTGGGTTTGGGACTTGGTTGTTTTGAAAAAAGAAAAGAAAAGAGGAAAAAGAGAAAGAAAAGGTTATAGTCTTTAGGAGGGGAATGTGTTTAAGAAAATGTAAACTCTAGTGAAAGAATGGGAAGTGTGAAATTGTTTAAGATGGTTCTAGTCAAAGAAAAGAAAGAAAGAAAAGAAGAGTCTAGCAAAATGCTTTTATGTCTTAAAGATTAAGAAGAAAAGGGAACTATAGTAAATAAGAAAGAAATCTCCATTCCACTAGTTGATTCAAATAAGAAACCTCTCCTAAGGCTTAAAAAGAAAAGAGAAAAGGGAATTTGAGAAAAGATGAAGACAAAGGGTAGAACTAGGACAATTTGGGTTTAGAATGATAGGATCAAACACTTTGGTTACTTTTGGGTAGACAAAGTTTTGTTCTTGTATGTGTCTAAGTGTTCTTACCTTTAGCCTTCTTCTAAAGCTAAATCCATTTTTATGAGATAATCTTGATATTGATAAGCCCCACTCTAAAGAGAGACCATCATTGTCTCTAAACCTTTATTACCAAGCCAAATGAGTTTAAGCATTGCATAAGTTGATTCATGTTCTTGATTAATGAATGTTAAAGGAAATGGTTGATTTGAATGCATGTGGATATCTAAGGCTCAAATCAGTAAAGGTTGTGATAGGCTTGTCTAAAATCTTTAAGTACAGCTCATTCAACTTGCATCATAGTACTAGTAACTTGGACATTGATTCTAGCTAGTTTGTTAGCAAGCTTTAGGAGCTGAGATCCCACTTTCAAACCTCACCTACCTTCTTATGTTTTATTCATTTGCTTGAGGGCAAGCAAAGACTAAGTTTGGGGGTGTTGATGTTCATATATTTTACCTTGTTTTCCCTTAGTATATTCACATCATTTGCATGATTTTCTATCTCATTTGTCCATTATTGTATAGCTTTAGAACTGTTTATGCATTAGAGAAGATTTGCATTGCATTTTCATAGTTTCTTGCATAAACAGGTGATTTTGGATCCTAAGGAGCATGGAAGGAATGCTGAAGAAGATTGAAGCTATCAAGTGAAGAAAACAAGGGAGTTAGAGCTGAAGAATTAAGGTCCTGAAGTCCACCCGACCGCCCACTCGACTAGACACTCGACCGTGTACAGAGAAGAACTCGACCGGATGGAAGAAACAGAAGAAGAGGTCACTCGACCAGCACTCGACCGAGCACCTGGTCGAGTTGACCGAGCCGCCCTTCTATTTTGTCTTTTAGCATTTTTAGGGCTTCCCCTCCTTTTTCTATATAAAGCCTTGTACCTTGCAGCCACCAAGGGGAGACCTTTTAGAAACAATATCTAGACCTAGTATTTACCCTTTTGGGAATTGTTTACTTTTTGCTTTCTTTTGCTTAGATCATTAGCCACTTTGTAGAAAACTAAGAAATCTTTTGAAACGACCCGCCCGTTTTTTTTAAATAAATAAATAATAATTAATAATAATAATAAATAAACTACAACTAGTGGTCTCATACCCACTAGCCACCTAACCACAAACACAATCAACAGCGGAATAACAATATCAATATCCATTAAATAACCAATAATAATCCAATAACCAACATTAATTCCAAATCATAAACTAATGATCCAAACAACATAAAACAGAGAACCAGCAATCCTAAAAAACATTCTAGGACTCAACTCTACCAACCTAACAGAAGCCAGACAACCAAGCAAACCACTAGAACATCCTCCTCTTCATTGTCTTGATTACACGATCACACTTTGCCTTTACCTGCACCACAAACACAAATTGCAATGCATGAGTATTTAATAAACACTCAGTAAGGTAATCCTCCCATCTACTGGGCTATACACACAAGCAATAGAGACATCTCTAACCATCAATCAACAATAACAAACCAGGACTCTGCATCGACCGACACCAACATGCATCGCCCGACACCAAATGGGGATGCATCGACCGACACAAGGTTGCATCGACCGATGCTCGATGCACTTGCATCGATCGACACTCGCACTACATCGACCGACGCATGCTCGACATAACACAAAAACCGGGTTTTACGCGCTACCCTCGCACTTGCATCGACCGACGCACAAAGTGCATTGACCGATGCAATGCCGAGCATCGTGTTTCCCCAAAGCTTCTTGCCGGATCTTCGTTCCTACAACCACAAAACTTGATCCCAAGCGACAAGAAAACTTCCTAACGTCCCAAATAACAATCTAACAAGCCTAACAACACATAACCAGCAAATCAGAGAAATCTCTAGCTTAGATAAGCCATGGTCCTGCACTTACCTTTGCAGTTTCTGAACCTTAAACAAGCAAGAACACGCTCCTAGGAAGCTCCTACAACGATCCCAGCTACAGATCTCCACAGGAACAGCCTCAAATCACTCGAAATCCTCAAAAACACTCAAGAACCTTTTCTCTCTTTTGTTTACTCTCAAAAACGGCCAAAGTAGACTAATGAGACAAAAGAATCAACTTAAGGGTTTTCCTTTACCCTTTGCCCAAAACGCAGCGTTTCACTTAAGCCAAAACGCAGAAAACTGAACCTGCATCGACCGATGCACTATATGCATCGACCGATGCAATCCCCTAAACCAGGATTTCGGTTCACGGATGTTACATCTTTAATACTTGTTGGTTCCATAACTTTCTAAGTATTGAGATTTTGGGTTTGATTTCTTCTTCAATATTGTAGATCTCTTACTCATCTATCTAGTAATGCAAGTTTCATTGATTTCTGGGTTTATGATTGTATTCATCATGTTTAGTGATTGTGAGTAGTGGTTTAGGATCTTGAGGATGGATTATGATGGATAAAGGTTATGGTTGTTTGGTCAAGATTGAGTGTTTAATATCTCTTCTGGGTTAGACAAACTCTATGATATTCTTATACTGAGAGGGTAAGGGTAGATCTTAAGCTCCTTAGCATCATACCAATGTCTAAGTTGCTAGATAAGGCTAATACTAGAAATTATCATGAAGCATGCTAAGAGATTAGATGTTTTGTTTGATTTTTGACAATAATGATCTGGTTGTTTAATGCCTGCTTTGATATGTAATAGCTAGTGAGAGCTTGGTCTAAGAAGTATCTTGGCTTGATTGTTATTGTCATGAAAATGGATTCACTTGTATTAGAAGATCATTGTCTAGAGATAGCTCATTTTTTATTGAGTTTTGTTGACCAATTTTAGATAACCATAGCTTGCGTCCATCCCGTGAATCCATCCTTAGGACCTTTCTTTGTCTATTGATTTCCCTGTTTAATTCATGTTAATTGCTTGATGTTTGATTTGCTTTCATTTTGCTTTGTTTTCATTGTTTGCTATGTTTCTGTTGTTCGATCTTCAACTCGATCGAGCATCCGATCGAGTGCTTGCTCGAGCTCGTTCCAGAGTTCTTGTTTATGTTCTGCATCTGTCATGTTTCATTTCCTGTTGCATTTCCTGTTTCATTTCTGTTTCATTCATTTAGTTTTGGTTTGATCATGTTTCATTACTTGTCTTGCATTACTTCATTACTTGTCTTGCATTACTGTAGTTCCTGTTCCTGTTTCATTCCATTACTGCTTTGATCATTCTGTTTACTTTGCATTTAGTATCTTGTTTTAGTAGCTTTATATTCTGCATTTAATAATCATCATTAGGTTGCTAGTTAAAAACATCCATCATATTTGGCTTAACTTAGATAAGTATTCATATCATGATTGCTTGCATCACACTCATTTAGGTTTGACATCCTTTATGCTACAACATCATAAGGGTAATTGAAACTCCCTGCTTCCATCATTCATCATCATATCTCTATAATCATCATTCATCTCACACCACCATAAATACCAAGTTTCAAGTATCCTTTTTAGTTGCATCTTCACAGGCTGATGCAAGTTTGGATTCCAGAGCGAGCATTTCTTGAATAAGCTTAAGTTTATCCTTGCTTAGTTAAACCCAACTATCATATAGGATTTTGTACTCCTCCTTATGGTTCACTTCTTCATCACTCGCCGAATTAGAACCAGCTCCAATCTGAACATCTTCTCCACTGACTATAAAAGCAACAAAGTTGAGAAGCTCTTCTTCTTCCTCATCAGATTCAGAATCGCTGAAGCTCAACAGAGATTTCTCTTTTGACCTAGTTTTGTTAGGAAATTCAAATTTTGTGTGTCCCATACCTTTGCAGTCAAGACACTTCAACTCATTATGTTGGTAACTGGACACTCAGGTTTGATATGACCATAACCTCCACATTCGTAACACTGAATCTCCTTTCTCTTTGCAGAGTAGTCAGCGTCTGGTTTTGTCGATCTACCACTAGGTTTGTCCCCTTATGAATTACTCCAAGCCACCCATCTTTGTTGTTGTTTCTCTCAACCTTTTTCAAGGCTTTACCAAAGTTGCTGCCCAGCAAGGCCATGCTTTCTTTGATTTTCTTGAAACTGATCAGGTTTTTGCTCAGCTTGAAACGCCTTTTAGACGGTTTAGCTTTTTCTTCATCAGCTTCCATTTCTTCAGATTTCAGTATGCCAACCAATTCTGCAAATGTCATTGAATCAATATTACTAGCTACTGTCATCACAGCCTTATGAGCAGCAAATTTTGCCGGAAGACACCTTAGTAGTTCTTTACTAGTTTTTGATCATTGTAGGTCTTCCCAAGTACTTCAGCTTCATTTGCTATGGTGTTTATCTTTGAACTGAACTTCACAATTGTTTCATTAGGAGAGAGAGAGGAGAGATCAAGAATAATTTTCTTTTTTCTAGAAAATCACTTGCTAACAATTACGAGTTTGAATGGGAGAATAGAAAAAAAAAGCAGGTCACCCTTTAATGCATTACTTTATCATTAAGTTACCATTCAAGATTTTTTTTACTTTTAAAAGTTAATGCAGATGAACTACTCACAGATGAAATTTTTTGTCTTTTTGTGGTAAATACAGGAGAGATGCATGCAAATCTAGTCTACAGCTTTTTTATGATGTTCACCTTTTTTTATGCAGACCATTTAAATAAAATAATAATTCAAACACATTTTCTTTTATTTTGCTTTTTTTCTTTCCACTTTTATAAAAAATTATATAACACACAATCAAAGTTTCTGTCATTTTCATTCATCTTCTCTATCAAAAGTAAATTTTTTACACAAATTAAACATAATTTATTTTTCTTTATATTAAAATATTCTTTTATCTTTTCTACACTATTCATATTTAATAAAATTCTATAAGTCAATAAAATATAATTTTGTAATTATTGATATTTATGTTTATGTATTGTATATAACTTATGTACATACTAATTTTGTTGTAGTTAGTATTAGATTATATTAAAAAGTATATAATTTTAATTAGAAAATAAGATATTTAAAATATATCGAACCGCTTGATCTGAACTTGAACAGCCAAATCTGTTTGATCAACTTTTGTTATGTTTGATCTGTTTGAACCACTTGATCTGCTCTGCCTGATACGCTCAGTAAAATCCGTGAACCAAAATCTCGGTTTAGGGGATTGCATCGGTCGATGCAAGTGGTGCATCGGTCGATGCAAGGGTGATTCTCTGCGTTTTGACTTAAGTTAAACGCTATGGGTGAAGGAAACCCCTTAACACGAGTTTTGTCTCATTCGTGGGTTGTGGCCGTTTTTGAGAAAAATAGAAAGAGAGAAAACTGTTCTTGAGCGTTCTTGAGAATTTTGGGAGATTGGAGGCGTTTCTATAGAGATCTGTAGCTGGGATCGTTGTAGGAGCTTCCTAGAAGTGTTTTCTTGCGTGTTTAAGGTTCAGAATTGTCTTGGCAAAGGTAAGTGCAGGACCATGGCTTATCTAAGCTAGAGAACTCTTTAATCTGCTTGTTGTGTGATGTTAGGCTTGTTAGATTGTTGCTATGGACGTTAGTAAGCTTTCTTGTGGCTTGGGATCGAGTTTTGTGGTTGTAGGAACGAAAATCCGGCGAGAAGCTTCGGGGAAAACACGATGCTCGGCATTGCATCGGTCGATGCAAGTGCGAGGACGGCACGTAAAACTCTAGGGTTTTCGTGTGATGTCGAGCATGCGTCGGTCGATGCATCCTCATGTGGTATCGGTCGATGCATGATGGCGTCGGTCGATGCAGAGTCCTGGTTTGTTATTTGTTGTTTGTTGATTGTTGTGTGTTGGTTAGAAATACTCTATTGCTTGTGTGTATAGCCCAGTAGATGGGAGGATTGCCTTACTGAGTGTTTATAAAATACTCATGCATTGCAATATGTGTTTGTGGTGCAGGTAAAGGCAAAGTGTGATCGTGGAATCAAGGCAATGAAGAGGAGGATATTCTAGGGACTCGGTTTGATGTTGTCTGGCATTGCTAGGTTGCTAGAGTTGGGTCATTAGAAACATTGCTAGGTTGCTGGTTTCATGTTTTCTGATGATTGGTTATTGAATATGGATTATGTTATACTATTGGTTATTATTGGATATTTATTGGTATTGTTATTCCGCTGTTGGTTGTGTTTGTGGTTAGGTAGCTAGTGGGTATGGGACCAGTAGTTGTAGTTTATTTATTATATTATAATTATTATGTATTTTTTTAAAAAAAGGTCGGTCCTTTCACGCTTTCTCCATTCAGAGCCTACATTGAAGAATACAATTATACAATAATGATAAGAAAAGAAAAAAAGCACAAACAGCAAAATAAGGAAATCACATAGTCATTATTAAACTAAAGTAACTTTATTCTTGTCTGGTTAGAGCCCTCCTCCAATCAAATATTTTACCCACTTGTTCTTCTCTTCTATCTTCAACTCTAAGGTAAGTTTTTTTTCTTTTCTTTTTTTGTAAAAGAAAAATATTTTAGAAATGACAGACAGATAAGGAAGATCGTAACCTCTGATTAAAGAAACAATTTTTTGTTTGGTGTTGAGAATTTGATCATGAAATAACTAGAATCTTGAATACTAATACAAGAACACCAAAGATATAGGTAAACTGAGCTTTATTAAAGATTCCTCAAACAACTATCTTACAAGCTTGTTTGATCAGTTTCATGCAACACCACAACATGTAGTTTGCCACTGAATCGATCCTAATCTATCCAACCTTGCCTTCACAGCAATAGCTATGCTCACTCGTTTATTCACTCACTAACAAAGACACTCAAGAAATATCTTTTCTTTTGCTTAATTCTAGACTTACACTTTTCTACCTTTGAAAGTGCTGACCCTAATAAGATGTGTTTTTTTCTCTTATATAGACTTCAACAATCTTCACCATACTCTTCTTTATCCAGCAAATCCTCCAATGCTTCATGTCCTTCACAACACCTCTCTTTATCCATTAGGTCTTGAGAAGTTTCCCATCATCATGTTGACTTTACCAACCCACTTGTTTGTAGCTTCCAACGAACACCTTTTAGGCTGACACATTTTTCGCCCATGCTCCCCATCTCCATCCTTGATGTGTTTCACTGTCTCCAATGTGTTGTGTTGGCAGATGCCACTTGACAATTTTCCGCTTTGTCTGAAGTCCTTCAGGCATGTTCATACACAGCTTGTAACTGTTACAGGAACTCTGTTTTTTCAGATACGACCCTTTTAAGTTTGGTGTTGCTTGCAGGGAACGGGTCAAAACGGGTCTGAGGAGTTTGAGATCTCAATTTCAAGACTTTGGTGAGTTTGATGACTTTAGTGAAACAAAGAGATTGAATTGATAATATGGTCATCTTCTAGGATCTATAGTTTTCATAAGGTCGATGACTTTAGTGAAACAAAGAGATCGAATTGATAATATGGTCATCTTTTAGGATCTATAGTTTTCATAAGGTTTACTCTTTGACAAACATTTTTGTTATGCTCTGGAAGGACGTCCTATTTCTCCCTCAGAACTATCGCATCGTACCAGATCCACACAAAACTTTGACCTCGTTCTATATCTCCCGCAAACTTAAGTGGTCCACATATTTCTACCCAAATCTATAGTTTTATTGCTACTAGGTGCTTTCCCACGCAACGCGTGGGTTGTGGTGTAGTTGGCACTTTCTTGTTTTTTTTTGTCTTTTTCGTTTTCTCTTTTGTATTATTTCGTTTTAATTAGGCATATACGGGCTTTGCTGTCACTTTTATTTATACACTATATGTTTATACCATTTCGTATAGATGTGTATAATTATGGCGTTTATTTTTTATGAATTATGAAGATGTTGTTTCTTGCTTTTGAGGATCCAATCTTATCATTGACTGATATTGTTTCCAATACATTTATTGTATTATAGATTTTCTAATTAACTGCTTATGTAAACCCTTCATACGTTGATGTTGCAATAATAAGTTATTTTTTAAATATAATTATCTTCCGTGTAAGTGATTATGTTTGTATGCCCATGTTTTAGTCTAATATCAATAAGATCGTTTCTGTTTTTCTTTAGTTGGCTTTGAAACCAATTTTGAGTTAAGCAAATAATGGGTCGAATTATGGTGTTAATAAGTAATATAAATTCTTATGTATATATATTGTATATATGTGACTATAAATTTAGCTAACTAAAAAATTATGTAATATTTAAATACAATCTTGAACATATATATATATATATATTATTTGTGGGCGGAATGTATGAAATTATTGGATAGAAGTTATTTTTGAGTTAAATGACCTTTAATGTCTTTAAAGTGAGTTAAATATCAATAAACTTTTATATGTGTCTTGACTTTTTAAAAAAGGAATACCAAGTGTTTCCTTCCAAATTTGAAGTGACATAGTATTTTAGTTTTCTTATATGATTTTATGAACTTCAATGTAAAAGTTTTTCAAAGTAATAAGTACACTCACTGATTGAATTATAAAATTTGGAGAAATGTTTATTTCGATTAATCATCTGCTCTTTTAAATAAATTAAATAAGTATGTTGTTATTCCTACAAATAGGACAACATATATTATAGTTTAACCATAGAGTTAAGCAATGGAAATGGAACTTGTGATTGCAAGAAAAAATGCTTATAGGTTACATATTGATCGTTTAAAAATGAATAGGAACATCTAATTCTCAAATAAAGTTGATTGTTTTGTTAAAACCAACATATGTGAATTTAAATTTTACTATGCAAATTTAAAAAATAAATATGAATAGATTAGAAAGGCAAGAAATATAAAAGAAATATTTGTTTTATATAAATAAAATAAAAATTTAAAACAATGTTAAATATATATAATACTTTCTACATTAAAATATAGAATCAAACCCTTACAAGTTACAACACATATGAGATATAACAACGTTTGATATTGGTAGGAGAGGAGGAGAGAATGTTTACTATAAGATGGTAATCCAAATTAGATAATGGAGATGAATCTTTAAAAAATAGAATAATATAATATATATATATATATAATACTTTCTAAATTAAAATATAGAGTCAAACTCTTACAACACATATGAGATATAACAACATTTGATATTGGTGGGAGAGGAGGAGAGAATGATTACTTATAAGATAATAATGCAAATTAGATAAAGGAGATAAATCTTTTAAAATAAGAACAATGTAAAATATATATCATGTAGTCTTTTAATGTGTGAGTTAAATGTATTGTGTTTATTGGGTCTTAATATTGTTTAAAGCAATTAGAAAGCAAATAAAAAAATATATATATATAGAAAACATTAAATGAAAATCAACCAATAAGGAGAGACCAAAACCTTACTTTTATATATATGATATATTGCTTTAAAATTTGAAATGAGAAATATATTATAAACAATAATTTTACATGAGAATTATATTAATTTAGCCAACCAAAATAAATAAAAAATATTAAAATTTAACAAAAAAATATTTTCTTTTGAAAGATAAATAAGTTAGTAGGAGGAATGAATTAATGTACAATTATTGGATAGGAGTTACATTTGAGTTAAATGGAGTTACATGTCTTTAATTATAAATAAATATTTTAATTTTTTATAACCTAAAATAAAAGGAATACCAAGTGGCTGAATCAAAATTCACATGATTTGGTTGTTTGTTGATATAAACTCAACACTTACACATAATATTTGAAAATAAAAAATATTATTTTTTAAGTGACAAACTAAATTAGTTTTCTTATAAAATTATATGAATTCTTCAATCTCAATAATTTTTAAAACCCCAAGGATAACTTATATTTTTTTTGGTTTTCACTCATCAATTTAATTTATAGTGCTAGATTTCATACTAATGGTTTCATCTTTAGAGAATTTAGTGAAATGATATTTTTAAAATTATATTTTATTTTTATATTTAAGTTCCAGTTGAATATGTTTTGTTTTTTGGATCATTTTTTATTTTGATTAAAGACACAAAAAACCAATTGCTTAATTATGTTCTTTTTCTTTTCAAAAACCTCAAATCATAAAAAAAAAATATATTATATTGATCTCTGCAGATTTATCAATTGGATCACAAAACAATATAGTCTTTATAAATGGATAAATGGATAATTATATTGATCTTGTTATAACAAGAGGTTTAGGGAATTGTTCTCTTGTGTTATTCTCTATTCCATAGGATACCACATATATATAGGGTTACAACATTAGATGTAGGGTTTACACTAATGGGCCGATAATGGGCATCCACACAACAATATAATTATTTATAACACTCCCCCTTGGATGACCATTATAAAAAAATGTAGTCCCAAATGCGCAAATGAGATGCTGCCTCGTTAAAAACCTTACCAGGAAAACCCAGTGGGAAAAACCATGGTTAAGGGAAAAGAGTGCAGCGAGCTTTGCTCCCCCTCTTGAGTACATCACTTGAATCTTCAAAATGTTGCAATCCAATATAATGAAATAACTTCTTGAAGTAGTGGTTGAAAACGCCTTGGATGGTTCACCAAATCTTCACTTCAACAAATTTGTAGGACATGTATATCACCATTCTTCTGCAAGCTGTTGGTCTCTTAGATGACTCATCTTGATCATTATCTTCGTCTTTTACGATCTCATCAATGTATATCAAAGACTTTGAAGATGATAGTCTTTCACCATTGGAATCATAATATTCCTCTTCAGGTGTTTATCTTTCGCGTGTTCTTTTGTTGTCTCGTTAAAAATCTTTTATGGAAAAACCCAATGGGATAAAAACCATGATAAGGGAAAAAGAGTACAACCACGCTTATGATCATATTTCTCCCCCTGAAAGCATCATCTTCAAGTTATTCACTATGATAATTTATATCATCTTTTCTGAACTGTTATAAACAATGCTTTCAGGTACAAACTCATATGATTCATCATATATTCTACTGGGTCATTGACCTTCAAGTCATTTGAACCCCTTTCATATAGAAGATCTATTTGAAATTAAGCCCAAATATTCTTTTACATACAATCTTCCAAACAATCATCTTACATAGGAGTTATTCATAATCTCCTTGTAAAACTTTCTCTTTCAACTCTTCTTCTTAGTATGGTACTACAATGCAGCATCTTGAGATAACATCTCTTTCATCAGATGTCAAATCTGTAACCTCAAGAAATTTCATGAAATATCTGATCTTATACAATCCGATTTTTCCATCTTTCAGGAGTAATATTTCATCATTGATTATTTCTCCATAAATTCTTTGGTATGTGAAATCTCTACCGGAGATCAGATAATTTTTTCATGATCAACATATTTCGCACTTGTTCTTGTACCTTTATTTTAACAATAACCACTTGTAAGTGCAGAAGAGACAAATGACAAATAGAATGTTTTTTTTCCTTTTAACGAGGTTCAGCGAATGCCTACGTCCTCAAACTTTGTCTAAAATACTTTTTGAACACAATTACAATTAGTGTTCAACCTCAGATTTACACAACCCTAAGATTTTCTCTTAGTTTGTTCCCGATATATTTTCAATCCACTATGAGATCCTTAAGATCAATAACAATGATATATATAAGGATTCTCACCTAGATATAAACTCTCACCATTTTCTCTCCAAAGTTGTCAAAAGACTACAAAACTTTTTCTCGCTTTTACAACGTTCTCGAGGAATATAAAATATTTCTTCTAGCAATATAATCACTTTAAGAGATAGACTGAATCAAGTCTTGTTTTTATTGTCAAACTCATAAGGGATCTAAAATAGTTGCTTCCACCAAAAGAGAATACATCTCTCATAATTATTTTTTGAGAATCATTGTACTACTACACATATTTTATTTCTCATAAATATCCACTTATGTCCCACTCATTTTACACTTTCAAGTGTAAGGACTACATGTCCAAATATTATCTCTTCAAGAGAGTTGAACTATTTATAGCTATTTATTTCAATGATTAACCAACCATTCTTTGTGTACACTTTTCAATAAACTTTTCTACTAACTGCGGGTTTATGATCCTCGATTTTCATCAATAACATCATCAACTGCAACACTGCATGCAAACATATTACGATGTCGATTTGCTTATTGGTTCCTTTTCATTCTAGACATGACTCAACTTGTTGAGATTTCCTTTCATTATGATTCTCAGGTACCTGAATCTCTTTTTTACTCATGTCAACATCTCTACTAGATATTTTTCATAACTCTTTGCTTCCTCGGTGCCATATTAATTTATGCTCATTTTCTTTACCGAGGATGCTTATATTTGGAACCATAAGTCTATCACACTTCATGCGATCTTTAGACTTACTAGCAGTTGATCTTATCCTTCTAGGACCTTAATTGGAGCACAGCTGGTATATGTGGCTTTTCACTCAAGGTCAGAAAATGGATCTTGCATGCTTTGAGTTTGAGCATCTCTGCAAACTTTGCCATTAAATTATCTTTTTAATTTCTAGCGCATATTTCTTAGTACAAGGATCAAGATAATTTCTTACAATGTAATTCTTTACCAGCTGTTTATTTTTCTCCCCCTCATGTTGGAAAGACTGACTCACTGAAACAACAGTCTATGCATCTCGAGATTCAATAATCAAGAGAGATTACACCCAACATATTTCCAACATTCTTTCAAATACCATCTTAACCATTGTGGTGGAGCAACTCAACATTTATAACACATTAGATGGAATATATCTAGTTTCTGACCCAAACCAATTGTATTGGGGAGTACTCATGATAATTCTTTGGCATGATGCGAATTATTCGACATATAGAGTCATTTATGTCAATTAATTGGCATGCTATCACCACCATTGTCAATTAACCAAATACTCTCACAAACTTCATGTTGCAATTTAATAACAAACATATATAGTGGATGATCAGTCCACAATATCGTTTTATCCAAATTCATGGGGTTGGTGAAAACCATATAATCGGCTTGCTTTGTAAAGCAGCACACATAATAAATCACTAAGTAATCTCTTCAGGTTCTCTAGTGAATGTTTTCAGAAATATCTAATTATTCTTTTGCATTATTATTGAACCGGAATGGCTTAACCGGTCATGCCAAACAATGAGATTTTCATTAAAACTTCTGGTTTATTATAAGCATTTTATCTGCATGTAATCTCTAAAATACTTTTATTGCCTTGGGTAATACTTATGATTTCAAATTATTTTCTTTGCTTATTGTCTCAACATGATTACGTTTCAAATCCTCAAGATTTGTTCTATCATATGAGTGATTAAACTCATTTTAGGTGTGAACTCTTCTATCTGTTCACCTTTGTATGTGGGATCCATCAATTCTCCCCCTCGAGATGATGATACTTGATGTCTATCAATCTCTATTTGAATCCCACTCTGTAATCAATAACATTCTCAAATTAGGTTATTTGTTATATCTTAGACCTTTTTAACTTTGATATTTGGGAGACTATAACACATTAATATCAAATTGTGTTCCCATAGACAATAGTATATATAGTCTTCAAGAGCTTTCAATATTTTTCTACTACTTCTTAATATTGTAGTAGAATAGTGGAAATCACTTATAGCATAAAGTCATATTCACTTAAAAGAATAGACCAGCTCAATTAGATGTGATTCACATCAACATCTCATAATTTTACTCATTCACAAATAACAAGATTATAAAAGATTTAAAATATAATTTTCACTATATTGTGTCTACATGACAGCAATATTTTGTGACTAATAATGTATATATTATCTAATATCTTTTCATAAATGATATTATTTTCTATTATATAATCTTGGAATAATTGGAAAGAAATTAATTTGTATATATTCTCTTATAGATTTTTAGTCATTTACTTTCTTTAGATTATTCTAAAGAACTTTAGAATTTTTATGATCATATACTTGGACTTTAACCTTCTCATAGAAGTGATGACAAAAAAAAATATAATTAATAATCATTATTTAGTAATTTGTTACTAAATTTTCAATTTATTCACCAAACAAGGTTGGATGACAATCATGACATGATTTAAAATATTTATCATAATGAAATATCTAATTTTGATTAGATTTAAATTTGTGATTAAAAAAAAATAATAATAAAATAAAAAAATAAAAAAAATCACAAAACATTATAAACAATCATATAAATGAGTGTTAAATGTTAAGCATCATATCTTTATATATATATATATATATATTATTTTTTTTTTCAAAATAAAAGAGTGTACATGGTACACAAACAATTATAATTGACCTTTCAAGACAATTTTTTTTTTCTCTTTAAAAACCAAACACCCTGTTATTTTAACAGGAGAATATAAATTATCTTTTCACAATTGATGCAATATTTATTAATTAATAATAATTTTAAAGCTACAAAATAAACAAATGTTTATTTTTTGTGTCGATTAATGATTTTTTTTTTTAGTAGTATTTTTTTTTTTTAGTTTATACTTGATAATTTTCTATGTAGAAATCTATAAATTGAAATAATCATTAAAATACTTATGTCGATAAGGATAACTGACCAAAGATCGAAGAGTTAAAAGTCCGGCAACTTTAATGGCGAGGCCTGAACACCGATCACATGGTAGGATAGGAGGTTGGAAAACAACGTCGGCCAATGATTATTTTATTGAATCAAACAATTCAAAGACAAAGATTGTTTATAAAAGAATCTCTCTTTTATTGCTTTAGAAAACTGACTCAAAAACTAAAGCTCTCTTAACAATCTCTCTTTTTCTCAAAACTCATAAGTTATGCAACATCTCTGCATCTTCTTATATATAAAATCTCTTAAACAAATTTCCTAATCCTTAAAGGAAACTTTAACTTATTCTAAATATCTCCTAACACAAAATATGTATATTTAGCTTTTCTCCTAAATATATTTTTCTTGATTCTCAAGCTATTCCAAGCTTATATCAACATTCTCCCCCTTAAGCTTGAAGTCACTCTTCTTCAAGTCTTGAACACCAATGAACTCTCTCATTTCTTTAAACTTAATTCTTCCAAGTGCCTTAGTTAAGATGTCTGCCTTCTGTTCTGTTCCAGGAACATGCTCTACTTCAATCTGCTCATTTTCAACACATTCTCGAATAAAATGATACTCCCTCCTTTTCAAAATATAGGATGTTTTGAGTAAAACACGCAGATTAAGAAAACACTACTTTAGAAAAGTTCAACCAATAATAATCAAGACTGCATAATATAAAGTATTAAACTAATCTAAAAGCTGCATAGAAACTTGAAAACATCTTATATTTTGAAACACCAAATAAACCTCAAAACATCTTATATATTGAAACGGAGGGAGTACCTCCTAAGTATATGTTTGCTTCTCTTATGGAACACAGGATTCTTAGTGAGAGCAATGGCTGATTTATTATCCATGAGAAGTGTAACCATCTGACTAGACGACCCGGTAACTTCGCTGAGTAGTTCTTGTAGCCATATAGCTTGTTTGGCTGCTTCGCTTGCTGCCATGTATTCCGCCTCACAAGAAGACATTGCCACTGTATCCTGCTTCTGAGTGCACCACGTAATAGGACAGTCACCAAGGTAGAAAATATGCCCGGTGGTACTCCTACCATTGTCTTGATCCAAGTTATAGCTACTATCACTGTACCCCACGATTCCCATTGTGTTGTTACGAGTGAAAACAAGACCATGTGTGAGAGTCCCACGTAAATATCTAAGCACATGCTTCAAAGACGCCCCATGTGATTGTCTAGGAGAGTGCATATATCTACTAAGCATACCTATGGAATAGGAGAGATCTAGACGAGTGTGGAGAAGATATCGGAGACATCCAATATTTTTTCTATACTCTGTTTCTTCGATACTCTGTTCTGTTTCTGCCTTAGAAAGTTTTACACCTTCATCCTCGGTATATGAGCAGCATTGCAGTCTCTCATTCCGGTTCCCTCCAGAATCTTAAGCGCATACCTCTCTTGACTCAAAGTAATCCCATTCTCATGTTGACATACCTCAATACCAAGATAGTAAGTTAGTTTTCCAAGATCACTCATTTCAAACTTTGAGAACATTTATCTCTTGAATTCTAATATCACACTCAAGCTTGATCCCGTTACCAATAGATCATCCACGTATACGGCTACAAGAATGAGATGTTCCTTTTCTTGCTTTCTGTATAAGGATGCTTCTTTGTAGCACTTGAAAAACTTCAGCTCCTGAAGAATCTGGTTCAACTTGTTGTTCCAAGCCCTCGGAGCTTGTTTTAGTCCGTAAAGGGCTTTGTTCAGCTTGTAGACCTTACTCTCGCTCCCTTCAATCACATATCCTTCGGGTTGAGTTACAAACACTGTTTCTTTTAATTCACCATGAAGAAATGCTGTTTTAACATCCAAATGATGTATCTCCCATCCATTTGAGGCTGCAAGTGCAATAATAAATCGAACTGTCTCAATTCGTGCGACCGGAGCGAATACTTCATCAAAGTCAACACCATGTCGTTGCACATAGCCTTTTGCTACAAGTCGCGCTTTGTGCTTATTAATGCTCCCATCCGAGTTACGTTTCAACTTAAAAACCCATTTCAGACCAATTGCTTTTGACCCATGAGGAAGATCGACCATATCCCAAGTGTTGTTCCTTGTTATTGACTTGATTTCTTCATCACATGCTGCCCTCCAAGCCTCTGATTCTTTTGCCTCATTAAAATCCCAAGGTTCTTCATTTATCGCCATTAGAAGCTGTTCACTCTCCGCATCAGCAAGCAAGACATAATCACTCAAGTATTTTGGTTTTGTCTTATGTCTCAAAGACACTCGCAACTGTGGTTGCGGCTCCAGCTCTTCGTATTCTTCCTCATCGGTAGCCTCTGTTTCTATGATTGGTCCCTCTTCCTCATCTCTCAGCGTATCACCACTGTTTCTAGATTCTTCTTCATTCTCGAAATTCTTTCTCGGTGTTGCTCTGTTTCTCCAAAGTTCTCTGTTTCTCCTTCCATCTCGAGATCTCCATATCTTCCAAAGCTTAGTTTAACTGTTTCTGCAACTCCACCAGACTCTGTTGTCGACTTATTCCACAACCAACCTTTGCTTTCATCAAACAGCACATCTCGACTAACCACAATTTTTCTAAGTGAAGGATCAAATAACCGATATGCTTTTGATCCAGGCTCGGTTCCAAGATGAACCAAAACTCGAGACCTATCATCAAGTTTTCTTAGATGAGCTGTTTCATTCTTCGCATAACATATGCACCCAAAAACTCGAAGATGATCAAGTATCGGTTTCTTCCCCTTGAAAACTTCATACGGTGTTACCATTGATAGTGCTCTTGTCGAAACTCTATTGATAAGATAGGTGGCATGTCGTACTGCCTCTCCCCAAAGATAGTTTGGTATCTGCATATGCTTCATTATACTCCTTGTCATTTCAAGCAATGTTCGGTTTCTTCGTTCGACCACCCCGTTTTGCTGAGGAGTATATGGAGCAGTTAAATGTCTTGTGATACCAGCTTTCTCGCAGAAACTTTGAAACTCAGAAGACACAAATTCTCCTCCTCTATCCGTTCTAAAGGTCTTGATGGTGGTTCCTTGCTCCTGCTCAACTAGTTTCTTGAAGCTTTTGAATTTCTCAAAGGCATCACTTTTCTCCTCTAGAAGCAATGACCACATATAGCGAGAATGATCATCAATCAAAACAAATATATATCTGTTTCTGGCAGCCGTCATTGGTGTGATGGGTCCGCAGAGATCACCATGTATGAGCTCTAAGGGCTTTGATGCACGATACGAGGTAGCTTGAGGGAAAGCTTGTCTAGTTTGCTTACCAAGTAGACATGAAGAACATATGTCCTTTTCAATAGCTATGTTTGGTATGCCACTGACCAACTCTTTTGTTATCATCATCCTCATCGTTTCTAAGGCAATGTGTCCTAGTCTTGCATGCCATCTTGTAGAATCACTGATATCCTTTAGTTGTAAGCATCGAGTATTTTCTGCAACTTCCATGGCTACCTTGTAAAGTCGGTTTTTTGATCTCACAGCTTTTACTAACAAGGTACCATAACGATCATATATCGTTAAGTAGTCATCCTTCATCCTAACATCACAGCCAGACTCGGTCGCCTGTCCAAGACTTATGATATTACTCTTTAAGTCAGGAATGAAATAGACTTCAGCTAGTACCTTCTTATCACCATTCTTGCTTACAAATAAAATTGAACCTTTTCCTTTGATATCAATGCAAGAGTCAACGCCAAACCGCACTTTTCCTGTAACCATCTCATCAATCTTTGAAAAATATTCTCTGTTTCCGGACATATGGTTGCTGGCTCCATTGTCTAAGTACCAGATATTCTTGGAGTCGGTTTGTGTTTCAAACTTCTTTGGTTCAACATTCTTTTCGTTCAGATAAACCACTTCGTGCATCAATAATCCATCAGCTTCTTTGGTGTGTCATCTTCTACAGTCACTTGTGCTTCTTGAAGTTTAAGCATTCTATCAGGACAGTCTGCAGCAAAGTGTCCCAATTTATCACATCGGTAGCATATCACCTTGGATGTATCACGATCTTGTCTGTATCCTCCATTCTGTTGATAGCCATAACGCCCTCTGCCTCTGCCTCTTAAGGGAAATCTACCTCCTCTGCCTCTGCCTCTTCCTGAACCGTAACTCCCTTGGTAAGATTGTGACTCTGAGTTAGCATACAATAGTTTCCCTTGATCACTAGATTGATCTTCTTCTTCTTCACATGTTCTCTCCTCATATGCTTTGAGTCTTTGATATGGTCAAATTGTAATACCCTAATGGTACTAACAGCGTTGCAGTTGTAATACTCTAGGGGTCGAATCCACAGAGACTCAAGTTCACACAATAGACTTATTATTCTTTTAATTATGCTAAATCAAAAATATTAAATTAAAAACAATGCAGAAAACAGATTTAAAAAGTGTTGTAAATTCAAGGGATCAAAGAGCTAGGCCTAGGGAAATTCTCAGGAATTTATGGGATATTAAATCTATCAAATAATCAGGATTCAAACAATTCAAATTCAGATCTAGAACTCTAAACACAGTTGTAAAATAATTCAGTTCTCACTGCAATTAAATTCTAAATTTAATACCAGAAAATCCAAATCTCTTTGCAAAAATTCTAGGTAATAAATCAGCTTTTAAAAACAAGTTTAGATTGTTCACAAAATTATTAAATCAAATCTCTTTGCAAGAAATAACTTTGCTCATCAAAAGGTTTTATCAGGAAAATCAATTATATTCTCATATCAATTTATTTTCCTAAAGTATTAATTCTAGGTGATCAATCAAGAATTAATATGAAGAACAACCTAAGATGAAGATCTAGCAAGATAATGAATCCTAAAATTATCAGATCTAATAAACCATAAAAACCCTATGAAAAACCCTAAACCTAACAAGCAAACTACTCAGACATGTTTAATGAAGAACAAGACATCTTTTCTGAATAATAAGCAATGGTATTAAGAAAATAAGAAGGGAGTTCAAGAATCTTCTCTCTACAGATGAAATCAGATCTGTCTCTCCCAAAAAGCTCTCAATCAAAAGGTGGCTAGAAAATTGCTAGAAAATAACTTAGGTCTAAACAATGACCATAAAATTCCTATTTATACTCCTAAAACACGTCTTGGGCCTTAATTGCAAATAAGGAAAACTTGGGCAAATTTTGTAAATCTTCTAAAGCTTGTGGGACGACTTCCGTTTGACTTTGTGACATCTGCATCGATCGATGCTGATGTTGCATCGGTCGATGCATATTCTTCATCTCGTCTCCAAACTTCGTTGATCAGCCTTCATTGCTTTGATTATGCTCCAAATCATCCTCTTTTAGCTCATTTGTGTTCCATCCGTGCCAATGAGTACCTAATCCTATAAAGACTCAAAAACAACCTAGAAAACAAATCAAAAGACTCAAAAAGCACACTTATATCATGGTTAAAAACCACAAAAACCATGATATATCAACTCCCCCAGACTTAGCCTTTGCTTGCCCTCAAGCAAAACAGAAACTTCATCTGTGAAAGAGGTTTGAAAACGCAGGAACTCATTCTCTTTTTAAAGCAATGCCAATGATCATTCCAAACCTTAATCCACATGCTTAGCAGATAAATCCAAATCGAACCACCATGTACTTCTCCGTTGACTTTCATAGCATCCCAAATTCAAACCAAATTCCAACACTTCCTCCATTAAGCCTTCATTGGTGGGACTCATCAATTTGATCAATATCAAGAACCTTCTAGACTCATTCCCGTACAATACCATAACAAGCAAGACTTATCTTTTACCACATGTGGTACTCTTTCTCTCCCCCAGACTTATTCTTTTTAATTTTCCTTAGAGCTTTGCTTTGTTTTTTTTTAGCAAGGTTGTAGGCGAATAATGGGGTCATCGGTAATTTACCTACCCCCTCGCTTCCAAGCTTTGTATGATCATTTGACTTAAGAGTAGAATAATAAGGTCACAGGTAATTTACCTACCTCTCTAAACTGATCAAAATCATCTCATCTTTTATTCATTTTTTTTTTTTAACAAAGCTCTCAGGAAAAATATTTTAAATTTTAACAAGGGAGAGGAATACCATTTTTTTTTTTCTTTTCTAAAATCTTACTTGTCAGGTATGAACAAGGAGTCAAGCTCTATGAAAATCAATCTCCTTGATGAGGTAAAAAGAAAAGTACAGAAATTACCTCAAGCTTTTATGGATTATGTTGAAAATTTGGATGTTTCTGGTTCACTGGTCAGCCATTGGATTTTTCATTAGTCGGATTTGTGGATTCAATCTGCAGCATTAATCAACCAAGGCAGTACACTAAAAAGAAAAATCATAGTTCCCAACAAAAATTTTGACTCAATAAAACATTTTTTTTTTTTTTTTTTTTTTCAAAAACAAAAACATAGTTAGTAACTGTTAGTAACTGCCTCCCCCAGACTTAAACAACACTGTCCCCAGTGTTATCAAGTCTAAGATTGACTAAGAAAGAAAATTCAAATTGAAAAAGTAGTAAACATATGAACCATTTTCGTGTTACCAACTGTTAGCCTCTGTGTCGACCGATGCAGAGTTTGCATCGATCGATGCAGAACCAAATCGTGCAAAAGTCCGACGTATCCTGTTAGTTGCATGTTAGTTGTGTTTCTCTCATGGTCGTCAACACTGTTAAGAATCACTCAAACACAACATTAAACGCAACATGATAGATAATGGTTCATAATGCAATACAAGTTCAAACTGAAACAAATGACAAACTGACTCAAGGAAAAATAAAAATGACTCAAAGAAAAAGAAGAAAAAGGAGAAAAGAAATCGTAAACAGAAGTAGGATCATCCCTCAGAACCAGCATCACCATCAGCCTCGCTACCACTAGCTCCAGCAAGGGGAGGAGAACGAGAACGGGATCTGCGCCTAGTGGGACGCAAGCAAGCAAATCGAGAAATTGCGTTCCAGAAAGTACGCATGGCAGATGTCTGATACTCCTGGTAGTCTCCCTGGCTCATAGTACGAGGGTCCTGTGGTGGCTCAGGAAAAGCAGGAAACTCAAAAGCAGCTGTGCCAGATGAAGAACCAATCTCAAAACCCCCAGCAGGGTGATCATCAGCAACAGCATGATCGTCAGTAGCAGCAGCACTCTCATGACGGGAAGGTGATGGTATAACAAAATCAGAGGCAGGAGGAAGAAAGCGCAACAGCTCGGCATCCTCTCCAAAAGTGGTGAGGTCTGGTCGCGGCAACCTGATCAGATGAAAACCAGTAGAATCACAAAAACGCCATAGCATCTTCCTCTTCATCCAAGTAGAGCTCCTCAAATGCTTCTCATCAATAACACTCCTCTCAGTACTAACAGAAACAGAATCAGTAGCAATGCGCAGTCTCTGAAAAATAGGAGTAAGCAGACTCCCTACAAACTCTCTCTTCCCACGCCCAAAAGCCTTGACCTTCAGAGAGATCAAGTGATCAGCAAACACTGCACCATAGTTAACCCTCTCAGGATCAACCCATCTATCATCCTCAGCCATCAAATCATAAATCCCATATGCCAACAAGTACAACTCACTCATTCTCATCTTCCCAGCCTCCATCTTACACAAAATAGTGTTGGCTATGGCTCTAAGAACGTACCTGATCACTGGATGCCTCACATCAGTCATAGTAGAACGTCGGGAATCATAATCACCAGTACCAAAGTAAGACCAAAGGTGCGAGACATCTACAAACTCTGCGGGAAGTGAAACTTCCTCTGGCTCTCTGCTAAAACCGTAAATGTCACAAAGATCAGGTAAAGAAATCTCATACCGCACTCCTCTAATGAAGAAAGACAGCCTTCCTTCACTAGCTCTCGGGACCTGCTCGTTATGGTACAAAAGGTGGACTGAAGCCATGAATTGCCGGACCAGCTCCGGATACAAGTCATAATGGTGAGTACACATGGTTCCAAGTCCAATCTTCTCCAGAATCCTCAATACCTCATCACGAATCCCAAGCCTCTGAATAGTTACAGGATCAACAAACCGAGTTGGCAGAATCTCAACCTTAAGCCAAGCATTGTAGAACATTGTCTCATATTCTCCCCAAACATCAAGTAGCGGTCTGTTGATGTACTCAGTCTTCCTAACCTCATCAAGTGGACTTCCTGGCCAATCATGCTGTGGTAGAATCCTTTGTTTTTCTCTTTTTGGCCATGGAGCTTGACAATTAGCTTGAAATGGTGCATCAAGAGCTGGAAGTGGTTGGATTGGTCTCAGTGGAGCTGGAGGAGGAACCGCCGGCGGTGGGAGATCGGTCCGGCGAGCTTGAGCGGCGGCGGAATTGGAAGGGCGAGCTCTCTTTGTTCGTGGGCCGGACGACATCGCTCAGAATCGCAAAAAGAAGATGGGGATCGAGTAAAGAAGAAGATGGACATCGCTCAGAATCATTTTTGTCATTCTTCACTACTGTAACTCCACCCTTCTTAGGAACAACATGAACTGGACTAACCCATTTGCTGTCAGATATTGGGTAGATAATCCCGGCATTCAGCAGCTTCATGATCTCCTTCTTGACAACATCTTGCAGATTCGGATTCAGCCTCCTCTGGTGTTCAATAGATGTCTTAGCTCCTTCCTCAAGATGAATCCTATGCATGCACAAATCCGGAGAAATCCCTGCAATATCATCAAGAGAATAGCCAAGAGCTTTGCGAAACTTGCGCAGCTTACTTAGCAGTAAAGTGAGCTCTGCGTTGTTTAAGGAAGCATTAACAATAACAGGATAGGAAGAATTCTCACCTAGAAATGCATACCTTAAGCCTGCAGGAAGTGGCTTTAGATCCAACTTTGGAGCTTTCTCAAGGCTCCAATCTGATAGTTTTTCAGCTTGTGAAGAAGTGCAAACCAGTTCCTCTTGTGCAACCAACTTCTTCACTTGCTCATTAGCATCTAGCAGCTTGATATACCCAGCAGCAATGTCATCTAAATGTTCAGCTTCTTCAGTAGAGGCAACCAATGCTCTCTCAAGAGGATCTTCAGGATGCAGCTCCTTGAAAATCTCTTCAGCAAGATTAGACAATGTATCCACATAAAAAGTTTGACCATCTATTGTTGGCCTCTTAACCAGCTTATCCATGTCAAAACGCATCTGCAAATCTCCAACATTAAGGCCAATCTGTCCTTTCTTGACATCAATAATAGCTCCAGCAGTAGCTAAGAATGATCTTCCCAGAATTAGAGGATCCTTAGGCTCTTCTTCATACTTCAAGACCACAAAATCAGTAGGTATCAAACAATCACCAATCTTAATTGGAACATCTTCAAGGATACCATCAGGAATGCGGAATGATCGGTCAGCAAGTATCAGAGTAATCTTTGTGGGTTGGAAATCTGTCATACCAAGACTGAGTGCTACTGATCTAGGCATTAAGTTGACACTGGAACCAAGATCACACAAAGATCTAGCAAACCTCTCATTGAAGATTGTGCAATCAAGAACAAAACTACCTGGATCAGGAAGCTTTTCTGGAATTTTGTTCTGAATGATGGCACTGATTTGAGCTGAAATCATCATCACTCCCTGCTCAGCATTCAAATCTTTGGTTACCATTCTCTTGACATATCTCCTTAGCATTGGAGAAGTCTTAACTGCATCAACCAATGGTAACTCAATAACAAGTTTATCCATCATAGCCTTGCACTTAGCATCATCAAGCTCCTGCTTAGACTTCCTTGGGTTCTTGGGAAAAGGAACTCTAGGCTTGTACACTCTCTCAGCAACAGGAACAGGAGCTTTCGTAACTTCCTTCTCGATCTCGGCATTGCATCGGTCGATGCTTGTCTTGCATCGGTCGATGCTATCTCGCGAAGTCAAGTCTTCTACGACTTCTGAAGGTTGCGTCGGTCGATGCTTTGCAGCTGCATCGATCGATTCAGGTTCCGGATCATCAAACTCATCATCATCATCGATCAGTTCCTGAAATTCCTTGGCGTTCTGCTTCTTCTCAGCTTCTGACTGTAACTGCTTACCACTCCTTAGGGTCACAGCATTGCAGGAATGCTTGGGGTTGGATTCAGTTCTTGATGGCAAGTATCCTTCTTGTCTCTTCACAGCTCCAGCAGTTTGTGCAACTTGGCTCTCCAATTTCTTAACTTGAACATTCAATGAATCAAACTTGCCAGTAAGCTCAGTATAGACATTGTCAATCTTTCCATTGAATGTTACTGTCAACTGCTCTTGTCCCTGAAGAATTTGCTCAAGCATTGCTTCCATCCTACTCTCAGTTGTCTTAGGAGGAGGAGATTGGTAAGAGGAGTTGCCATAAGTCCTGGTGTAACCACTGTTCTGCTGCTGCTTCTGATAGTCTTGCTTAGGAATGTAGCCTGTGGGATTGGACTGATAGTTATTGCGCTGGTTGTTTCCACTGAAAGACCTGTTGCCTTGCTGATTTCCAAACTTTTGACCCTGATTACCATACACAAAGTTGACATCTTCTTCTACATTCTGTGGCTCTGGCTCAAAAACCTCAACATCTTCAGCAAAGTGTACAGACTTCTTCAGCAAAGTGTCTAGCTTGGCATTCACTGTAGCAAAATGATTGGGATCATACCCTTCATGTGCTCTTCTCCGCTCCAAGTCTGCGTTCTTGGTACTGTTGCTTGATGCTAGCCTTTCTATCAACTGTTCTGCCTCATCTGGGTACCTTGTTTTGAAGTTCCCATCACTAGCTGCATCCAAAGCCATTTGATACCTCCAGTCAATCCCGCTGAAGAAGATACTGATCAATTGCACCTCTGAAAACCCATGATGTGGACAGTCCCTCTGGTATGCCTTAAATCTTACCCAAGCAGCTTTGTAAGATTCAGTAGGACCTTGTCTAAAGGTGGAAAGCTTGATCCTCAGCTCATCAGACATAGCATCATCATAAAAGTGATTCAAGAATGCCACCTTGATGTCATGCCAGGTTGTCAGAGATCCTGGCTTCAGCTGCCTTAGCCAATGAGAAGCTTCCCCAGCTAGAGAGTAGGGAAAAAGCTTGCAGTAGAGGTAGTCTTCTGTGACTCCATTAGCCTTGATGCTAGTAACAATGTCCTCAAAATGCTCTATGTGATCTAGAGGCTTCTCATTTGGCAGATTCTGGAATGGCCTTTTTCCAACAAGAGCGAAGTAGGCAGGCTTCAGCTCAAAGTCATTCCTTGGGAACGGAGGAGGGACAATTGCGGAACGGTTTTCATAGAATAAATCTGGTCTGTTGAAGTCCGCAAGAGTCTTGACAAGCTCTCCATTGTTGTCCCGTCTTGGCTGAAGGTTCTGTTCTCCGTTCGCACCAGCCCCGACATTGCGTCGATCGATGCCAACTATGCGTCGATCGATGCCTTCTTGGTTGCGTCGACCGATGCCGACATTGCGTCGATCGACGCCATCTGCATTCTCACCGATGACAGCAGGTTCTTCCTCAATAACCTGTCCTTCAGCATTCAGTTTCTGGCCTTGCTCGTTGCGCACATGACCCTCTTGATCTCTCAAAACTCCAGCCGCATCTGGTCTCAATATGATTGGGTTGACCATCTTTGTTAATTTGGCTGCTTTGGTGTTCTCACGCTCTAGTTGTCCTAACTCTTGGTTGGTAAGCTTAACAACTGGACCAGTAGGATTTTTCCTGGTGCTAGGCTTAGGCATGTACCTGAAACACACAAGAGAAAATAAACAAAAGCGTGTAAGTAAAACAGAAAAATAAAAATTTAGACAAAATCAAAGATTTTAATCTAATGGTGAATCAAAAGAGTCCCCGGCAACGGCGCCAAAATTTGATATGGTCAAATTGTAATACCCTAATGGTACTAACAGCCTTGCAGTTGTAATACTCTAGGGGTCGAATCCACAAAGACTCAAGTTCACACAATAGACTTATTATTCTTTTAATTATGCTAAATCAAAAATATTAAATTAAAAACAATGCAGAAAACAGATTTAAAAAGTGTTGTAAATTCAAGGGATCAAAGAGCTAGGCCTAGGGAAATTCTCAGGAATTTATGGGATATTAAATCTATCAAATAATCAGGATTCAAACAATTCAAATTCAGATCTAGAACTCTAAACACAGTTGTAAAATAATTCAGTTCTCACTGCAATTAAATTCTAAATTTAATACCAGAAAATCCAAATCTCTTTGCAAAAATTCTAGGTAATAAATCAGCTTTTAAAAACAAGTTTAGATTGTTCACAAAATTATTAAATCAAATCTCTTTGCAAGAAATAACTTTGCTCATCAAAGGTTTTATCAGGAAAATCAATTATATTCTCATATCAATTTATTTTCCTAAAGTATTAATTCTAGGTGATCAATCAAGAATTAATATGAAGAACAACCTAAGATGAAGATCTAGCAAGATAATGAATCCTAAAATTATCAGATCTAATAAACCATAAAAACCCTATGAAAAACCCTAAACCTAACAAGCAAACTACTCAGACATGTTTAATGAAGAACAAGACATCTTTTCTGAATAATAAGCAATGGTATTAAGAAAATAAGAAGGGAGTTCAAGAATCTTCTCTCTACAGATGAAATCAGATCTGTCTCTCCCAAAAAGCTCTCAATCAAAAGGTGGCTAGAAAATTGCTAGAAAATAACTTAGGTCTAAACAATGACCATAAAATTCCTATTTATACTCCTAAAACACGTCTTGGGCCTTAATTGCAAATAAGGAAAACTTGGGCAAATTTTGTAAATCTTCTAAAGCTTGTGGGACGACTTCCGTTTGACTTTGTGACATCTGCATCGATCGATGCTGATGTTGCATCGGTCGATGCATATTCTTCATCTCGTCTCCAAACTTCGTTGATCAGCCTTCATTGCTTTGATTATGCTCCAAATCATCCTCTTTTAGCTCATTTGTGTTCCATCCGTGCCAATGAGTACCTAATCCTATAAAGACTCAAAAACAACCTAGAAAACAAATCAAAAGACTCAAAAAGCACACTTATATCATGGTTAAAAACCACAAAAACCATGATATATCAGTCTTCCTACAATATCTTCGAATTTAGTGGTTTTGAGGTCAAGAACTTGTTCAAGTGACGCAATGATGTGAATGTATCTTCTCCGTGGTAAGTTCTGCAGAAATTTCTTGACCAGTTTCGACTCTTCAATAATTTCTCCCAAGGCTGCAGACTTCGTTGACAGCTCTGAAAGTCTTCCAGCAAACATATCGATAGTATCCGACTCTTTCATCTTAATTCTTTCGAACTCGGCCATCAAAGTCTGTAATCTTGCTTCTTTCACTCGCTCAGCCCCAACATATCGTGACTTTATAGCATTCCACACCTCCTTTGTGGTAGATAGATTCCCGACTTGTAGAACCAAAGCTTCTGGGATGGACTGAAATATAAGAGCTCGAGCCAAGTTCTCTTTTTCATCATCACTTTCGCCTGGTTCAACAGCTTCCCATACTTTGTTCACCTTAAGCATCAAGGCCATCTTCATTGTCCACACCGTATAGTTCGTCGGGCTTAACATCGGACATTGGAGCGACGAGGAGCTTCCTTCTTTAGCCTTCACTTCGACGATCTCACTCATGATCGATTAAAAGGTTTGATTCAATAAAGCTCTGATACCAAATATTGAATCAAACAATTCAAAGACAAAGATTGTTTATAAAAGACTCTCTCTTATTGCTTTAGAAAACTGACTCAAAAACTAAAGCTCTCTTAACAATCTCTCTTTCTCTCAAAACTCATAAGTTATGCAACATCTCTGCATCTTCTTATATATAAAATCTCTTAAACAAATTTCCTAATCCTCAAAGGAAACTTTAACTTATTCTAAATATCTCCTAACACAAAATATGTATATTTAGCTTTTCTCCTAAATATACTTTTCTTGATTCTCAAGCTATTCCAAGCTTATCTCAAGCTATTTGCTTAATCCTCTTCAGTAATAAATCTAGGGCTGGGCATAAAAACCGTACCCGAATACCCAACCCGGAACCCGACCCGAAAAACCGGGTTCGGGTTGGGTTCGGGTCTACCTTAAAACTCTATTGGGTTCTATTTTTCAATACCCGTGGGTTCGGGTTAGGGTCGGGTAATACCCGGTACCCGTTTGGGTACCCATCAAACCCGAATATATAAACATATTTATAATATTTAGTATTATTATAATGCAATTATCCAAAATTATGATTATAATTTTGAATATTTCATTTAGTTTTATATCTAAATATCAAAATAATCAAAATACTAAAATAATTTGTCAAATAATTCAAAATTTAGCTAAATTTATTTAAATTTAATTAATTTTAAAGATTTTTTTTCGGGTACCCGGTAGTTTGGGTGCTAATCGGGTTCCAAAATTTGTAACCCGAACCGACCCGAACCCGATAGTACCCAAACCGAACCAAACCCATATATCTAAAAATATCCAATGGATTCTATTTTTCTAAACCCGTTTACCCGAACCCGAATGGGTAATACCCAAATCCGAATGGGTTACCCGAATGCCTAGCCCTAAATAAATCCTTCCTTTCAAAACAATAAGAAAGGTTTTTAATAAGCCACAAACCCACAATAAATAGGTAGAAGAATAATAAGTATACATACGGAACAACATAATCATACATAGCCATGATTTTTCAAATCAATATAAACCAGCGAGGTGTTACACCAGTTACAAGCAAGAGTCTTAACTCGGCAAGCGAACAAATCAATATTCAAACATGTGTCTATCAGAGATTAAACATTATATAATGAAATCAGATCAGCACATATATAATAAGCAATAATAACCAAAGAGATTGAATATATAGAGATTCTCAAGCTAATAAACATGCACAACACACACGTATTACCAAACTAACAATTCATCAAACCAACTAATAACAAATTACAAAAGTAATAAAACAAAGTCCACCATGATAAATCGTTGGGGCGACACGACATATGCCAAAGTCAATATGTTATGAATCATATATATTGAACAATATATACAATTATGCCAGGAATGAACCAATCAAATTTAACTAATATGGTTGATAGAATAAACTTATCTTTATAATTTGAGAGATCATTAGAAGAGATCCAAAACAAATGATGAAGTCGGTGGTGATAAGAACTCTCCGTTCTCCATTTCAAATCCGAACGATAACAAAGACGGCTTGGTTTTAGAAGAATGTCTGGTGATGGCTGCTCAGACCTTTCGGCTAGGGTTTTTTTTTTTTTTTTCTTAAACGGCTAGGGTTAGAGCGTGGTGATAACGTGTTATAACAAGAGGTTTAGGGAATTGTTCTCTTGTGTTATTCTCTATTCCATAGGATACAAGATATATATAGGATTACAACATTAGATGTAGGGTTTACACTAATGGGCCGATAATGGGCATCCATACAACAATATAATTATTTATAACAGATCTTTAAATATTATATTGTTCTTTATCCCTACTATTAATCGTAAAACATTGTCTGAAAAAACGTTAGTTTTGTAAAAGTTTACAATACAATGCCATTGGAAATAAGACAAAATAATTTATTTGTGATAAGGATAAAAGCGTAATTATATTGGTTCTGAAATTCGGATAAACACGCGGAACCTTTTAACCCATTAATCTGACCCGATTTTAGCTTTTAATCTCAGCCGTTTATTATATTATTGAGAATAAATCTGGACCGTTCAATTGACTGAGTGTAGTAAACCTAAATTTTATTTTTCTTTCGCCTATGCTCACTCTCTCTCGCCGTCTCTCCCAAATGGAGAGTTAAAAGATTTTTTTTCCTTTTTGTCGACAAAGTCGAAGAGATGATAAGAGGAAGAGAAGAAGGCAAAGAATTTTGTTCAAGCATCGTGTATATGCTAAGGTATTTTGTTTCTTTATATCTTTTAATTAAGTTCAGATTTTAAATCTATGTTTGATGATTAAAACCAAGTGTAATTGGTATTTTGTTTCTGAATCTTGATGTAGAATGGAAACCAAGTGATTGGGAAGCTTACAAGATGTAAGTTGTTTTTGTATTTTAATTAGACCTTATTTTGTTCATTTCCCAGATTTTTATTTCTTCTTAGTTTCATGTTTTTGGGTTTTGTAGGATTGACGTTTATATATACGTATGATCGATCATTTGGTGAAGAAAAAACTTCATAATACTGCAAAGTCGTTTATGATTGAAGGAAAGGTTTCCCCTGATCGAGTTGGTAATTAAATGACTTTCGTGATCAGAGTAAGTATATGAGAAACAAGAATATTAAACCATCGGATGTTCGATGCTCATCATCATGATTTTAAGTTGGCTACCTTTCACACTCTCTTTTGTTAATTCACATCATAATTGGTACTGTTTAGGTACGATGAAATGAGGCACAAGTTCAATCGAATACATTGCTGGAGGTAAATTCATCATATCTTCTTGTGCTATTATTCTATATTTGGTGTTTATGTGCATTATTAGTAGAATTTGTGATATCTTCTTGATTTGGTTTCATTTTTTCAGGTGCTACCCATAACTCTCAATCAAACTGGTCCAGGTAAACGACTGTTAAACCTTATCCTCATAACTATTTTTAAATGTTAGTACCTTTGTTGCTTAACCTTACAATTTATTTGATTACTGCAGTGGATGCTTCACTCTTTAGGCAACCAGTTACATGGTATCCATTGGAAAGGACAAATAGGGAGAGGCAATGAAGGATGCTACCGCAGCTGGTGTCAATGTGAGTCTTCTTTAGGTTTAGTTATTGGTTTTTGGTTCTGATTTAAGTCAATATCAACGGGTGCTATAAACTGTTTATTACTTATTGTTCTATATCCAGGTCCACTATTTTGGAGATGAGTCAAAACCTACCATAACTTGCCGTGCCTGTGTTCTTGGTGGAGAAAGGTTAGGGTTACAATCAATCTTTATGATTTCTTTTGATTATTTTCTTAATAAGATGTCTTTCTGTTGAGTTGTATTGAGGCGTGTCTCCCTTTTTTTGTAGGTCGCTCATTGCAAATCTTTCTGCTGCAAGCTGCTAAAAGGTTGAACACTTGCATATGCATGAGTACTGGGCTCTAGGTAAAAATAAATCTCATCTACTGCCTTTTTTAAAAGAGTTTACTGAGATTTTTAATAGATTTGATACTGAGTTTAATGTACTTTTTAATAGATTTGATACTTTCATATGTTGGAATCTGCTGAGATTTTGTGAAACATGTTTCTTTTTTGGTAGTTGGGAATGCTAAGTTCTACTACATTGATGGATTCTTCGTCACAATATATCACCATAATCCATTCAGTTGGTATGTGAACATGCAGCTGCTAACAAGCTAAGAAGATCCTTTATGAGAACCAGACATTTCATATTTTGTAATGTCTTCTCTTTGATCAGATTTCAACACATTTCTCTACTGTTTCTCCCTAACAGTAGCAAGAATCAAGGTTTACTGACATCTGAAATATCTATCTGCTCTCAGTTAGTACATGATTTTTTCTATTAAGAATTTTTTTTATTAAGAATCTAAGTTATTGGATAAGTTGAGGTTTGTTTAGTTTTTGCAACCAGATGGAATCTTATAGAATTGTCAGTTTGGTAGAAAACATCCATGTTGTTTCTTCTTACGTTCTTTGTTTTAAATTTTGTGTACAAAATCAATTTGTGTGACATGTTTTTGTTGGGTATATTGTAATGTTCTCTGTTGAACAAATCGACAATGCACATTTTTGGATGAACTAAATTTTTTGTTTTCAAACCAATAAAAAAGATTTGACAATCTGCAACAAGTTTTGATTCGATTAATTTGGTTTCTTTTTTACAATTATATTTTCTATATTTAGTCTTTAGAATTATGGTAAGAATATAATGTTATATGTCAAATTAACGATGCTACATACTTAAATTAGATTGCGAGTGATTATATGAACTAAATAACAAGAAAAGTAATTATAAATATATGACAAAAATAAATTTTATAATGTATCAAACTCATACTAATTTCATTCTATGGATTAAAAGAAAGCATCTCTATATTATTATTATATAAAAATTAATATATGAACATTGTAGAACAGGTTATTTATTTTTATTTTTTTTTTAACACGAAAGCTTTCTTTATTGATTAAGAAGAGGTGATGATACATGAGAAACATGGGAAGTAAGACAAATAGGAACAGAACAATGAGTGCGATAAGTAGATAGATCCAAACGTTGATTTTTAGCAAGCAGATCAGCTGGAATGTTCGTCCTACGGGGTGTCCACATGAAAATTACCGAATCAAAACGAGCCATCCAACCTTTGATGTCTTGAATCCAGTTGCAGAGATCAAACCGTAGAATGTTGTTATTAAGGATATTAATTAAAATTTGGTTATCACCTTCAAAGATCACTTTCCTAAACCCACTGAGCCATGATTGCTTCATTGCAAGACAGAGACTTTGACATTCTGCTTCAAGTGCTGTAAAGACAGTCATTCCAGTTGCTTGTCCTGCTTCCTTAAACCTACCGTGATCATCTCGAAGTAACCACCCTGCAGTTGCAGGGCTAGTATTATTGATGAAGCTTCCATCAAAGTTGCACTTAATCCAACCATTTGGGGGCCGACGCCAGGAGCGGATTGCTGGACTAGGACATATTTTGGAGTGACACATAGTATTTTGAACCTGTGAGCGTTCGGTATCTAACGTCAACCATTCATCTGCTTCATGTTTGGCTTCTTGTAGATCACGATACCAGTTTTGGTGTCGTTGTTGAAAAATGAGTTTGTTGCGGCTTGTCCACAGTTTCCATAAAATCCAAAATGGCAAAAGAGAGAGTCGATCATAGATTCTCCGATGTTTGTGGTATGCGAAAATAGCTTTAAATTTGGCTTCAACAGTGATTGAAGGATCAAGCAGGCAGCTGATGGGAATATTTGAGCCACGCCATATTTGTTGAGCATGAGGACATGTAAAGAAAAGGTGGTCTGTGGACTCAACCTCTGTTGTACATCGTTTACAGAAGGACTGTGTGGAGATGTGACGACGGTCAAGTTCTGCTCCTGTTGCCAAAGCATTTGAGAGTAAGCGCCATAAGAAGTGTTTAAATTTTGGAGGGGTTCTTGTTTTCCAAATCTCATTCTTTAGGTATGGGTCTCCTTCAGGTGGTCTAGCATGGACTATATGATCTGGATGATGTACTGACAGCCAGTAACCTGATTTCACCGTGTATAATCCATTCTCAGTATAATGCCAACCAAGATAATTAATATGCTGCCAACGACTGATCTTGATGGAAAGAACCAGTGAGACGTCTTCTGGGTGCACTCTTTCTCGGACTAGCCGTTCATTCCACCCGCTTTTATCTGGAAGTAAAAGATTAGCAACAACCGGAATATCAACTGATTGATAGGAAGGTGCCTATCGTGGTGGTCTTGGGGGGTGCGTACATAACCATGGTTCAGACCAAGTATTGATAGTAGTTCCATCACCAACAGTTACTCGAAGACCCTTCTGCAGTAAATCTTGACCACAGAGAATTGATTTCCAGCCAAAGGATGGCTGTGTACCACTATTAGCCTCAAGGATACTAGAATTTGAGAAATATCTCCCTCGAAGCGTTCGAGACAATAAGCTATTGGGGTTCTGAAGGATTCGCCAGGCTTGTTTTGCTAATAAGGCATCATTAAATTTTTCAATATCTCGGAATCCAAGTCCACCTTCTTTCTTCATATATTTCATACGCTCCCATGCTACCCAGTGAGTCGCCGTCCCTCCCTGTTGAGAATTCCACCAGTAATGAGCAATCACCCTTTCAATCTCCTCACAGATGCCTTTTGGTAGTTTAAAACAATTCATAGTATAGACAGGCATAGCCATTGCTATAGCTTTTAGGAGGATCTCCTTCCCACCTTGTGATAGAAATTTGTTGTTCCAACCCTTTGTTTTGCCTTTAACGTTTTCGATAATATACTGGAACAGCTCGATTTTCTTTCTTCCAAACTGCTCTGGGAGTCCCAAATATTTGCCACAGCCTCCTTCATTATGGATTTGGAGATATCTTCTGATTTGTGTTTTGGTTTGCTCGCTTATTCTTTTTCCAAAGGTTAATGAAGATTTACGGACATTCACTTGTTGGCCCGATGCACGTTCATATTGTGTCAGGACTTCCTTGATAGCAAAACATGAGCTCATATTAGCTTGGCAGAAAAACAGAGAATCATCTGCAAAGAGTAGGTGAGTGATTGGGGGGCTTGCGTTGCTGATTTTGATCCCTTGAATATGTCCCTCTATCTCTGCTCGCTTCATTAAGTGACTAAGAACTTCAGCGCAAAGGATGAAGAGGTATGGAGATAGGGGGTCACCCTGTCTTATACCACGTTCCGGTTGGATGAAACCTTGAGGGTTCCCATTGACATTGACCGAGAAGGTTGGTGTTCGAACACAGGACATAATCCACTGTACCCATTTTACATCGAAACCAAATCTGAACAGTGTTTCTTGAAGAAAGTCCCATTCCAATCTGTCATAAGCCTTCGTAATATCAGTTTTGATAGCCATAAAAGAGTTTGCACATCGTCTCTTCACCTTGAGGGCATGGATCAAACTCATGGGCAATGAGAACATTGTCTGTGATAACTCTGCCTGGTATAAAAGCCGCCTGTTCCTCAGAAATAATGTAATTCAGATGTTGCTTCAGTCTTGAGACCAGGATCTTTGAGATGATTTTATAGCTAACATTGCAAAGGGCAATCGGCCTGAATTCACTCATATGTCTGGCACCTTCTGTCTTTGGAATCAAACAGATATTAGTATGATTCAGAGTTTTGTCGAAAGAACCTTCATTGAAGAAAGTTTGAACTTCCTGCTTAATTGCTTCCTTTGTCATTTCCCAGTATTGTTGATAGAAAGCACCCGTGAAGCCATCTGGTCCAGGAGCTTTCGTAGCTCCGATGGAAAACACTGCAGTCTGTATCTCTTCCTCTGTTACTGGTCTTGTCAAATCTTGATTCATTTCCACAGTCACTCTGCTCTGAAACTCATTGAAAACGTGAAAGTGGTTGTTCTGATGAGATAATTCACTCTTGAAAAGGTTAGTAAAATACTCTTGTGCCACAGAGCCTATTTGTGAATCTCCTCTGTGTTCGTGGCCTACATCATCCAGAATTGAATAAAGCTTGTTTCTTGCTGTATGGCTCTTAGCAGTGGTAAAGAAAAATTTAGTATTCCGGTCGCCAGAACACATCCAATCCTTACGGCTCTTCAACCGCCAAAACTCCTCTTCATCAGCGTAAGCACTGTTTAGTTTGTTTCGGAGACTCTGTTTATGTTGTGTAGAAGATCCATCTGTGTGAGCCTTGTCAAGTAAAACTTTCAGAATATTGATTTCCTCCCGAGAATTAGACCTGTTGTTGTGTTTCCAATAGGAGATTGTTTTCCTACATTCCCGCAAACGAGAGCTTATGTTTGTGATGTTGCCAGGAGAAGCACGATTCCATCCTCTGTTCACTGCTGCACTAAAACCATCTTTTTTAGCAAGTCTGTTGTCATAGTAAAACTGACCATGCCGTGGGTTGAAATCGTTGGTGATGGTTGTTATCACTGGTCTATGATCAGACTCTATAAACTCTAGAAATTCAACATGTGAAGCTGGATACTGAGCAAGCCATTCATTGTTAGCCATAGTTCTGTCAAGGCAGCAAGCAACCTCATGAGAGTGTCGTTTTCCGGTCCAAGAGAAAGGGTCTCCTTGATATTTCAGGTCATGGAAATCACAAACTTGGATCATATTACGAAAGTCAACAAAGGAACTTTCAGGACGTTGTGGTCCGCCTCTCTTCTCATGGTTACCTCTAATCTCATTAAAATCGCCTATAGCCATCCATGGACCAGCTCTATTTACTGCAGTTCTTTCCAATCTTTCCCAAACCAAGTGTCTAAGAGATGGATTTGGATTGCCATAAACACAAGACAAGTAGAAACCAAATCCATTAATATCAACATAAGTGTCTACAAGATTTGGAGATTGAAAGAGAACTGAAACAAAAATACTACTATGCCAAAAGAGAGCAATGCCACCACTTAAGCCTACAGGGGGGACTGTTACTACTCTATCATACCCTAATTCTGCACATACTGATCTGACTGCATCGTCGCCTTGTTTAGTTTCCATTAGGCAAATGATGTCTGGAGAGAATTGTTTCTTTATCTCCTTTAGACGTCGAACTGCGAGGTCATTGCCTAGTCCTCTACAGTTCCAAGCGGTTGTCCTCATGGGGGAAGTGGTGGTTCAGGGCCCACCGCGCCTCTTACATGGTCATTGGGAGATGAGACTTCTCCCGAGTAATTGCTGCTACTTCCTTCCCCAAACATGGTTTTGGAACATTCAGCTCTGTCCGATTGCTCCAAGGTTTCATTACGCTTACGCTTGCCGCGAGCCCTTATGTCTGCTAAAGTGATTGTATCAGGAACCTGGTCAGGGTTCGCTTCAGGGACCAGTTCCATCTCCTCATGGGGATCTTCAGGTAAGTTGATTGGATCGTGATTTGGATTGCCTTCCACGGCCACTTCTGGCATCGCAGCTTCTCTATGCTCCGCATCCTGACGATCATCAACAACAATTTCTTGAATGATCACTCCCCTGTTTTGTTGTGCAACCATTGGCGGAAGTTCCTCAGCATCATCATCTGGATCATCAAATTGTTCTTCACCACCATTCTGAAGGATACAAGCACCTGTGTCATGAGTTAGCATGCCACAGACTTCACAGAAGCCCCGGAGTCGTTCAAAACGAAAACGCAAGAGAGTGTTAACTCCTTCCTGGAATTGTATCAGTCTCTGGAAACGGAGAGGGAGATGAATATCCCAGTGGATCTGTACACGTACAAATTCCACACGAGCAGCGGCTTCAGCATCATAATCAACATCCAAGAGAGTCCCAATGGAGCGGCCAATGTGCGAGATAACATCTCTGTTGAGGAATTGGAATGGGATTCCACGGATCTGCACCCAGAAGGGGATGAAATCAATGAGGGGATGATTGTCATTTGGATACCATCTTTGAATCACCAGCATACGATCGTTGAACGCCCATGGTCCCCGACGGAGAACCAAATCCAGTTCACCTTCTGAAGGGAAGATAAATTGAAATTGGTTCCCACCCACAATACGACCGTGAATCAGACCAGCCTGACCCCAGATACGTGGCATCGAAGCGATGATAGCACGGATGTTTTGACGGCGAGGCATGACCGGGCGACCCATAAGGATAAAGCGATTCTCCGTCGCTGCATTGGCCACTACCTCCGCCGGAATTGCAATGGGGGCATCGTCAACCCCTAAGTTGATGTCTTGGACCGCTCGTCTCAAATTGTCAGCCATTTGATCACGAACACAGTAAAAGCGGAATGGGAAGAGTATAGAAGTTGAAGTCGATAGAGGATTATGGACCAATTGGATATCTTTCCATCGGCTTTTATAGAGAAAGCCTTGATTGAAAACCGACACAAGAGCATCACGAGGCGTACAGGGCCTCGTGGAGATAACTGCCGCATAATCGCAGAGTGGATATTGTCCCACGACGCCGGCGAAACCGTCTGTAACCGTCTTTAAAGAGACGTTATTGAGAAAACACAACCAGAATCTAACCGTCTGAAAAGTCGCTGTAGCAATCGCCATTTTTAAACAGGTTATTTATTTTATTCTCTTTTTAACATTAAAATTGAACTTATAATTATACAAATAACTATATAAATCTTGGATTCAAATGTATCAATGATTTGACCTAAAATTGTTAATTAGATATGTCGATTAAAGTATCAACAACAAAATTATTAAAAATATTGTTATTATGATTAAAATTTTACTGCTCAATCATGTTACAAAAATAAACTTTAAACTTTAAAATTTATATAAATATAAGTTGGGATGTTCTACTCTCATAAAGCACACCCATATAAAACCCAATTTTATTCTTAAAAATGAGACATTTGATTAGTTCCCGAATTCAAACCGACACGGTACAAATCATCGAAACATCCACTATAGTTTTGATTCATTTATTTATTAAACAAAGATATTAAAAAAATATACAATTTTAACCAAAATTGAATCAAAAGTTGGATTAGAGAATTCTATATATACACCAAAATATTAGCAAAAAACCTTAAAAGAATGGAAACCTAAATTTTATGGAAAATATTAATATTAGACAATTAAAGTTTTACAACCTAAAAATGTTAATTATTTGACTAAATTTATGTTTAATCAGTGTTTTTAAGTAATTTAATTTACTAATTAAGTACATATACTCAAATAGTATAAGTAAACTGAAACGGGTAATACGAATAATGAAAAACAATATTTTGATCAAATCTTTTTAGAAAAAGAGAGACATAAATTTTAGATAAAAGTAAAAAATTATGATGGATAAAAAGAGAAAGACAAGACGGGACAGGATGGGACGGGATAGGATGGAACAGGACGGGAAATCTTTCCTATTACAAAGTAGATATGTTTGGATTTATATGAACAATACTTCAAACTAAAACCAAATTGAAATCCAATATTTAGATTTATTATCAATATTGTACAAATAGTTTTATATATTTTAAATAATAAGATTCTAAATCATTTTTTCAAATTTAAAATTTATATGAGAAAAATTAATACTAAATTAATTTATATGAAAGATTTAAATTTTTTAAAAAAACACGACATCATGTTATTAATGTTTGTCGAAAATTTGAAAGAAGAAAAAAACAAAATCATAAATAAATATGAGAATAAGGTGGCTGGATGGCTTCAATTGTAGAGACTTTCATAAGGTGGCTGTTCCGGCAAATAAAGTGACGATTGTTATCGCGAATAGTGTCAAGAGAAATGGTAGATTTTAGTCATATTTAGCACTTGGTGGGCCATCTTGGCTTCATGATCAAGTGCATGTTGATGAATAATGTTGTTGGTGTTTATTATTGTTCTTGGTTACTTTCGATTCTCAAACTATTTTTGGTTATATCTGATGACCAAAAAAAATGACAAAGAAGCCTCTTATTTTTCCAAAATCAGCAGTCCATGATTAAAAACTTTTTGATTCATCATCACTGTCTTTGTTAAAAGTCAATATGCAATAAATTACATTTCATGAGAAATCAGTATTGTAATCACCTAATAAAGAAAAACATTTTTTTTTTGTGTGCCATTAAACAAAAAACATATAAAACTAAAAAATTTGATGTATTATGTAAATGAAATTATGATTAAGTCTGGGGTATTTAAGGTATTACAATGAGAAATAGTGGAGATGCAATGAAAATGGGTAATTCGTATAATAGAAAAGATTGCACTTAAACGATTTTCTTAAAAATATTCACTATGTGACATATAAAGAACTAATATGAGATGTATATTTTGAAATTTTGGTTGAAAATATTTAAATGGAGACTTTATATATTTCATGAAGTAATTCTCCATTTTGGAACGGGTAACTTCACTATTTTAGTATTTTTTTAAAACAGTTAGATAGTTTGTTAAAATTGTATTTTTTTTGGATAGTAAAAACTAACTAAATAAAAAAAATATATTCAAGAAGAATATGGGATAGTAAAAACTAACTAAATAAAAAATATATATATATTCAAGAAAAATATGGGTATCCCATCTAAATTTCTTATCCAATCTCTATTAAAAATATTGTCTACCAAGTAATTATGTAAAAGAGAACGATCATAATTGTGACATCCCAGTTTGCAGAGAGGTTTAAAAAATTTGATTTGGTCACCTATGTCACCAAAGTGCAGTTTTCTTTTCGGTCAAAGATCCTAAAGGAACTCTAGAGTTAAGCATGTTTGAGCTGGAGTACTTTCAGGATGGGTGACCATCCGGAAAGTGATTGTCGGAACTGTGCGAGTGGAGACAAAACACATGGAAAGATCATGTGGTGATTTGTAGGGATGGTAAATAAATCTTTAAAACCTCCTGGACGTACCAAATCGACTGTCGAATATGGATGGGCCCACTGGCCGGGAATGGATGTGGGCCCACTAAGTGAGGTGGGCCTATGGATCGGGAATGGACATGAGTGGGCCCACTAAAGTGATGATCGGAGCGCTACAATAAGACAAAAAATTCCGATGGATATGGGAAGATGGGAGATGGAACGAGACATGATAAAATGGGACAGGGACGTGTTTCCCGTTCCTCTAGGTTATATAGTATATACGTGTAATAATCCAAAGTAAAACCAAACTTAAATTAGATATTTAAAATAATACAATTATATAAAATATTTTGCCCGTGCTATAGCACGGGTTACTACCTAGTAAATTATTAAAAATGATACATGAATATGTGAGAGAACCAGAGACATAATAGATAATTACATATCATTTCAGCTTTATGATCTTATTGTGTGGTGAATATTGTAAGGAAGTATGAAAATAATGACTTATAAGATGTTAATATAAAATAGAAAATGGAGATAAACATTTTAAAAGATTAAAATAAATATATAAGATATACATATCATACAACTCTAAAACTAAACTTTTACAATGATATTTGATTTGATTTTTTATAACCCATACAACAACAATAACAAAAAAAATACAAAACAAAACAAAAAGAATATTTGAGAGTAGTGAAAGAAGATGAGAGAATGAAAGAGTGATAGACTAAGAGAATAACATAATGAGTATTTATAGGAAGAGAAATGATAAAAAATTACATTTAGAAAAATGAGAGTTACAATTCTAATTTATTGTTTTGTTTTAATACAATTGATTAATACAACTTAGTGGAGAAATAAAGTTAATGCATAATTTATAGGGAGAATTTATATGATTTCAGTTTTATATTATGTTAGTTAAATGTGAAAATTAATTGTTTTTAAATTTGTGTTTTAATATAAATATTTTTTTTTGTTAAAATTGCATTGCCAAGTGGACCAACAAGGAGAGAGTGAAATTTTACTTTTATATATATGATTTCTCCAAATTTTATGGTTAAAACGGTTTACTAACCAAACCTAATAGAAACCGATGCAAATCCCGTATGAAATTTTTTAAACCAAACAAACATTAAAAAATCGACCCAACCCATAAACAATCTGATCCAACAAACACCTTCTTCTTCTTCTTCACCCGGTTTTTCAAAGCTAAAAAAAAATATTATTTTTGTGAATTTTGATTTTAAAATTAAAAAAGTACATTGTCAATATATGTAATAAGAAAGTGTGTCAATATTCCCGAAGTGTGACACACACACTTTCTATGGTGAAGAAGTGTGTCTTTATTCAATAAAGTTTTTAAAAGTTTTTTACTTCGGGAACTGGATTCCTCGTTCACCGGAATCTTCTTCTCACCACTCACCTCAATCTCCCTTCCATCTCCGTCACCGAAACTGCTGAGGTCCGTCTTCAGAACGGTGTTGCCGCTGGCTCTCTTCCTCACGGGTCCTACCCCTCTCTCTCTCTCAAGTTTGATACAATTTGATATTGTGATTTTCATGTATTGTCGATTGCTCCATCCGAGTCAATTTTGATTCGATGCCATATTTAAAGATTGGGTTCTTAAAATTTTTGGTTGACTAGATGTAATCTGCAGAAACAAGTTAGTGTATATGTAAAGTCTAAAAAAACAGAAAGGGAAATTCTGAAAAACCAAAGCTCACAAAAACATAGTAGAAAAAGGTTATGCAAGTCATAGGTGCGCGAAAGAGTTTGGAACAACACTTATAAGTTATAACACAACCTCTATTGTCTTCATGTTGTGGCTTATGCTCCTAAACTGTCTTTGTATAAGATTCAGTGAGATTGAACTTAACTTGTAACTTATTGATTATGTATTTTGACATTTTTCAGATCATGGTATCATGCCAGACCATCGTTGTGATGATGATGGTGGTATTGGTCATAGTGCAGTGGTTGGGATATACTTGTAGTTTTGCAGAAAGCTATCCGGAAGACGATTTGGTGGTGAGGCTTCCAGGTCAACCGAAGGTCGGGTTCAGACAATTCGCAGGATATATCAATGTGGACTCGGAGAATGGTCGTAGTCTATTTTACTACTACGTCGAGGCTGTAAAAGAGTCCGACACTAAGCCCTTAACCCTTTGGCTCAATGGAGGTCTCTGTTCTGTTTCTCTGTTTCTGTATAGTTCATACGTTTAAGCTAGTTTACTATGTCCGTATTAAATTACATATTTGAGGTTTGTATTGCAGGTCCAGGTTGTTCTTCAGTTGGTGGAGGAGCTTTCACTGAGTTAGGTCCATTTTACCCCACAGGGGATGGTCGTGGCCTCCGCATTAACTCCATGTCTTGGAACAAAGGTTTGTTGTTTTGACAGTTTTATATATAAAGAGAGCAGAGAACTCTGTAATTCATGCTATATTGTCTCTTGTTGTGAAATGTGTAGCCTCGAATCTGCTATTTGTGGAGTCACCAGCGGGAGTAGGATGGTCATACTCGAACAAAAGCGCGGATTACAACACCGGGGACAAGTCTACTGGTAAAGCTCTAAATTGCATTTTTCAGACTATATTAGAAGACTGTTGTTTCCAGCTGATGATCACATGTTTTTTGTATTTGAACAGCTAATGATATGCTTGTGTTCTTGTTGAGATGGTTCAAGAGGTTCCCAGAGTTGAAGTCTCGCAACCTCTTTCTCACTGGCGAAAGCTACGCTGGTGTGTCTTCGGTTATTCTGATTCTTAGTTTAAGAAAATGGAGATTATCTGAAGATGGAACTCTTTTTAGCTTAGCAATTTTGGTGGTTTGCTATTTAATTTCCTCAGAAGTTACTTGTCCATGGTTTTTTCCTTTTGCTGAACCAGGATTTGACTTCATTCTCTCGCAGGACATTACATACCTCAGTTGGCTGACGTGATACTTACCTACAATTCACGCTCAAGTGGGTTCAAATTCAACATCAAAGGCATTGCAGTAAGCAAAAAGGAACCTTCTTCTTTGGCGTTCCATCAACCCTTTTGGCTCTCTTCTGATTCTTTTGTGTGTTCTTCCTTTTTCTGATCAGATTGGGAATCCACTTCTGAAGCTTGATAGGGACTTTTCAGCTGCATACGAGTTCTTCTGGTCGCGAGGGATGATCTCTGATGAAATGAGACTCACAATCATGAGCCAATGTGACTTTGCCAATCCCAAGACCATGAGCAATGCATGTATAAATGCAATCGTTGAATCCAGCGTCCTCACTGAGTATATCAACAGTTATCATGTTCTTCTTGATGTATGCTACCCGTCTATTGTCAAGCAAGAACTGAGGCTCAAGAAAATGGTTAGCCCGCTTTCCACTTTCCAACAAATAAACATGTTTGAAAATTTATGAGGAAAAAATGGTTTCAGGCTACTAAGATGAGCATGGGAGTGGATGTTTGTATAACATACGAAAGAAGTTTCTACTTTAATCTCCCAGAGGTACAGAATGCGCTTCACGCAAACCGCACTCGCCTACCATATGAGTGGACTATGTGCAGCAAGTAAGTTCTTTCGATCAGTTTCATTATATTGATCACAAAAAAAAAAATGAAGCTAACTGATTGCTATCTGCTGTTCACTTTGACAATGTCACAGCCGGTTGAACTACAGTGGCATCGACGGTTATATGGACATGCTTCCGTTTCTTAAGAGAATTATACAGAACCAAACTCCTGTATGGATCTTCAGGTATAAATCCTATTAAAGATATCTCTTCATCTTCTTCTTCTTCTTTTTTTTTTTTTTTTTTTTTGAATTCTGCAACTTTACATATCCAGCTTGTTGAAATTGCAGTGGAGATCAAGATTCTGTAATTCCACTTCAAAGTTCAAGAACACTGGTACGAGAACTTGCTCACGATCTCAGCTTCAAGCCCACAGTTCCCTATGGAGCCTGGTTCCACAAAGAACAGGTAGTTACTTCCGTTCCCTTCAGCGTTAAACAATTGCTGATTAACTTAAGTTCTTACCCCTGTAATTTTTCCAATTAAACCGCGTAGTAAGTTGTGGATGTTGAGATTGTTACTAGGTTGGTGGCTGGGTCACAGAGTATGGGAATCTACTGACATTTGCAACGGTGAGAGGAGCGGCTCATATGGTGCCGTATGCTCAGCCCTCACGAGGTTTACATATGTTCAGTAGCTTTGTGCGCGGCCAAAGACTTCCCAACAAACCACATTTAAATTCATCTATTGATGATTGAAAGACAAGACTACACATTTGGTAAGGGAAGTTTGGTTGCTTTAGTAACCACCCTTAGTCCTTCGATCAGATGAGTGGAAAGAAAAAAATATTAGGGCTTGTGCTTGCTACATGTGCATAATTTGCGATGAGAATATATAGTATTTCAGTATTTCTCAATGATATTGGAGTGCAATTTTATTTCTTTCTTTCTTTACTACTTATATGATATATATAAATGATGCAACTTATCATTGGACGTATTTTCATATTCGTACGCTTATTGTAACTATCTCTTGATTATGATATTGATTTCATTTTCATAGTATCCCACTCAACTTACAAGATCCTTTTTGGCCTTAGACAATCTAAGGAAATAAATTGCAAGATTTTCCCCATTTTTTATTATACAATTGGATGTTATATAACGTTGTCAAAAAAAAAAAAAAAAAAAAAAAGAAAAAAAAAATGGATGTTATATAACGAAGGAATGCATTTAATGTCTATTAAAAATCCTAGTTTAAAAATTTACTAATTTTTTTTTGGAATTATATCAACTAAAGAATAAAATTGAAAGGTTTTTTTTTTTTTTTTTTTTTTTTTTTTTTTTTTTTTTTAATAACAATTTATCCCTATATCCTACATAATTGGCTCGTTTGAACTGATTTGTCGTCGACAAAAAAAAAACAATTTATCCCTATAAATAATGTCAAGTTATAACCATTAAAATTGGTAAAATCTAATTTAAAGTTTTTAAATTAAATTTTGGAATAACAGTATTAGACCATGTGCAACGGCGTTTATTTGCACCGTCCCTCGTTTTTTTTTGTTTTAAAATAAATCAAAAAAGCCCCAATTCAGAAGAAACGTCTCTTTATTTGGGACGTTTTTTCGTCCGTCTACTTGGACGCGTGGTAGGTTCTGATTGGTTGAAGATTTTTTCAAGGGTTTTTTTTTTTTTTTTTTTTTTTGTCGTCTGATTTTTTCAAGGGTTAAAACAAAATAATTTGTCAAATTCTCTCTTCTATCTCAACGCCGAACGGAGAAGATCGAAGCAAAGATGATTTCCGGCGGGAACTACACGACTATCGACAGCCATAAAGTCTCTGGATCTGTACCTGTAAGTTCTCTCATCCATTAACGTTTTCTCAATCTTCGATGAATATCTCTACGTCTGTGTGTGTGCTTGTCCGTACACTGATTCTTCGGATCTGATCTTGTTTCCACCTGTTTTGTTTGTGTCAAATCGTAGTCTGTTCCAGATCCAGGTCATACCACCGTCAAATTCACAGGTAACATTCTCGTAGTTTCTGAGGTTAATTTGATTATAGAACCGATTAGAACGATTTGATTTTTGGAATCCTGTTGATGTTAGCTAAGGTTACTGCAAATTTGTTAGGTAATGCTATGGATTTTGAATGAATCTCTAGTTTCGAACAGATTAAGGGTTTAGCTAATAGAAGATACGAGAATCTTGTTTATGGAGAAAGAGGAAGACTTGTTATTGCTAATGTAGTTTGATCTTTTAAGTTTTGGTTTGACATTGGTTATGTTCATGTTAATCGGCGTGTATTTGTACGAGTCACTTTACAAGCAAATTCCCACTAGCGATATGGCTCAGATTTGGTGAGCTCTTATAGTCCTTTGTCTGCCTTGCATTGCATTGATCTGCAACTTAAAAAAACGCTTACACGTATGTATTGTTTTCGTAATGTATCTGATTTGTTTGGTCACTCCATGTTTAAGCTGAGTCCTACACCAAGTTGATATATTCCTTTTGGACTTAATGCATACTTGTGTTTGATGATGGTCTCTTTTGTTTTGTGACACGGCATTAGGCTCGCATGAATATTGAACATCATAGACTCGCATTGTGTGTAAGAAAGGAGAGTCCTTTTAAACCAATCACACAAAGTATTTTTATATCTGTGATGGTTATTGTGTGGGTTTGTTCATTTATTTGATTTTCGATTGCTCTGTTTATTGGAAACCCTTTTGTGTTGTTGATCACAGGTTGATGGAGTCTGGTTTGCTTCCAGCTGAAAAAGCAAAGAAAGTTCTTGAGAAGAAACTGCAAAATGGTGGAAAGTTCAGTTCTCCTACAAAATCTGCAGCTTCTACTCCGAGAAGCAACAACAAATCAGTGCCCGCAAAGAAGGAGACAAAAAAATCACCTTCTGAAGCTTTGTCAGACAAAAAGAAGGGAACTGTTTCGAAACCAGCCACGAAGAAGAGGAAGAAGAAGTCTGATGATGTTTGTGATGACGACTCAAATGATGATTTTGTGGCTAGCAGAGTCTCTAAAAAACCTAGAGCCAAGTAAGTAGTTGGAGTTATAAGACTGAATTTGTAATCGGGTTTTAGTGACTCAATTGGTAGAATCGGGTTAAAGGAGACAAATTCGTTAAGAGTAATGGAAGAATTGGCAGATTGTTTCTGATCTTATTGCATCAAGATTAATATATTTGAGGGACCAAAATTTGTCCTACACCAATGCTAATACCAAAGTTAAGAAACTATCAAAATAAGAATAAAATATTTGAAGGACCAAAAATTGTCCTTGACCGATGCAAATGGTCTTATGTTTAACTATGTGTAAAAAATACATCTAATCATAACTACTTAACGAGTGTTCAAAGGTAAATAGGTAAGAAAATAATTTTCTTTATTTTGTTTTGACTACTGAGGAAATAAGTTACAAGATTTTTGCTATTTCTTTACAACTGTATGTTTTTTTTTTTTTTGACAACAGAGAAAAGATTAGCTCAAACGAGCCAATACGAAGGGACATTGTTTACATAGGTAGCTAAATGCGGAACTGTGCAAACCCGCCATGCAAGGTTATCCGCTCTACCATTCTGTGAATGAGGGACGTAGACTTAGGAGAAAGACGCGAACTCCTCTTTATCAGCCTGAATGTCCTCCAAATAAGGTGTAAATGCTGGCCACTCGGAAGGCGAAGACACCATCTTCACTAAGTCAGAGCAGTCGGTGAGAAAGACAACAGATTGGTTATCCGCTCCAATCATACAACGCATAGTCCAAACAAGGGCCTCAATCTCAGCATGAAGGGGGGATAGGCTACGGTAGATGTTTGCAGCCCCCATAGTGGGGCCCTCACCCCATGGAGAAGTGCAAAACCATCCTCGACCCGCATAACGATCTGTAGCTTTCCAAGAACCATCCACCAAACACATGTAACTCGTCAAAGACCGAGGAACCCCTACTCTATCACTATCACAGAGAACAGCCGCAGTGGTAGCATCCGAAGGTAACACCATATCTTGTGTCTGGGCTAATGTCCATGCTTTCGCCTCATCCTCTGCCAACCGCAAGATTGCTAGAGGGTTTGAATCCAAATTACTGAACAGTTTGTCATTGGGTATAACTCCTGTGTGGGTACATTCTTAAACCGCCAAAAAAGGAAATCCATATTTGTGAAAATGGACTCCGAAGGAAAAACACCTGGGGCTGTCGGAAATAACGACAAAGCCCAAACCTGTCTAACTGATGGGCACTCAAAGAGAGTATGATTAATCGTCTCCTCCTGAGAACCACATAGACCACACACTGCGTCGCAGCTCAGACCACGTCGCCGGAGATTAGCGGTAACCGCCACACAACCCGATAAAAATTGCCACAAGAAATGGCGGAGTTTTGGTGGGCACCGGAGCTTCCACACAAAGGCCTGAAGGGGAACAATATCAGGTCCAAATACTGTCGACTTAGGAGAAGCCGGCCTATCCGAATGAAGAGTATGGTACCCTGACTTTACCGAGTATTTACCAGACTTGGTAAAATGCCATCCCAGCAGATCCAGTTTATCAGGTTGTTGCAATGGTAAGGCAGAAATTATGGCAACATCTTCCGGTACAAACGTAGCTGCTAGTTGAGCCATATCCCAGGAGTTAGAACTCCTGTCAATAAGATTTGAAACGCGGAGCAGAGGATCATAAGGCAACCCTGTACTCAGTGCTTGTCTCGGGGATTGAGCAGGGATCCAGGGGTCAGTCCATACAGAAATGGAAGCCCCTGAGCCTACCCGTTTAATAAGTCCTTTGTTAACCAGAGAGCGAGCAGAAACCATACTACGCCACCCATAAGACGGCGAGTAAGATTTAATTGGATCCAGTGGATCAGAATGCCGATAGTAACGACCTTTAAAAACCCGTGCAAAAAGAGAATCTGGTACCGTGATTACACGCCACAGCTGCTTCGCCAGCAGAGCAGTGTTATAATCATCCAAGCACCGAAAACCCAAACCCCCTGCATCTTTACCACTACATAATCTATCCCACGCCACCCAGTGTAGCCCTCGTGATTGTCCAGACGAGCTCCACCAAAAATTCGAAATTGCACTAGTCAACTTCCTCTTAACCGTCTTTGGTAATCGGAAACATGACATTACAAAAGTAGGAACAGCCGTAGCCACGAACTTGATCCTAACCTTCTTGCCGCCTTTTGAAAACAATCTAGCCGGCCACCCACTAGCCCGTGACTGCAATTTGTCCTGAACAAACGAGAAGATTTTTGTCTTAGCCCCACCCAAACTTTCCGGGATACCTAAGTAAGAGCCCATACCTCCCAAATTTGTGATCCCTAGAACCTCTTTTAATTCCTCCCTTAGACTAGTATCCACCGTGTGTCCAAATTGAACCGAAGATTTCTGAAAATTTATTTGTTGTCCAGAGACCCGTTCATACTTCCGAAGAATCCCTAGAACCACCTCACACTGCTCCTTTGTAGCTCGACAGAAGAAGAGACTGTCATCCGCAAATAAGAGATGGGAGATGGCGGGACTAGCAGTTGAGACCCTGCTACCAGTTAGAAGTTTCATCCGTTCTGCCTTCCTAAAATGTGCAATCAGCACCTCCGTACAAAGAATAAAAAGATAGGGCGACAAAGGGTCCCCCTGGTGCAGTCCCTGAGAAGGAATAATGGAACCATACGCCTGACGTAACACAACACATGATCCATGATATCCACTTTTCACAAAACCCCAATCGCCTGAGCAAATGTTCAACAAAAGACCACTCGACCCTATCATAAGCCTTGCTCATGTCCGTCTTTATAGCCATGAACTTCCCCTTACATGAAGGGTTGGTTCGTAGACCATGAAACATCTCCTGAGCAATCAAAATGGTATCCGAAATTAAACGATCCTCCACGAACGCCGATTGCGTTTCCGAGACGAGAGATGGTAAGATAGTGCGCAGTCATTGACACAGAACCTTAGATATAATTTTATACCCCACATTACAAAGACTAATAGGCCGTAGCTCAGTCATCTTTGTCGATTTATCCACCTTTGGGATCAGACTTATGTTTGTCACATTTAACCTTTTGTCAAAATCCCCATTCTAGAGAAAGGAATTGACCAACAACACCAGATCTGCTTTGACCGTAGCCCAAGCTTTCTGATAAAACAGGGCAGTCAAGCTTTCTGATTTACAACTGTATGTTATATGGTATAAAGAAGGAATGCATTTAATGTAAACTAGGTTCCGACACGCACGTACGTGCAAAGTTATTTTTGCATAATTTTTTAAAAATTATAACTGTCAAGCGATCGAACCCGTCTACTATGTCTGATTGTAACGTTTAATTTTTTTTGACCCAAAAAACCCCATTCCTTGTAATTCACAAGAGTAAATAATATATTCGCATATATTTTGCTTGAATTTTTATTCCCAAAATTCCTATCCCGTATTTTGTCATACATAAATATACCCACACAAAATTCTCATAACCTGATTTTTATAGAACTAATTTGACCGATTTCCTAAAATATAATAAATCTGTTGTTTAATCTTTTTTTTCTTCTAAATATTCAATTATTGAATGAAATATTTTTTAGTTTTACTAATAGCAATTTAATGTAAATAATATAGTAAGAGAAGGGCAAATAATAAAATGGGATAGAAAGTATTTTATATAGGAGATACTGGAAGGTATTTTATTAAGGAGAATTCTTTTAATTTTGATATTATTAGTTTTTTTAAGTAATATATGTGTCTGTAAACGATGGAGAAATAAAATTACAAAATTATTTCTTGACGGGGAAGACTATAATTGGTCATTAGATCTCTTATATAATTGGTCTTAGTTACAGTATTATATCACTGGATTTTATAAATTTTAATTGGTTATTAGATCCATATATATCAGTAACATCCGCGAACCAATTATTGGGTTTTTGGGATGGGTGTCGATCGACAATGGTGTGTGGCATGGAGTCCTAGAACATCCTCTTCGAGCCTACTGTGTGATTCCACGGTGAGTTTATGTTTCTATGTTATTGTATAAATTGTTTGCTTAGTCTTCTGTTCGTGGTAGTGCAGATGGTTAGAGATGGTGTTGTTGCTGGTCGTGGTAGTGGTCGCGGACGTGGTCGTGGTAGGGGCAGAGGCCCAGCAGCGAGTGAGACTGCGGATCAGAGTGTGACAGTTGAGGGTGTTGGCGAGTCGCCGGGTGTCCAGGAGGATTCCATGAGTGTGGTTGGAGGGAGCGGTGTTGATGCTCCAGTGGCCGGTGATGCTAGGGTTTCGGGTGTGGGAGTCCCAGCGGGTAGACTCCCTGGTGCTGACTTTACGGCTTTGCTAGCACAGTTGTTGGAGTGGTTGCCACCAGTGGTACCGGCTCAGGCTCAGGTAGTGCCACCAGTGGTGGCGGAGGAACGGCAGCCAGTAGCTGCGGATGCAGGAGCACATGGACGTTATTTTTCCATGCTCAAGGAGATAAAGGTCATCGAGACTGTGTGGTTTTCGGGTGGTACAGATCCTACTGCTGCAGATGCGTTGAGGACGAGCGTGGAACGTAACTTCCATACTCTGAGATGTCCTGAGGAGTTTTGGGTGGACAATACGATCCACCACTTGCTTGGTGATGCTCAGGTGTGGTGGAGATCAGTGGCTGCTAGGAGAGTGTAGAGGGAGATTACTTGGGCTGACTTCGTGGGGGAGTTCAACTGCAAGTACTTCCGAGAGAGGCATTGGACCAGTTGGAGGTGCAATTTCTGCAGTTATCTCAGGGTACGCGGTCAGTGCGGGAGCTGGACTTGGAGTTCAGTCGACTTCTATGTTATGGGGGTCGGGCAATGGAGCCTGAGGAGGCCTAGATCATGAGGTTTATGAGGGCTCTTCGTGTTGACATGAGGGTCCATTGTAGAGGACGTAGTTATGCTACGCGTGCAGAGCTGGTGGAGACTGCAGCAAACATTGAGGAGGATATCCGGACACAGCCAGTGGCGGTTAGTCCAGCAGTTCAGCCTAGTAAGGGTCAGCATCATGGAGGTTCTAGCAGGGGCGGAAAGCCCGCGTAGGGAACCAAGAGGTGGTGGGAGGCTATGCAGACGCCGAGTGGTGCGAGTTGCTTCAAGTGTGGGAGCAAGGATCACAAGATTGCCAGCTGTCCCAAGAGGAGTGCTCCGACGGCAGCAGCACATGTATGCTATCATTGCAGGGAGCCAGGGCACATTAGGCTTTTTTGTCCTAAGTTGCCGCCGGTGGCAGTGGCAGCGTTGCAGCAGGTGCAGCCTGGAGGGCAGCAGGTGGCACGAATTAAGCAGGCGCCACAGGTTTGCATGACTGCAGAGACTGGTGGAACCAGTGCTGGGGCGATCATAGGTATAATTTCTGGTACTTTAACTTTGTGAATTTCAGTAGGTTCAGATTTTATGTTTTTCCTGTGATAAAGTGTTAGGTTCTCAACACATAAGGTTTGTGTAAGGATCTTGTTGGTGGGCGGGTTTAAGTCCTATGTTATGTTTGATTTTGGAGCTTCTCATAGCTTCATTACTTCGGAGTGTGCAGAGAGCACGGGAATCAGAGGGGATTCCAAAGAGCGTACAGGAGTTCTCAGAGTTGCGGGAGGCAAGTTCCTGAGAGTTATTGGACGAGCTAGAGGAGTTGATATTCAGATCGCAGGAGAGTCGTGGCCAGTGGATTTGCTTATCAGTCCAGTAGAGTTGTATGATGTTATTCTCGGGATGGATTGGTTGCATCGGCATATGGTGCATTTGGATTGCCATCGGGGTAGAGTGGAGTTTGAGCATCCAGGAGGGAAGTTGGTTTTTCAGGGTATTAGACCGACTTAGGGGAGTCTCGTGATCTCGGCCATTCAGGCTGGGAAGATGATCGAGAAGGGCCGTGAGGCTTATTTGGTTACTATATCAATGCCAGAGTTAGTGGGGAAATCTGTGGTTAGCGGTATTCACGTTGTTGAGGAATTTGAGGATGCGTTTCAGTCATTGCAGGTATTACCACCATCTCGGTCTGATCCTTTCACTATTGAACTAGAACCGGGGACGACGCCGTTATCCAAGGCTCCTTACAGAATGGCTCCAGCAGAGATCGCAAAGCTGAAAAAGCAGCTAGAGGATTTGTTGAGTAAGGGATTCATCCGTCCTAGTGTATCACTGTGGGGAGCGCCAGTGTTATTTGTCAAGAAGAAGGATGAGAGTTTCCAGTTGTGTATTGATTACCAGGGTTTGAACAGGGTCACTGTGAAGAACAAGTACCCTCTTCCCAAGATTGATGAGTTGTTGGATCAGTTGAGGGGTGCTACTTGGTTCTCCAAGGTAGATCTGGCGTCGGGTTATCATCAGATACCGATTGATGAGGCAAATAAGAGGAAGATGGCTTTCAGGACGAGGTATGGGCATTATGAGTTTGTGGTGATGCCTTTCGGGCTGACTAACGTGCCAGCAGCGTTTATGAGATTGATGAACAACGTGTTTCAAGAGTTTTTTGACGTGTCTGTCATCATTTTCATCGACGATATCCTGGTATATTCTAAGAGTCCTGAGGAGCATGCAGTGCATTTGAGGGCAGTTTTGGAGAAGCTGCGGGAGCAGAAGTTGTTTGCCGAGTTGAGCAAGTGTAGTTTTTGGCAGCGTGAGATGGGTTTTCTGGGTCACATTGTTTCTGCAGAGGGATTTTCTGTAGATCCGGAGAAGATTCAGGCTATCAGGGATTGGCCTAGACCGTAGAATGCCATAGAGATCAGGAGTTTCCTGGGGTTGGCAGGTTACTACAGGAGGTTTGTACAGGGTTTTGCAAGTAGGGCACGCCCTATGACTAAGTTGACAGGGAAGGATGTTCCTTTTGTCTGGTCATAGGAGTGTGAGTAGGGATTTGAAAGCCTTAAGGAGATGTTGACTACTACGCCCGTGTTGGCTTTGCCTAAGCAGGGAGAACCCTATGTGGTTTATATTGATTCATCTAGAGTTGGTTTGCGGTGTGTGCTGATGCAGCATGGGAAGGTGCTTACCTATGCTTCACGGCAGTTGCGGAAGCATGAGGGCAACTATCCTACTCATGATTTGGAGATGGCTGCTGTAGTTTTTTCCCTGAAGATTTGGAGATCTTATCTTTATGGTGCAAAGGTACAAGTGTTTACAGATCATAAGAGCCTGAAGTATATATTTACTCAACATGAGCTGAATTTGAGACAGAGGCGGTGGATGGAGCTTGTGGCAGATTATGATTTGGAGATAGGTTATCACCCTGATAAGGCTAACACGATTGCAGATGCTCTGAGTCGGAAGAGGGTAGCTTCGGCTCAGAGCAAGAGATGGAGTCTGTGGTAGGAGAGATCAGTGCTTTGAGTTTGTGTGCGGTTACATAGGAACCGTTGGGTTTGGAAGCAGTTGATAGAGCAGATCTTCTGAGTAGGGTGCGGTTGGCTCAGGAGAAGGATTTGGGGCTGGTGAATGCCTAAAAGGATGTGGATTCAGAGTATCAGGTCTCAGATAATGGTACTATCTTGGTGCACGGTCGGGTTTGTGTGCCCAAGAATAAGGAGTTGACGTAGGAGATTCTGAGAGAGGCTAATGCGAACAAGTTTTCTATTCATCCAGGATCGACTAAGATGTACCGTGATCTCAAGAGGTACTATCACTGGGTCGGGATGAAGAACAATGTAGCTAGTTGGGTCGCGAGGTGCGATGTGTGTCAGCTAGTGAAGTCTGAGCATCAGGTCCCTGGAGGGTTACTGAAGAGTCTACCCATTCCTGAGTGGAAGTGGGACATGATCACTATGGATTTTGTGGTAGGATTGCCAGTGTCTCGGACTTTTGATGCTATCTGGGTCATTGTGGACCGGTTGACTAAGTCAGCACATTTTTTGGCCATTAAGAAGACTGATTGAGCAGCGCTCTTGGCTAAGAATTATGTGAAGGAGATAGTCAAGTTGCATGGGGTGTCAGCAAGTATTTTGTCTGATATGGACTCTAAGTTCACTCCGGTTTTCTGGAAGGTGTTTCAGGCAGAGATGGGCACTAAGGTGCATATGAGTACAGCTTATCATCCCAAGACTGATGGACAGTCAGAGAGGACGATCCAGACGCTGGAGGATTTTCTGAGGATGTGTGTGTTGGATTGGGGTGGCCATTGGGCAGATCACCTGAACCTGGTAGAGTTTGCTTACAACAACAGTTATCAAGCGAGCATTAAGATGACTCCTAATGAGGCTATGTATGGGAGGTCATGTCGTACACCGTTATGCTGGACTCAGGTGGGGGAGAGGAGCATGTTCGGGGCAGATTTTGTTCAGGAGACCTCAGAGAAGATTTGGGTTCTCAAGCTGAACATGAAGGAGGCTCAGGATAGGCAGAGGAGTTATGCTGATAGGAGGAGGAGAGATCTTGAGTTTCAGGTAGGAGACAGAGTGTACCTCAAGATGGCCATGTTGCGGGGTCCGAACAGGTCATTGACAGAAATTAAGTCGAGTCCGAGGTTTATGGGTCCGTTCAGGATGATTGAGCGGGTGGGACCGGTAGCATATAGGCTAGAGTTGCCTGAGGTTATGTGTGTGTTCCACAAGGTTTTCCATATTTCTATGTTGCGGAAGTGTCTCCGTGAGGATGATCAGTTGTTGGCTAAGATTCCTGAAGATCTTCAGCCTAACATGACTTTGGAGGCAAGACCAGTGAGGGTTCTCGAGAGGAGGATCAAGGAACTTTGGAAGAAAAAGATTCCTTTGATGAGAGTCCTTTGGGACTATGATGGTGTTGAGGAGCAGACTTGGGAGCCAGAAGCGAGGATGAAGGCAAGGTTTAAGAAGTGGTATGAGAAGCAAGCCGCGACTTAAGCTTGTCTAGCCTGGTTCTATATGTAATCCGTGGCTGGAGCGGGAATAGAGTATTCCAGCCCATCTCTCTTGTTTACTTGGTCTCTTGGGGTGGTTGGTTGTACGACTCAGTAACAAGATGAGGTGGTGCTCGGGGTACAAAGTTTCCGTGAGGCGGAGTTTCGGAGGAAAGTTTATTGAAATAGAAGTTTCCAAAAGTGGAAAGTATTAAAAATAGAAAGTTTTATGTGAAATAGAATTTGTCCATTTTAGTGGTGGAGAGCCTTAGAGGGGCTTGTGTGGCCCTAGTGGCAGAATTTTGAGTCATTTTGCTCATATGTGGCGGTGTTTTGAGACATTGTGTGGCCTTTGTGACGGGCTGTTTAGCCAGTTGTGTGGCTTTTGTGGCAGGCTGTTTAATTAGTTGTGTGGCCTTTGTGGCGGGCTGTTTAGCCGATTGTGTGGCCTTTGTGGCGTGCTGTTAAGATAGAGTTGCCTGTTTAGGCGATTCTTCGGGATGTATGGTCTTCGTGACGGTCCTTCGGGACGAGTGGTCTTTGTGACGGTCCTTCGGGACAAGTGGCCTTAGTGGCGGTCTGTAACATCCATTAACCGAAATTCTGGTTTGGGGATTGCATCGGTCGATGCAGTAGGTGCATCGGTCGATGCAGGTTCAGTTTTCTACGGTTTGACTTAAGTTAAACGCTGCGTTTTGGGTTAGGGAAAACCCTTAAGACGAGTGTTTGGTCTCATTCGGCGAGTTTAGCCGTTTTTGAGAGAAAGGAAGAGAGAAATAGTGTTCTTGGTGATTTCTGGTGTTAGTGGTGCTTTCTGGTGAGATCTGAGGCTTAGAACGTTGTAGGAGCTTCCTAGGAGCGTTATTTTGCTTGTTTAAGGTTCAGAATCTTCTTGGCAAAGGTAAGTGCATGACCATGGCTTATCTAAGCTAGAGATCTCTCTGATTTGCTTGTTATGTGTTGATAGGCTTGTTAGATCGTTATTTGGGACGTTAGGAAGCTTTTTTGTGGCTTGGGATCGAGTTTTGTGGTTGTAGGAACAAAGATCCGACGAGAAGCTTCAGGGAAAACACGATGCTTGGTATTGCATCGGTCGATGCACTTTGTGCGTCGGTTGATGCAAGTGCGAGGACGGCGCGTGAAACCTACGGTTTTCATGTTATGTCGAGCATGCGTCGGTCGATGCAGTGCGAATGTCAGTCGTTGCAAGTGCATCTAGCATCAGTCGATGCAACCTTGTGTCGGTCGATGCATCCCCATCCGGTGTCGGTCGATGCATGTTGGTGTCGGTCGATGCATAGTCCTGGTCTGTTATTGTTGATTGATTGATGGTTAGAGATGTCTCTATTGCTTGTGTGTATAGCCCAGTAGATGGGAGGATTGCCTTACTGAGTGTTTATAAAATACTCATGCTTTGCAATTTGTTTTTGTGGTGGAGGTAAAGGTAAAGTGTGATCGTGGAATCAAGGCAATCAAGAGGAGGAAGTTCTAGTGGTTCGCTTGGGAGTATGGTTGGGTCGGGTCGGGTCACGGTCCTTCGGGACGAGTGGCCTTAGTGGCGGTCCTTTGGGACGAGTGGCCTTGGTGGCGGTCCTGTTTAGGACATTTGTTTGGCCTTGGTGGCGGTCCTAATGAGGACATTTGTTTGGCCTTGGTCACGGTCCTATTTAGGACATTTGTTTGGCCTTTGTGGCGCTCCTGTTTAGGACATTTGATTGTCCTTGTGGCATGTATATGATCCTTGCGTGGTCATGAGGTATCCCAGAAAGGGTATATGTGGTTGGTAGGACACTGTGATGTCTTACGCGAGCCACAGGAAGGAAACCTGGATAGGGATAGGACTCAGACGTGTTCAGAATTGTTTGCTCGCGACTCTTGGGGGACTTTGGTTATCCAAGTACTACCATATTCTGAGACTTTGTGGCTTGGGAGTATGGTTGGTACATCGACTTCAGATGACGATCCGGAGGCGCGTTGTAGGGTGGCAACCCGAGACGAATATTGGACTTCCTTTCTGATATATATATGGCATGCGTGCTTAGGCCCGATGAGGAGCCAATATTATGGCATGCAGGCTTCGGCCTGATGAGGAGCCAATAAAAACTCAAGGTTTAGGCCTGTGAGTAAAGGAAAGTCCAAAAGTCAAGAGCAAATAATGCCTGGAGCATGAGTCTATCGCCTAGAGGTGACCTTCGTAGATCGGTCGGAGGAAGTGCGGGATGTGGAAACAGTTGCATTGGAGTCCTTGGTTGATGGTTGTTCGAGATTCGAGGAAGAATCTATGTTGGTGGGAGAGAATTGTAACATCCGCGAACCAATTATTGGGTTTTTGGGATGGGTGTCGATCGACACCAAGGTGGTGTCGGTTGAAACCAACATTTTCTGGTTTGACCAGTTCGATTTAATTATCGATTTGGGTCGGTTTGGTTTAAGGAAAACCATTAAACTGAGATATTTAAGTGGTTTGTCGAAAAAGGGTTTTGGCAAGTTGTGTTTGTCGCCGTTCTCTTGTTTTTGAGAGAAAAGAGAGAAAAACCTTGTTCTTGAGATTTTGGGTGAATTGGTCGATTTCTTGGTGGTTCTTAGGAGATCTAAAGCTAGGAAGGTACTAGAAGCTTGCTGGGAGTGAGGAATTCGTTCTTATTAGTCAGAATCTTCCTGCAGAGAGGTGAGTGCATGAAAATGGCTAATCTAAGCATGTGATTCCTTGTTCTTGCTTGTTTGTTGCTGTGTTATTGTGTTTTTCTTGCTGGGATTGGTTGCTACAGGTTCCTACGGATGTATATAGCTTGGGTTTTGAGTATTGGACGATTTGGTGGAGTTTGAGAGGGAGATTCGACTCGCTTCGTGCGGATCGCGGTTGCAGAGGGAGTGTCGATCCACACCAGTTGGTGTCGGTCGACACCAGTGAAGCGGCATCAACCGACACTGTGGGGTAGTGTCGGTCCACACCAAGAGCCAGTGTCGATTGACACTTGGCTGGTGTCGGTCGACAACTCTCTTCCAGCGAGTTGATGTTCGTTTTCCTGGTTTGTATGCTTTGTTTGTTGATCATTTGGATCATTGGAATTACTGTTGCTTGTGTGTATAGCCTAGTAGATGGGAGGATTGCCTCACTGAGTGTTTATAAAATACTCATGCATCTCAATTTGTGTTTGTGGTACAGGTAAATGCAAAGTGTGATCGTGGAATCAAGGCAATGAAAAGGAGGATGTTCTAGGGACTCGATTGGTTGTTTTCTGGCATTGCTAAGTTGTTAGAGTTGAGTCATTAGAAACATTGCTAGGATGCTGGTTCTATGTTTCATGTTGTTTGGTTATTGGATATTGGTTATGTTTTGAATATTGGTTATTTATTGGATATTGGTATGTGTTATTCCGCTGTTGGTTGTGATTGTGGTTAGGTGGCTAGTGGGTATGGGAGCAATAGTTGTAGTTTATTTATTATTATTATTTATTTTTTTATTTTAAAAAAAAGGGTCGGGTCAATATCTCAGCTATTGGTATAATATTATAAGTTGTTTTTATTTTTATTGGACTGGATTTTCTAAATTTTATGATTTCGGTAAAATACTATAACTACATATTTATATATAATGTTTAACTATATAGTTATCCAAATTAAAGTATATATTCATGTCATTTCAATTTGTGATCATATGTTCTTTTGGGTAAATATAGTTATTGTTTTTAGCAAAAGAATAAACATTGAGCCAATTTCAAATGATCTTCGATTCTTTCACCATTAGAGCTTTATAAAATTATTAGAAAGGTAACATTATTTATATTTCTGAAAATACGATTTCAAATATATATATTTTTTACATCTCATAATATAGTTATATTATTATATTACAATACACAGTGAAATTAATTTAATTTTAAAAATATGTAGGGGATGATATTTATCAATTTTTGAATAATATTTACCAATTTTAGAATTTATAGGAGCAAAATATTGTATATATAAATAAATTGAATAGTAGTGGCAGTTGACAAAATATATATATATATATAGCAGTGGCAGTTTTATGTAATTTTATGGAATACTAAGGGTGAGAGTTCCTCGTTAAAAGTGCAATAATAAATTGAGTACAGAGCTCTCTCGCGACGACAAATAAGCTTTTTCTCCAGAATGTTTCTCTTTTAATATATAGGAGATTTCCTCATTTTTTTTAATTAATAAAATATAAATTTTGGAATCAAATTAATTAAGGATTAAATTAAAAAGATTTTTACATCTTATCACTAAAAATAATTGTAAGCGAAATTGTTAAGATCGAATCTAAAGCATTTATTAGATTTTGGAAAAAAAAATATTATATTTAACTATCCCCTATATAATAAAACGGACGTACACAACTTTTTTTGTACACTATATAATTTTTATAAGTTGATTACAAAATTGGTTATAGATTAAATATAGGTTGGTTACATAAAAAGGTTATAGATTAATTGGTCAATCTGTGGGCTAGGCTTGGGCCAGAGTCGGATTTCTGACCTTTTTGATGGTATCCGAATCCGGATCCGGCTCCGGCGGATACACAATTCTACTATCTGAATCCGGATCTGTTATCCCGGATATCCTGTTGACGGTTAACCGTTAAAATCTCGGTTATCCGTTGGATATCCGGAATCCGGTTTTAATTGTTTTATGGGCTTTAAATCGAAAACCCAACAAGTTTTGAGAGAGAATAAGGAAAAAATGTCATTAAAATCCTGAACTTTACATTTCCGTTGATTTAAATCATGAATTTTCATCTAGTGAAAAAAATACCTCATTCTTTTGTTGACTTCTAAATAATTCACAAACTTTTGTTGACTTGACCTGATGAGACATAACTTTAAATTGTCAAAACGAGAAATTGTGCAGGGTTAATTAGCCTTTACCTATCCCGTAATGGTTGTCAACGAGAGAAGGCTTCAGGGTTGCTTCTGATAACCTGTTAATAACAAAACAACATCGTCATGTTGTTTCAATTTGGGGGTTATAGGGCTGATTAAACGACATCATGTTGTTATTAACGTGATCTCGTTAACAGCTAATTAATCTCGTGTGATTTCTCCATTTGGCCACTAAATGTTGTGCCTCATCAGGTCAAGTCAACAAAAATTTATAAATTATTTAGAAGTCACCAAAAAAATGAAGTTTTTTTTCACCAAAAGTTCATATTTTAACACAACAAAAAAGTAAAGTTCAAGATTTTAATGATATTTTTCCCAAGAGAATAATAAGTTTTGGAGCTATTTATAGATAAGAAGTGAATGTTATAAACGGATAATTACGGATGTGATTATCCATCACATTACTTCTACACCAAGTAACTTTGATCTTATCTATATCTATAGTTATAGTTATCTTATTCTTAGTTGTTAAGTAATCCTCCCTATATAAAATTGTAAACGAGTGAAGAGTGTAAGAATAAGAAGTAGAGAGAACTTCATTATTTCACTTACCTCTCGTCTCTCTTCCTTTAATATTATAGTGTATATAGTTATATATATATATATAGATATATCTATATATACATACACATATATATATAATATAATGTTATTATATATTTTGTATTATGTTTTATAACACGTTATCAATACGATGTTTTTACTGCTGGAGCTTTTACAAGGTAAGTAAATTTCTATTGTCTCCATTTCTGTTTATAGAACATAATATTATAGACATCGTGAAATTATACCTTTCTGAATTGATCGTCATAAGTTGTAGGCATTGCCTCCTTTACGATCAAATCTATAGCTAAATCATATCCGGATAGATCGTTATATGGTAGGCTCTGCCTCCTTTACGATCAAATAAAAGCTATGTCTTTTCCGGATAGATAGATCGTTATATATGGTAGGCTTTTCCTCCTTTCAGATCCAACAAAAAACTATGCCTTTTCCAGAAAGATCGTTAAAACTGGCAGGCTATGCCTCCTATATGATCAGATATAAAGACTATGTCATTTTCTGGATTGATCGTTATAAGTGGTAGGCTTTACCTCATTTGCGATCAAATATTTAGCTATGTTATATCCAAATTGATTGTTTGATATATGGTAGGCTCTGCCTCCTTCAAGATCAAATAAAAGCTATGTCTTTTCTGGATAGATAGATCGTTATATATGGTAGGCTTTGCCTCCTTTACGATTATATATAAAGCTATATAATATTTGGATTGATCATTTGATATGGTAGGCTTCGCCCCTCCATCACGATCTAACAAAAGGCTATGTCCTTTCCGGAAAGATCGGTTTTGCCTTCTATACGATCAAATATAAGGCTATGTCATTTCTGGACTGATCGTTATACATATAGAGGTTCTGCCTCATTAATGATCAAATAAAAAGGTTTGTCTTTTCTGGATTGATCGTTATATATGATAGGCTCTGCCTACTCTACGATCAAAGAAAAGTTATGTCTGTTAAATTCTTATATATAAGGCTATAGCTCTTATTTTATTTTCTGAATTTATATGTTTTTTTATTTAATTTTGTTTAATCGTAAAAAATAATTATATGTGTTATATGAGATTTAAAGATAATGAAATATCTTTAAAATCAAAAATATATTTCTCTTATGAGAATATATGAAGCACATGTCAGTATATCATAGACCGTGCAAACATAATTGGAAGGTCTTGATGAGTTAGTCTCTCGACTTCCAAAGACATCAGATTCATAATTACCGATGTTTAGTGTTCTCCAAAGTCTCAAAGAAACTCATGGAGTTTTAAAGACATTTTTTTTCAATGAAATTATTATGTTGAGACTATAGATAAATATGGTATCGCAAGATCGGCCATATTGGAGACACGCATGTATATGATTATATCATGCAAAAAGAAAGATAGCAAAATGATAGTAAATATGAAATTCCTTAATGCATCAAGCATAGTGTTACCGGTCAAGCCATCCCGGTCAGTCAATGATATTAAAAATCATTGAGAATTTGTTTAGAGAAACAAATGTTATTTTAAAAGTATTGCATGCCTCCTGTCACATTCATGAGGTTGTAAGCACTACACTTCATTCACATTTAAGGTAACATCTAATTTATGTTGAAGTTATTTAAGATTATTTAAATTCATTTAAATTTCTATTTATTGTTTATGGAGTCGATGGTTATATATCTCCTCCTTAATTTTATAGTAGGCTATGTCTCTAGAATTATATAGTGTTGGCCCATTCACCATCCCTTTGGATTAACAAGCTCATTGTATATATATGATGGTTTGTTTCCTTAAATTAAACCCCAAATACAACCGATCTAAAAATAAGATTCGGTCAAAAGTGAATGGACATAAAAGTCATCATCTTGAGAGGGGGTAATACTAATCTCACATCTTATAAGAATCTAAGATAATAGACATAACCGAAATCGGTATGTTATCGATCCTAAAGTGGGATTCTGTACGAGATGAATAAACTCCAAGAGTTATCATCTCGAGGGGGAGAATTAAAGGAATCCCACATCGAAAATAAGTCGATAAACGTTAGTGAATTTAACACCCCAGAGCGATATAACTCTGGTGACGTCATATCCTATAGTTTATCGCATATATATGTCGCATGTGATAAAGTGGAGCATCCATGATGTTCACTCTTGAAATGAGCTATAATGAATAGTTCATAGCGCAACCCTAAGAGATTGCAAAACGGTTCTTGGTGATTTAATCTCTATGTCAAAACATGGAACATGCAGTTTTTCATTTAGTCAATATTATATATGAGGCCAACATTTTATAAAGAAATATTTCTCCCAAGTTATTCATGGTTGGAGATTAAATATTTCTCATTTTGAACTTATGGGTGTGTGATATATATTGTAAATGCTCCTCTACACCGCATAAAAAATATCATCCACAGAGGATGAAATATATAGATGCGGGAGATGAATCTCCGCTCTAATAATGTTAAAGCCATCTTATGAGAGATGTGCTTATTGCAAGATTTGCATATCATCATGTTGGATGATAAAGATCCCATCACTATGGGGAAATCATAGAATAGTTTGGATCTTTGAACAAATGAATATAATAATGAATGTGAACTTGATTGTTCAAAAGTTCAAAAGACCACTATTCAAAATGTATACTGCAAATCAAATGCAAAAAGCTGATGAATTAGATTTCATATTGATCCTCGCTTAAATGAATATGAACTTGTAGTTCTGAGAAATCTTGCATCCCAGATAAAAATGCTCCAATAAAATATGTCTCTGACGGATGACATACTAAGCCTATGACACATAAGAAACGTGATAGACTACTTTGGTTCCTAAGATAATAAAATCTTCGAAAAGAAAAAGGAGCAAATTAAAAAGAGCATTATACTCTCAAAAGAGGAGCAAATGAACTCCTAAAGAGGAGTAGATAGACTCTTAAAGAAGAGCTAATAGACTCCTAGAGAAGAGCACATAAACTCCTAAGGAGGAGCAAAGATACTCCTCAAGAGGAGCAGAAAAACCGATTGATATGGTTAATAACGAAATCAGGTACCTGAATAAAATCATTTATATAATGATCAAAAAGAAATCTCGTTTAACCATGTCATTACGGAAAATTTAGAACCAAAGACATAATGTCGACAATAAAATGATATAGCGCAAATGTGATTAATGAAGATCATAAATCTCCACTCTGTGAGCGTATAGAGATATATATTGGCCAATAAAGAGATAGTCAAGTCTATATTAAACTCGAATGAAAGACGAGTAATTTTTGGACTAGTGGTCCAAGCATCAAAAGGGTATAATGATATATAACAAAATGGTGTGTCGCACCATGTTTTGTTAAAGTACCCTATATCAATCAAAATTGATGTTATATGATGACTTGAAATATATCTCGTGGGATGCTTGAAGAGCTTATTCCGAAAGATATATGATATCATAATTATGTTCTCGAAAACTCATAACAGTGATGATTTTGAACATCATCAAAACTCTTGAAGAGTTATTTGGAATAAAAGATCTTGTAAACATCTTTCAAAATAGATGTTATACCAATCACTTCTAAAGGAAGTCATATATATATATATATATAGTCATATAAGATCATATATAAATGCTGACGAGCATTTATATGTCTTATGAATTGTGCATAGCATTTTCTACTAATCTCTTTGCAGCATATAACTCATTCTCTATGTGTATATTTTGAGTATAAGTTAAAACGTATCTTCTATTGCAATGGTATGATTAATTTCGGCTTAATATATTTTGGAACCCCCCAAGTTTGGTTTAGTTGGTTTTGCAGATGGAAGATCTATATCGGATCAATATAAAGATAAATCGCAAAACAACGACTTTGCGACGTTTCAGTGATATACTTTGGCTGTCGCTTGTTCAAGTCATGCCAAAATAATTGTGCTTCATATGTCGTATCAAGAATACCTAATGGATCGGATGATGCCCGAATGTCAACCAATAGTTCTCTACCTAAGATTGGAGCCTCGTAACATGTTGGCGTAGAACTTCAAACAGAGGGTTCGATCGGCATCAACTAGTTAATGCTTGTTGAAGACTATGTTGCATATGTCGCCCAAATCAAAGGAAGCTGCACCAAGAGCGACAAAACAAGACATATTCCTCTCTTACACTATAGCAGAGTAACAATATAGCAGAGTTACTTACAAAGGAGGAGAATATGTTGATTCGCGTGGCTAAACTCTTTTTCCTTAATTATGGTTTTTATCCCACTGGGTTTTTCCATGATAAGGTTTTTAACGAGGCAGCAAATAACACGCAGAAGATCGACCTCAAAGACGAATGTCAATGGTGAAGGTCTATCTCTCTTCAGAAGAATGAAGAGAATGATCGATATAGATCATCTATGGAAGATATGAAGAAAAGTAGGCTCGTTTGTTTGAAGCAAAGAATGATCGATATGAGTCATCTTCGAAACCTATGAAGAGAAAAAGACTCGTCTATTCCAAGGGGAGATTGTGTCACTGTACTCTTTTTCCCTTATCATGATATTTACCCTATATGATTTTTCTATGATAAGGTTTTTAGCAAGGCAGTACACAATAAGTAAACAGTGATGGATAATCAAGGGGGTGTTGTAAAACACTGGATTGTGGACTCCATAACCAAGCCCGTACTCGGTCCATAGGTGTTTGATAACACTCTAATTTACATGTTTTTAGCATCCTTTTTTGTCCATATTTTGCATTGTTCATACCTCTAACTTAGCACTTTTAGGTCATTTACTGTAAGGATCAAGTTTTAGAGCATTTAGGGTGTTGCATTTCTGCATTTGCATATATTGTATGAAAACAGGTGCTAAAGGGCCAAAAATGGGGAAAAACAAGGACAACTCGAGCATGTACCCAAAGGAGCCATCGAGCTACAAGAACAAGTCTGAACCCCAACACGATCGAAGAGGATCCAAGAGCGCGAAGAGCAACCCGAGGATTCACCCGAGGAGTTACCCGACTTCACCCTCGTGTACCCCATCGAGTAGACCATCGGGCAGGTCTGGGAAGCTAGGTCAAATGGGTTTCCATATATAAATCCCCTCTTTCCCTAGCTCGCAAACGAGCACGCCGCAGACCCTCAAACCAGAGAGCGAGAGCTTCTGTGAGAGAACTGAGCGACTCAACATTTTTCTTCTTGTTTTGTACTTTTATTTTGTAGTTTTCTTAGATCTTTATCCCATACTCTTTCTACTCTACTCTATCTTTTAATATAATGTCATTTTCGTTTATTATGATTGCTTTTTCATTCGTTTCTATGTCCGAGTAGTGTAGCAAAGTTTCTAGGGATGGGATAGATAATTAGGTATCCTTCTAGGTTGATGTTCTTAATGCTGTCAACAGACCGAAAGGTTGAGATTAGATCTAGGGCGTTTACAATGCTACAGGCCGAAAGGAGTAGATAAAATGCTTGATTAGGTCAATGCTAGAGGTATACTTAACTTTGAGTGACAAAATCAGATAAGTCTAAGTTTACTGACAAAAATGAATTGTTCTTAATGCCTGCTTGTTCATATTGTTAGTGCGACAGTGTGGTAGTATGTTCAAGGTTGATTGTTGCTAGTGCGAAAGTGTGGTGACAAGGTTTTAGAGGTTCATTGTCTAGAAAATAATTGTTTGAGGCATGTAAGGCATCCGTACTGGTCTAGAACACTTAGGATTCGATTGCCCCCATCCTTAGGAACTTTCGTATTTCATTTCTTGCATTTTCTTTACTTACTCGACCACTTACCCGATCAGGTACACGATAACCTGCATCGAGTAATACCTCGAGCTGTTCATAATTTACTTGCATACTCGATCACCCCACTCGATCTTGTACTCGATTGCTTTCATCGAGTGCTTAGGCTGTGTGGATTACTTGTTTATATTCCTATACTTTGTTTATATTTGGACTGTTAGAACCAAAACCCTTAATTACTTGGCTTGACTTGTATTGTGCTGATCATATCCTTCCTGCTAGCAATACACAACTATTTGGATTGATAACCCTTTGTACTACAACTGCATAGGGGATTGATACCCTGGGTGAAAACCTGTCTATCAGTGTTCAAGACATTAGGCCCATCGGCCAAAGCCTCTCTCGGCCTTACCCATTACTATGTCGGTTTAACTTAGTCTTTGTATCACTATATATATGTAACCTCAGACACCTTATGATTAATAAGAACAAGAGATTTCATTCCCTAAACTCTCTAGTTTACAACACGTTATCAGCACGATAGCCTCTAAGGCCAGCTGAGAAAAACCTAACCCTAAAACCCTAAGCAGCCGCCGATTCATCCCTCTCTTCCAAACCCTAAACCGCCTTTGTTCTTCCTTCCCTTTGAGACTAAGTACTTTGTCTCGAAGATCTCTTGGTGATTCATGAGCAAACCTTAGCTCGTGATCAAGTCCTATCCACAACTTGTTCGAGGTTCGTGGTTCGCGGTTCGGGGGTGAGTGCAATACGCGAGCGGTACAAGGAGCTGTCCGAGATTCGTTCGTGGGTAGCTGCTGAGGTTCTGTTCGAGGTTCGTGGTCCATCCAAGCTCGAGGTTCGTGAGGTATATCTGAGGTCTTTAGCTCCCAGATCAAAACCGGTCAGACCCCTTTGGTGTTAAGGTAAACAAGATCTGAAACCTCCTTTGAACTATATAATCAAACTTGGATCTAAAACTATTGAACCCTAAAACATCCAAGTACACAACAAACAAATCTTAAGAGTTCTAATCCTATAAACTTTAAAAACCGGTCATATAGGATTGTTAGATAGTTTGTGAATTGCACCAAAATATATCAAGCTTAAATCCGATTGATTGATTGATTATCTATAATTGCTTGATTGATTGTTGCATAAGAACCTATAACTTAAACTGTTAAATTCGAGATTCATAAGAGAGATATTGATCTAATTGTTCTAGGATATTTAAAACTTGGTTGTTCATGCATCATAAGGAAATCGGACTATGTATAGGATGTTATAGAATCGATTATAGCATAAGAATGTTTAGGAATCGGCTGCATGAATTGATCTCTAGGATTGTTAAAACACAAACTCGAATTCATAGGCTTGTTCTAGGATTGTCAAGACTATTAGGATAAATTCTAAATAAGTCTTAGTAATTATCCTAAAATTTAAGAAACATTAACTTTGTTGTTCTAAGTGTAAATCCGATTAATGTCAAAAACTTTTGTTAAAAATCTTAAGAAACTAAAAAAACTTAGAATTTCGGATTTAAGATTAAAACATTGGTTAGGATAAACTCCTAATTAATTATAGTAATTATCCAAAAGCCTAGAACAAAATTTACTAAAATCCTAGATTGAAAAGGAAAACTTAAGAAAAGAAAATTCTATCTAGAAATAAGGAAATTGTTCCATGCATTATCTATCTGTTTTGTTGTCTTTTCATGCATGAATTTAAACCACAAAATTGTAAGAGGCAAGGCATGTTTCGGTCTCAAATACCGCATGGCCTAAGGCATGGTTCGGTCTCAAATACCGCATGACCAATTGATTGATTGCATGGTTCGATCTCAAATATTGCATGCTAAAAATCGGTTTTCTATTTCTGTTTTATGCAGATGGCAAGTCTTAAGAGCCTAGATTATGGTATCTTGAATGCTTCTGGAAACAACTACTTGCAATGGGATATGGACACCAAGATCCATCTGAAGTCAAAGGACTTGTTCGAATGCATTGATGAATATTATGAGTGTACTGACAAGCAAAAGTACAAGGCCATTCAGCACATGCACCATCACATTGCTGAGAGTCTCAAGAATCAGTATTTCTTCATAGAAGATCCTCTCGCCTTTTTGAAAGCGCTTAAACGCAGATACGGACACCAAAAGACGGTGCTCCTACCAAAGGCCGAGTTTGATTGGAAAAACCTAAGGATCCAGGATTACAAATCCGTGGATGAGTATAACTCTGAGCTTTTTAGGATTGTCTCACTCCTCAGGTTGTGTGGTACTGAAGTAACAGAGAAGGAGCTGCTAGAGAAGACATTGTCTACCTTTAGCCCTCATAACATAGTCCTTCAGCAACAATACCGGCAAAAAGGTTTTGCTGACTATGGGGAACTTAATGAATGTTTACTGCTAGCTGAGCAGAACAATGAGCTGTTGCTGATGAATAGTGCTATGAGACCTCCTGGTTCAGCCCCATTACCAGAAGCACACAAGGTTGATTTGAGAAAGAAAAATGTTGTAGAGCTTAAAGAGCTTAAGGAGCCTAAGGAGACCAACTATGTCCACAGAGAAAGACACTACGGTCGTGGCCGTGGTGGCAGAGGACGTGGTGGTCGAGGAGGCCAAGCTAGCCGTGGAGGCCGTGGACGTGGGTCCTTTAAACAACAACATAAGGCTAAATCGGTTTGTCACCGATGTGGTATGTCTAACCACTGGGCCAAGAACTGCATAACACCCAAACATCTCATTGATGCATATCAAGAGGTCTTGAAGAAGAATCCAGAAGCCAACTATGTGCATCTCGATGATGAAGGAGACTTCGATCATGTGAATGATGACTCTCTAGCCTATGAGACTTCCGATTCCCTTAAGAATGATGATTGAATTTCGGTTTTTATTTTGGTTTAATTCTATGCTTTGATTTCCTTCTAGGTATTGGATATTTATTTTGGTTTAAATTCAAAGATTTTATTTTAGATAATTAATTGCCTTATTAAATCAAAACACAAAATGTTGTTTTATATAGAAATGGCTGAGGATATGAGTGAACTAGTGGTGGACAGTGGATCCAGCCACACTATACTAAAGGATAAAAGATATTTCATAAACCTCATAATGAAAAATGCCAATGTTAGTACAATTGCGGGTATAGCAAATTTAATAGAAGGCTACGGCTAGGCTCACATATTATTGCCTAATGGCACACATATTGAATTAAGTGATGTCTTATACTCACCCAGCTCTAAGAGAAGCTTATTGAGCTTTAAAGATATAAGACTGAATTGTTATCATATTGAAACCAAGGGTGAAGGAACTAAAGAATTCTTATACATTACAGAAATTGTAAAAGGGCATAAGAAGTTCCTAGAGACTATACATGTACTAGCCACTGGTTTATACCATGCTAAGATCAATATGATAGAAGCTAACTTGGCAAAGCACAAAATGTTCAATGAACAGTTCACTCTATGGCATGACCGGCTAGGCCACCCGGGTTCGAATATGATGCGTAAATTGATTAAGAGTTCGAATGGGCACAATCTTAAAGAGAGAAAAGTTATCCCTAAACATCTCACTTGTGTAGCATGTGCACAAGGGAAACTTATCATAAGGCCATCACCAGTAAAAGTCACTAAAGAGACTTTAAACTTTCTGGAAAGGATAAAAGGTGATATATGTGGACCAATACACTCATCTTGTGGGACATTTAAATATTTTATGGTTATGATCGATGCATCAACCAGATGGTCACACGTTTGCTTGTTATCCACAAGGAACCTAGAATTTGCTAGGATGTTGGCTCAAATTATAAGGCTAAGAGCACATTTTCCAGATTTCCCACTTAAGACTATACGTCTAGACAATGCTGGTGAATTTACATCCCAAGCGTTTAATGATTACTGTATGTCCATGGGGGTGAGTGGGGAACATCCTGTGGCACATGTCTATACACAAAACGAATTAGCTGAATCCTTCATTAAATGAATACAGTTGATAGCTCGACCATTGTTAATGAGATCGAAGCTCCCTGTGTCGGCTTGGGGACACGCAGTTTTACATGCATCAGAACTTATACGCATCAGGCCATTTAGTGAACATAAATATTCACCATCCCAACTATTATCGGGTCAAGAGCCAGACATATCCCATCTCAAAACATTTGGTTTTGCCGTTTATGTACCTATTGCTCCACCACTGAGAACTAAGATGGGACCTCAAAGGAGGATGGGAATATATGTTGGATATGAGTCTTCCACCATTATAAAGTATCTTGAGCCATTAACAGGAGATTTATTCAAGGCTAGATACGCAGACTGTCAATTCGTTGAGTCCGAATTCCCTATGTTAGGTGGTGAGACTAGCAAGCTCGTCAAGGAATTAACATGGAATCAAACATCCTTAAATTGGCAAGATCCTCGAACTCTAGCATGTGATGCAGAGGTTCAAAAGATTATTCATTTACAGAAGCTAGCTAATCAATTGCCAGATTCCTTTGCTGATCCAAAGAGAGTAACAAAATCGTACATACCAGCTTGTAATGCACCAGTACATATTGATGTTCAAAAGGAACACAATAATCAAGTTGCTACAGAGTCCAAGCCACGTTTGAAACGAGGTAGACCATTAGGTTCCAAAGACAAGAACCCTCAGAAGTCTAAAGGTGCAAAACAGACCGAGGTTAAGGGAATTACAGAAAATACAGACATAGCCGCGGCAAAGCCTAAGGAACCAAGTGAGGTTCAGGACGCTGAACCTCAAGGTCCTGAACGTATTGATAATAATGAGATCTCAATAAACTATATCATGTCTGGAATTCAATGGAACCGTAAAGATGTCGACATAGATGAAATATTTGCATACAAGGTAGCACTTGAGATAAATGAGGATCATGAACCCACATCTATATTAGAGTGCACTCAAAGCAAAGATTGGCTAAAATGGAAAGAAGCTATTGATGTGGAGTTACACTCTTTAAAGAAGAGAAGTGTGTTTGGTCCGATCTGAAGCACAACACCCGAAATTAAACCAGTTGGACATATGTGGGTCTTTGTAAGGAAGAGAAATGAGAACAGTGAAATTGTGAGGTATAAAGCACGGCTTGTAGCACAAGGATTCTCTCAAAGACCAGGAATAGACTATGAGGAGACATACTCCCCTGTGATGGATGCAACAACATTTAGGTACTTAATAAGTTTGGCTATAAGAGAAAAACTGGATTTGCGGTTAATGGATGTTGTAACTGCATACTTATATGGTCCACTGGATAATGAGCTCAAAAGGTATTGAGGGTATTGAGCTCAAAGATAAGAGTGGTTCTCGAGAACAGTGCTGCATAAGGCTAGACAAATCGCTTTATGGACTAAAACAGAGTGGTCGAATGTGGTATAACCGATTAAGTGAATATTTAGCTAGAGAAGGCTATAAGAATGACCCAATCAGTCCACGTATATTCATAAAGAAGTTTGCAAACAAAGGATTTGTGATAATAGCAGTTTATGTGGATGATTTGAACATCCTTGGAACCTCTGGTGAAATTGCCCAAACAGTAGAATATCTCAAGAAAGAGTTTGAGATGAAAGACATAGGCAAGACAAAATTCTGTTTGGGATTGCAGCTTGAGTACAGAAACAATGGGATCCTTGTGCATCAAAAGGCATATACAGAAAAGGTACTCAAGAGGTTTAATATGGACCAAGCTCACTCATTGACTAGCCCAATGGTTGTGAGAAGTATTGAAGTAAGTAAAGATCCATTTGCTCCTAAGAAGGACAATGAAGAAGTTCTTGGTCCAGAAGTGCCTTACCTCAGTGCTATAGGAGCGTTAATGTTCTTGGCTAGCCACACTAGACCAGACATATGTTTTGCCGTGAACCTCCTAGCAAGATATAGTTCTTGTCCGACCATAAGGCACTGGAACGGTATTAAACATGTTCTGCGTTACCTACAAGGAACGAAATACTTTGGTTTGTTTTATACTAACTATAACAAGGAAGGTTTAGTTGGTTTTGCTGATGCAGGTTATCTATCCGACCCACACAATGGTAAGTCACAAACAGGTTATGTGTTTACACACGGTGGTACTGCGATCTCATGGCGTTCTATGAAGCAAACTCTTGTGGCCACATCATCAAATCACGCAGAGATCCTAGCAATTCATGATGTCAGCCGTGAGTGTGTTTGGTTGAGGTCCATGACTCAACATATTCGGACTGATAGTGGCTTGGAAAACAATAAGGAAGCAACCGTAATCTATGAAGACAATACGGCCTGCATCGCATAGCTCAAGGAAGGTTACATCAAGGGAGATCGGACGAAGCACATCTTACCAAAGTTCTTCTTCACACATGAACTACAAAAGGCCGGAGAAGTTCAAGTGGTTCAAGTTCAGTCATGCGACAACTCAGCCGATCTCTTCACCAAAGCATTGCCGACTACTACATTCAAGAAGCTCACGCATCAGATCGGAATGCGGAGGCTTAAGGACTTAGAGTGATGCTTGGAACAGGGGGAGCAATGTGTGTTGTACTCTTTTTCTTTCACCAAGGTTTTGTCCCAATGGGTTTTCCTGGTAAGGTTTTAATGAGGCAGCATCCCCAAGCACATTGCGTCGATCCTTCCTTGCACTTGCATGGTTATGCCATCCAAGGGGGAGTGTTGTAAAACATTGGATTGTGGACTCCATAACCAAGCCCGTACTCGGTCCATAGGTGTTCAAGACTTTAGGCCTATCGGCCAAAGCCTCTCTCGGCCTTACCCATTACTATGTCGGTTTAACTTAGTCTTTGTAGCACTATATATATGTAATCTCGGACACCTTATGATTAATAAGAACAAGAAATTTCATTCCCTAAACTCTCTAGTTTACAACAGGGGAAATATTATAAACGGATAATTACGGGTGTGATTATCCGTCACATTACTTCTACACCAAGTAACTTTGATCTTATCTATATCTATAGTTATAGTTATCTTATTCTTAGTTGTTAAATAATCCTCCCTATATAAACTTGTAAACGAGTGAAGAGTGTAAGAATAAGAAGTAGAGAGAACTTCATTATTTCACTTATCTCTCGTCTCTCTTCCTTTAATATTATAGTGTATATCATTATATATATATATATATACATACACATACATATATAATATAATGTTATTATATATTTTTCATTATGTTTTATAACTGTGAAGTGTTTTTTTTTCTACTCGATGTGGGATAAAATTATCAAAAGTCCCACATCGACATTGGCAAAAAATTATCTTATCAACTATGTGCTATATACACGTGTTTCGTCCTCTTTTCGTTTTTTTTCTTTTTTCTTTTTTCTTTTTTGTCAATCAGTCTTTCCCATACACATATATACATACTCTCTCCATTTCACAAAAAGTGTTATTGTGTAGATTTTTCTTTGATTCACAAAGAGTATCACTTTACAATTCCAATGCATTATTTTATATTTCTAATGCATATTTTATATTAGATTTTCTAGTTTTACCCTTAATCTATAACTAAATTAACCTATTAAATAAGGGCATATATGTATATTTCAATGTTTTCTTAATTTGTGTGAAAAGTGTCAGAATGACACTCTTTATGAAACAGAGAGAGTATTATTAATTAAATATAATACTATTTATTAATATTGTATTTATATAATATAGTGGCGGATCCAGATATCCAGTCCGAATTATTTTAGTATCCGAATCCGATCTGTATCCGGCCAGATTTAGAAATATAACATCCGGATCCGGATCCGTTTTAGCGGATATCCGTTTTCGGATTGGACACCGGATTCAGATCGGGATATCCGGCGGATCCGGTTATTTGGTCTCAGGGCTATTGTGGGCTATATAAATACACTTAAGAATATCCTAAAGAATCTTTTTAAAGACAATATTTCAATGATTTATACAATTTCTGAAATAAAATCTTTAGTATTTCTTATATTGTTACAAAATATATACTGTTAAGCATAAAAATATATTGTTAAGCGTAAAAAGAAACAAAATCTTGGCAATTTATCACACTTAATCGTGATTTCCGAGATCTTATTGTGCAGTTGAAAATAAAATATTACCTAAGACGGGTCATATTAAAAAATACTTTCACCAAACATGTTAAAAAATTAAAATAAAAACAAACAACAAACATAATCATTTCTCATACATAAAATTAGAATATTAACAATATAAAACTTACAAAATAGATGTGTTTTCAAGATTTCAATCTCTTATCAAAAAGCTAATGTCGTTAACTTATTCCGTTAGATGATTTAATGATGTGCATTATTTGGCAAAGTCAACGAAAGTTTAGGATTAAACTAGAAAGTCAATTAAAATTAGAGTTTTATTTCAACATATACAAAGTTGATGCTTTTTTCACCACTTTTGCAAAGTTCAGGCTTTTTATGACATTTTTCCCTTTTTCAAGTCATCATATTTAGCCTATGATTTTATTGCATAATGTTTTATATGAAAAGACTTTTAAAAATAATCATATAAATTATTTTTTATTCTAAAATTATAATATAAATAAAAGGAATGTCAACCCGAACTCTAGCACGGCCGCGAGGCAATTTTTTTTTTTGTTAATGTACTGTTTTAATATTAATTTTGTTGATGTATTATTTTATTGATTTAGTGTATAATCCGCGGTATACCGCACAACAATTTTTGATTCGACATATTTTATATTGGTGCTGTTAAAATAGTAAAATTCGGATTTAACCCTTATCAAAGTATCATATTAATGATATTTTATTTTTGTCATGTCATATAATATAACTCGTTTGTATTATTTTAAAAATCAAAAGCAGATGATAGGAGAATAAAATAGTTTAATCTGATATAATCTTCTAAATATCTATATTAATTGTTGAACATTACATATATGAATATTTAAAATATTTTAATTGTGTTTGGTTAGAAGGATAGTAGAGAGAATTGATTTTTTTTTTGGGGTCAAAGTAGAGAGAATTAACTAAATTTGTTTGTATATGAATATAAGCATTTATGGCATTGAATGCTAAATATTTCCAAAAACATATTTTTGAGCAAAAGTTGCTGCAAAAATACTAGTATAAACTAGATTAGGACCTAGAGATGTCAAACGGGCATGCCCGCGCCCAAACGGACTGACGATGATGGTCCCGTCTTTTCAGTGATCTGCCGCGGACAGGTCTGCCACGGGTGGGGGACGTCGTTTCAATGCCCATGCCCGCTCCCCTTAGTTTTGCGGAGTAATGGGCATGCCCGCGGGCATCTCTTCTTCTCCTCCACCAAGCTACGTACGAAAGAAACCAGTGACATACTCTATGTTGAGCATTCCATCAGAAGCAGCTGCGAGGATCTTACTTCTTCTTCTTCAATAGCATTTTCGCCCATGCCCCATGAAACACCATCAGCCATGGATGCTAGCTGTCTTGCTCGTCACAGTGAAGCTTAAAAACAGGAAAATCAAAGCAGAACCGACCTGAAACGACCGACCCTTTTTTTTTTTTAATAAATAATAATATAATAAATAGAACTACAACTAGTGGTCCCATACCCACTAGCCACCTAACCACAATCACAATCATCAGCGGAAATAACAACACCAACATAATATCCAATAATACTCCAATAAAAACCAATAACCATAATCATCAACAATAATCAATCCAAACAACAAGAAACAAGGAACCAGCAACCTAGCAATGTTTCTAATGACCCAACTCTAGCAACCTAGCAATGCCAGACAACATCCAATCGAGTCCCTAGAACATCCTCCTCTTCATTGCCTTGATTCCACGATCACACTTTGCCTTTACCTGCACCACAAACACAAATTGAGATGCATGAGTATTTGATAAACACTCAGTGAGGCAATCCTCCCATCTACTGGGCTATACATACAAGCAACAATGATTCCAAAGTTCCAAGACAAGCAACAAACAAACACACAAACCAGGAAATCAAACATCGACTAACTGGAAGGGAGGTGTCGACCGACACCAGCCTAGTGTCGATCGACACTGGCTCAGTGGTGTCGACCGACACTACCCCACAATGTCGATCGATGCTCAATCTTCTGGTGTCGACCGACACCAAGTGGTATCGATCGACACTCCCTCTGCAACTGCGATCCGCACGAAGACGAGAGTCAAATCTCACTTCCCAAAACTCCTCCAAATCGCCCAATACTCACGACCCAAGCATTAAACCTCCGTAGGAACCTGTATCAACCAATCCCAAGCAAGAAAAACACACAAACAAGCAAGAACAAGCAAGAACAAAGGAATCAAAGGCTTAGATAAGCCATGGTCATGCACTCACCTCTTTCAAGAAGATTCTGACCAACAAGAACGAATTCCCTCACTCCTAGCAAGCTTCTAACACCTTCCCAGCCTTAGATCTCCCAAGAACAGCAAGGAATCTCTCAATCTCTTCCCAAAAGCTCAAGAACACTCTCTCTTTTGTTTCTCTTTCAAAAACGGCGACTAACTCCCAAATAACACGACCCTAGGTCGTTTTCTACCCTAAAAACTCGATTTAGGGATTCACTAAACCAACCACGCAAACCGGATAATTAAAATTGAACCGACCAAACCGGCCACAATTGGTGTCGATCGACACTCCCCCTGTGGTGTCGATCGACACCCTCACCAAAATTCCCAGAAAATGGTTTGCGGGTGTTACAATTCTCCCCCACCAATCTAGATTCGTCCTCGAATCTCGAACAACCATCAGTCAAGGACTCCCGTGCAACCGTCTCCACGGCCCGCACTCCTCCGACCGATCTACAGAAGGTCACCTCTAGGCGATAGACTCACGCTCCAGGCGTCATTTGCTCTTGACTTTTTGGACTTTCCTTTACTCATAGGCCTAGACCTTGAGTTTCATCGGCTCATCATCAGACCTAAGTCTGCATGCCAATGTTGGCTCCTCATCAGGCCTAAGCCCGCATGCCATAATATATAAGGAAAAGCCCAAACTCGTCTCTTGGGTTGCCACCCTACAGCGCGCCCCCGGATCGTCATCCGAAGTCGATATACCAACCATACTCCCGAGCCACAAAGTCTCTGAATATAGCAGTACTAGGAGAACCTAAGTCCCCCAAGAGTCGCGAGCAAACGATTCTGAACACGTCTGAATCCTATCCCTACCCAGGTTTCCTTCCCGTGGCTCGCGTAGAAACATCTCAATGTCCTACCAACCACATATCCCCTCACCGGGATACCTCATGACCACACAGGATCATACACACGCCACAAGGGCCGCCACAAAGGCCAACAAAATGTCCTCACGAGGACCGCCACCAAGGCCAAAACAAATTTCCTAAAGAGGACCGCCACCAAGGCCACTCGTCCCGAAGGACCGTCACAAAGACCATCTGTCCCGAAGGACCGTCACAAAGACCATCTGTCCCGAAGGACCGTCACAAAGACCATCTGTCCCGAAGGACCGTCACAAAGACCATCTGTCCCGAAGGACCGTCACAAAGACCATCTGTCCCGAAGGACCGTCACAAAGACCATCTGTCCCGAAGGACCGTCACAAAGACACTCTGGCTAAACAGCCCGCCACAAAGGCCAACAATTGGCTAAAAGCCCGCCACAAAGGCCACACAATTGGCTAAAAGCCCGCCACTAAGGCCACACACATGCACCCTGACTCGAAAGTCCGCCACAAAGGCCACAAAGCCCCTCCGAGGCTTCCCACCGCTAAGATGGACAAATTCTAACTCCCGTAAAACTTTCCATATTTAGCACTTTCCACTTTTGGAAACTTTCCACTTTTGGAAACTTCTCTTTCAGGAAACTTTCCTCCAAACCCCGCCTCACGGGAATTTTGTACCCCGAACACCACCTCATCTTGTTACTGAGTCGCACAACCAACCACCCCAAGCGACCGAGTAACAAGAGAGATGGGCTGGAATACTCCATTCCCGCTCCAGCCACGGATTACAGATGGGACCAGGCTAAACAAGCTCAAGTCGCGACTTGCTTCTCATACCACTTCTTGAACCTTGCCTTCATCCTTGCCTCAGGCTCCCAAGTCTGCTCCTCAACACCATCACAGTCCCACAGGACTCTCATCAAAGGAATCTTCTTCTTCCGAAGTTCCTTGATCCTCCTCTCGAGAACCCTCACTGGTCTCGCCTCCAAAGTCATGTTAGGCTGAAGATCCTCAGGAATCTTAGCCAACACCTCCTCTCCCTCACGGAGACACTTTCGCAACATAGACACATGGAAAACCTTATGGAATGCACGCATCACCTCAGGTAACTCCAATCTATATGCCACTGGTCCAACCCGCTCAATCACTCTGAATGGACCCATATACCTCGGACTCAACTTAGTCTCTGACAATGACCTGTTCGGACCCCGCAACATGGCCATCTTGAGGTACACTCTGTCTCCTACCTGAAACTCAAGATCTCTCCTCCTCCTATCTGCATAACTCCTCTGCCTATCCTGAGCCTCCTTCATGTTCAGCTTGAGAACCCGAATCTTCTCTGAGGTCTCCTGAACAAAACTAGCACCAAACATGCTCCTCTCCCCCACCTGAGTCCAGCATAATGGTGTACGACATGGTCTCCCATACAAAGCCTCATAAGGAGCCATCTTAATACTCCCCTGATAACTGTTGTTGTAAGCAAACTCTACCAGGTTCAGGTGATCTGCCCAATGGCCACCCCAATCCAACACACACATCCTCAGCAAATCCTCCAGCGTCTGGATCGTCCTCTCAGACTGTCCATCTGTCTGGGGATGATAAGCTGTACTCATATGCACCTTAGTGCCCATCTCTGCCTGAAATGCCTTCCAGAACACCGAAGTGAACTTAGAATCCCTATCAGACACAATGCTCGCTGGCACCCCATGCAACCTGACAATCTCCCTCACATACTTCTTAGCCAAGACCGCTGCTCCATCAGTCTTCTTAATGGCCAGAAAATGTGCTGACTTAGTCAACCGGTCCACAATGACCCAAATAGCATCAAAGGTCCGTGACACTGGCAAACCCACCACAAAATCCATGGTGATCATATCCCACTTCCACTCAGGAATGGGTAAACTCTTCAGTAACCCGCCAGGAACCTGATGCTCAGCCTTCACTAGCTGACACACATCACACCTCGAAACCCAACTAGCAACATCCTTCTTCATCCCGACCCAATGATAGTACCTCTTGAGGTCACGGTACATCTTAGTCGCTCCTGGATGAATAGACAACTTGCTCGCATGAGCCTCTCTCAGAATCTCCTGTCTCAACTCCTCATCCTTGGGCACACACACCCGACCGTGCACCAAGATAGTACCATTATCTGAGACCTGATACTCTGAACCCACATCCTTAGAGGCATTCACCAGCCCCAAATCCTTCTCCTGTGCCAACCGCACCCTACTCAGAAGATCTGCTCTATCTACTGCTTCCAAACCCAACGGTTCCTCCGAAACAGCACACAAGCTCAAAGCACTGATCTCCCCTACCAGTGACTCCATCTCCTGCTCCTGAGCCGAAGCTACCCTCTTCCGACTCAGAGCATCTGCAACCGTGTTAGCCTTACCAGGATGATAGGCTATCTCCAAATCATAATCCGCCACGAGCTCCATCCACCGCCTCTGCCTCAAATTCAACTCAGGCTGAGTGAATATATACTTCAGGCTCTTATGATCTGTGAACACCTGTACCTTTGCACCATAAAGATAAGATCTCCAAATCTTCAGGGCAAAAACTACAGCACCCATCTCCAAATCATGAGTAGGATAGTTGCCTTCATGCACCCGCAACTGCCGCGTAGCATAGGCAATCACCTTCCCATGCTGCATCAGAACACAACCCAAACAACCTCTAGATGCATCTGTATAAACCACATAGGGTTCTCCCTGCTCAGGCAAAGCCAACACTGGCGCAGTAGTCAACATCTCCTTCAGGCTTGCAAAGCCTTCCTCACACTCTTCTGACCAGACAAAAGGAACATCCTTCCCTGTCAACTTAGTCATAGGACGTGCTCTGCTTGCAAACCCCTGCACAAATCTCCTGTAATAACCTGCCAACCCAAGAAAACTTCTGATCTCTGTGGCATTCTGCGGTCTAGGCCAATCTCTGATAGCCTGAATCTTCTCTGGATCTACAGAAACCCCCTCTGCAGAAACAATGTGACCCAGAAAGCCCATCTCACGCTGCCAGAAACTACACTTGCTCAACTTGGCAAACAACTTCTGCTCCCGCAGCTTCTCCATAACTGCCCTCAAATGCACTGCATGCTCCTCAGGACTCTTAGAATAAACCAGGATATCGTCGATGAAAATGATGACAGATACATCCAGAAACTCCTGAAACACACTGTTCATCAATCTCATAAACGCTGCTGGCGCGTTAGTCAATCCGAAGGGCATCACCACAAACTCATAGTGCCCATATCTCGTCCTGAAAGCAGTCCTCCTCACATCTGCCTCATCTATCGGTATCTGATGATAACCCGACGCCAGATCTACCTTGGAGAACCAAGTAGCACCCCTCAACTGATCCAACAACTCATCGATCCTAGGAAGGGGATACTTGTTCTTCACAGTGACCCGGTTCAAACCCCGATAATCAATACACAACCTGAAACTCCCATCCTTCTTCTTCACAAACAACACCGGCGCTCCCCACGGCGATACACTAGGACGGATGAATCCCTTACTCAACAAATCTTCCAGCTGCTTCTTCAGCTCTGCCATCTCTGCTGGAGCCATTCTGTAAGGAGCCTTGGATAACGGTGTCGTCCCCGGTTCCAGTTCAATGGTAAAAGGATCCGACCGAGATGGTGGTAATCCCTGCAAAGACTGAAACACATCCTCAAACTCTTCCACTACTGGAATACCGCTAACCGTAGACTTCCCCACTGACTCATGCATAGATATGGTAACCAGATAAGCCTCACGGCCCTTCTCGATCATCTTCCCAGCCTGAATGGCTGAGATCACGAGACTCCCCGAAGTTGGTCTAATACCCTGAAAAACCAACTTCCCTCCTGGACGCTCAAACTCCACTCTACCCCGATAGCAATCCAAATGCACCATATGCCGATGCATCCAATCCATCCCGAGAATAACATCATACAGCTCCACTGGACTGATAAGCAAATCTGCTGGCCACGACTCTCCCGCGATCTGAATATCAATTCCTCTAGCTCGTCCAATCACTCTCAGGAACTCGCCTCCCGCAACTCTGACAACTCCTGCACGCTCTCCCAGATCCCCGCTGATCCCGCACACTCTGCACACTCTGGAGTAATGAAGCTATGCGAAGCTCCAGAATCAAACATAACATGGGACTTAAACCCGCCCACCAACAAGGTCCCTACACAAACCTCATGTGTTGAGAACCTAACAATTTATCACAGGAACATAAAATCTGACCCTACAAAAATTCACAAAGATTAAGTACCAGAAATTATACCTGTGATCGCCCCGGCACTGGTTCCACCAGTCTCAGCTGTCGTGTAAACCCGAGGCCCCTGCTCAATCCGTGCCACCTGCTGACCTCCAGGCTGCACCTGCTACAACGCTGCCACTGCTGCCGGCTGTAGCTTGGGACAAAAAGGCCTAATGTGCCCCGTCTCCCTACAGTGATAACATACCCGAGGCCCCGCAGTCGGAACACTCCTCTTGGGACAACTAGCAACCTTGTGATCCTTGCTCCCACACCCGAAGCAACCCGCACCACTCGGCTTCTGCGTAGCCTCCCACTTCCTCTTGGTTCCCTGAGCATGCCTACCGCCCCTGCTAGAACCACCCTGCTGCTGAGCCTTACTAGGCTGAACTGCTGGAGCAACCGGCACTGACTGTGCCCGGATATCCTCCTCAATCTCTGCTGCAGTCTCCACCAACTCTGCACGCGTAGCATAATACCTCCCTCTACAGTGAACTCTCAACTCATCACGTAGAGCTCTCATAAACCTCCTAACCTGAGCCTCCTCAGGCTCCATAGCTCGACCCCCATAACACAGAAGTCGACTGAACTCCAAGTCCAGCTCCCGCACTGACCGTGTCCCCTGAGACAACTGAAGGAACTGCACCTCCAACCGATCCAATGCCTCCCTCGGAAAATACTTGCGGTTGAACTCCAAAACGAAGTCAGCCCAAGTCATCTCCCGCTGCACTCTCCTAGCAGCCACAGATCTCCACCACAACTCAGCATCTCCAGTCAAAAAGTAGACCCCTATGTCCACCCAGAACTCCTCAGGACATCTCAAGGTATGGAAGTTGCGTTCCACCCTCGTCCTCCACGCATCCGCAGCAGTAGGATCCACACCTCCCGGAAACTGCTCGGTACGTAACTTACCCATCTCTGACAACATGCTGAGATAACGAGCATGAACTCCCACATCCGCAGCCACTGGCTGCCGCTCCTCCGCCACCACTGGTGGCACTACCTGAGCCTTAGCCGGCACCACAGGTGGTAACCGCTCCAACAACTGTGCTAGCATAGCCACAACGTCAGTACCACGGACTCCACCCGCTGGGACTCCCACACCCGGGACCCTAGCATCACCGGCCACTGGAGCATCAACACCGCCCCCTCCTGCCACACTCACGGAATCCCCCGGAACATCCTGTGACTCGCCAACACCCTCAGCTGTCACGCTCTGGTCTTCGGTCTCACTAACCACTGGGGCTCTGCCCCTACCACGACCACGTCCGCGACCACGTCCGCGTCCACGACCTCGACCAGCCACAGCATCCTCTCTAACCATCTGCACTACCATGAACAGAAGGCTAAGCAAACAATTTCTATTATAACACAGAAACATAAACTCACCGTGGAATCACACACTCGACTCGAAGAGGATGTTCTAGGACTCCATGCCACACACAATTGACTAACTCACATAATCAATCAAGACATGCAATCCCAAACATCTACAACAGAAACCTAGTGAACCCAAACCTAGAACCGTAAGGGCTCTGATACCAAAATGAAATGACCGACCCTTTTTTTTTTAAATAAATAATAATATAATAAATAGAACTACAACTAGTGGTCCCATACCCACTAGCCACCTAACCACAATCACAATCATCAGCGGAAATAACAACACCAACATAATATCCAATAATACTCCAATATAAACCAATAACCATCATCATCAACAACAATCAATCCAAACAACAAGAAACAAGGAACCAGCAACCTAGCAATGTTTCTAATGACCCAACTCTAGCAACCTAGCAATGCCAGACAACATCCAATCGAGTCCCTAGAACATCCTCCTCTTCATTGCCTTGATTCCACGATCACACTTTGCCTTTACCTGCACCACAAACACAAATTGAGATGCATGAGTATTTGATAAACACTCAGTGAGGCAATCCTCCCATCTACTGGGCTATACACACAAGCAACAATGATTCCAAAGTTCCAAGACAAGCAACAAACAAACACACAAACCAGGAAATCAAACATCGACTAACTGGAAGGGAGGTGTCGACCGACACCAGCCTAGTGTCGATCGACACTGGCTCAGTGGTGTCGACCGACACTACCCCACAGTGTCGATCGATGCTCAATCTTCTGGTGTTGACCGACACCAAGTGGTATCGATCGACACTCCCTCTGCAACTGCGATCCACACAAAGACGAGAGTCAAATCTCACTTCCCAAAACTCCTCCAAATCGCCCAATACTCACGACCCAAGCCTTAAACCTCCGTAAGAACCTGTATCAACCAATCCCAAGCAAGAAAAACACACAAACAAGCAAGAACAAGCAAGAACAAAGGAATCAAAGGCTTAGATAAGCCATGGTCATGCACTCACCTCTTTCAAGAAGATTCTGACCAACAAGAACGAATTCCCTCACTCCTAGCAAGCTTCTAACACCTTCCCAGCCTTAGATCTCCCAAGAACAGCAAGGAATCTCTCAATCTCTTCCCAAAAGCTCAAGAACACTCTCTCTTTTGTTTCTCTTTCAAAAACGGCGACTAACTCCCAAATAACACGACCCTAGGTCGTTTTCTACCCTAAAAACTCGATTTAGGGATTCACTAAACCAACCACGCAAACGGGATAATTAAAATTGAACCGACCAAACCGGCCACAATTGGTGTCGATCGACACTCTCCCTGTGGTGTCGATCGACACCCTCACCAAAATTCCCGGAAAATGGTTTGCGGGTGTTACACGACCAAAGCCAGCTACAGATTCTTGAAACCACTTTAATATATGGGAATACAAAAAACAAAGATCAGAAAGAAAAAAAAAACATAACTCTGAAACTCAAAGAAGTTGAAGACTACATGAGAAGCTACAAGCCTAGAGTTTAGGAGTCTAAAAACATACATTCAAATTGATGACAACTACTCTATTGGCTGGAGATGAGAGTTGCTCGCTAATGTAAGCCATGGACCTTACATGGGTTCAAGCAATGAAGCAGATTTAATCAAATATGTCTAAAAACAAAAGAGCATCTGCAAGGCAAAAAATGAGGCTACATAGGACGTTAAAGAATAACATCTTACAGTAGTAACCCAACATTTTCATGAACTGATAGAGAATCAAAGAGAGCTGCACTCTGAAATACCTGTGAGATAGAGAAATGATAACACTCTAATTTACATGTTTTTAGCATCATTTTTTGTCCATATTTTGCATTGTTCATACCCCTAACTTAGCATTTTTAGGTCATTTACGGTAAGAATCAAGTTTTAGAGCATTTAGGGTGTTGTATTTCTGCATTTGCATATATTGGATGAAAACAGGTGCTAAAGAGTCAAAAATGGGGAAAAACAAGGACAATTCGAGCATGTACCCGAAGGAGCCATCGAGCTACAAGAACAAGTCTGAACCCCAACACGATCAAAGAGGATCCAAGAGCGCGAAGAGCAACCCGAAGATCCACCCGAGGAGTCACCCGACTCAACCCTCGTGTACCCCATCGAGTAGACCATCGGGCAGGTCTAGGTCAAATGGGTTTCCATATATAAACCCCCTCTTTCCCTAGCTCGCAAACGAGCACGCCGCAGACCCTCAAACCAGAGAGCGAGAGCTTCTGTGAGAGAACTGAGCGACTCAACATTTTTCTTCTTGTTTTGTACTTTTATTTTGTAGTTTTCTTAGATCTTTATCTCATACTCTTTCTACTCTACTCTATCTTTTAATATAATGTCATTTTCGTTTATTTCTATTGCTTTGTCATTCGTTTCTATGTCTGAGTAGTGTAGCAAAGTTTCTAGGGATGGGATAGATGATTAGGTGTTCTTGATCGGTTAGGATGCTTTAGTTGATTGTTATGATTGATAGATTTCCTTCTAGGTTGATGTTCTTAATGCTGTCAACAGACCGAAAGGTTGAGATTAGATCTAGGGCGTTTACAATGCTACAGGCCGAAAGGAGTAGATAAAATGCTTGATTAGGTCAATGCTAGAGGTATACTTAACTTTGAGTGACAAAATCAGATAAGTCTAAGTTTACTGACAAAAATGAATTGTTCTTAATGCCTGCTTGTTCATATTGCTAGTGCGACAGTGTGGTAGTATGTTCAAGGTTGATTGTTGCTAGTGCGAAAGTGTGGTGACAAGATTTTAGAGGTTCATTGTCTAAGAAATAATTTCTTGAGGCATGTAAGGCATCCGTACTGGTCTAGAACATTTAGGATTCGATTACCCCCATCCTTAGAAACTTTCGTATTTCATTTCTTGTATTTTCTTTACTTACTCGACCACTTACCCGATCAGGTACACGATAAACTGCATCGAGTAATACCTTGAGCTGTTCATAGTTTACTTGCATACTCGACCACCCCACTCAATCGATTGCTTGCATCGAGTGCTTAGGTCGTGTGGTTTACTTATCTATATTATATTACTTTTTTTATATTAGGATTGTTAGAACCAAAACCTTAATTGCTTGGCTTGACTTGTGATGTTCTGATCATATCCTTCCTGCTAGTGAAACACAACCATTTGGATTGATAACCCTTTGTACTACAACTGCAAAGGGAATTGATACCCTGGGTGAAAACCTGTCTATCAAGAATCATCTATGATCTATCATATTGTGAGTCACACCACTTGTCCCTGACAATGATACCATAAAAAAAAAAAAATCATAAACCAGTTTGCTTGAAGAAGCTTTAGAGGAGACCAAACACATAAGTTACCCCAAAGCTCAATTCTTAAACTGAGGATACATGGATTCCTAATTCTCACCAAGTTCACAAATTTACAAATCCCAGATAAATGACGAAGAAAGCTCTTAACTTTGAAGGTGATTCAATTGAAAGCTAAAAGTTTTAAGGCAAAAAGATTCAAAACTGTACCATGAACAATCATTATCGGCGATACAAAACTGTACCATGAACCCAAATTGATAAGCCATGAACAATCATTATCAGCGATACCATTTAAGTTTAACAGAAGCAGAGCCAGAGCTCTCGTCACCACCGATTGTGAACTGACATGAATCTCCTCTGTTCTCCGTGAATTTCCTTCTAACAGCCGAGAACGGAGAACTCTGCGATGTTGGCAATTTCGGACCACCCGCATGACCGCGGTCATGAACGGACAAAATCTGTTTGACCCGCAAACCAAACGGGTCGAGTCCGCGAGACCCGCCAATTTTTGGGCATGAAATTAAGGGCTCATGCCCGATCCGCTATGGTACTTAACCGGCCATGCCCGTGGGCCTAAGGCCCAATTGACACCTCTAATTAGGACCCATGCTTAGAGGTGTCAATTGGGCATTAAGCCCGCGGGCATAGCCCGCTGGCATAGCCCGTTAAGTAACATTGTGGGGCGGGTATGGGCCTTGTATTTGAAGCTTAAAAGTTAGCGGGCGACGGAAGGTTCTTCATCTTCGTCTTCGTTATTCTCCTAATCGGACGGTGAATTGGAGGATGATCGATCAGATGCTAATGAGACTCGTTCTTTGCGACGACTCCAAGCTTGAGTCACTAGTCTCTAACCTCCTTCCTCTTTAAGAGTTCTCGGCTAGCCTTTGAGAGAGGAGGAAATTTACGGAGAACAGAGGAGATCCATGTAAGTTCACAAGCCATGGTGACGAGAGCTCCGTCTCTGCTTCTGTTAAACTTGAATGGTATCAGCATAATGATTATTCACGGCATATCAATCTCGGTACAGTTTTGAATCTTTTTGCCTTAAAACTTTTAGCTTTCAATTGAATCAGCTTCAAAGTTAACAGCTTTCTTCATCATTTATCTGGGATTTGTTAATTTGTGAATTTGGTGAGAATTACGAATCCATGTATCCTCAGTTTAAGAATTGAGCTTTGAAAACTTTGGGGTAACTTATGTGTTTGGTCTCCTCTAAAGCTTCTTCAAGCAAACTGGTATATGATTTTTTTTCTGGTATCATTGTCAGGGACAAGTGGTGTGACTCACAATATGATAGATCACAGATGATTCTCTCTCTCTCTCTCTCTCTCTCTCTCTCTCTCTCTCTCTCTCTCTCTCTCTCTCTCTCTCTCTCTCTCTCTCTCTCTCTCTCTCTCTCTCTCTCTCTCTCTCTCTCTCTCTCTCTCTCTCTCTCTCTCTCTCTCTCTCTCTCTCTCTCTCTCTCTCTCTCTCTCTCTCTCTCTCTCTCTCTCTCTCTCTCTCTCTCTCTCTCTCTCTCTCTCTCTCTCTCTCTCTCTCTCTCTCTCTCTCTCTCTCTCTCTCTCTCTCTCTCTCTCTCTCTCTCTCTCTCTCTCTCTCTCTCTCTCTCTCTCTCTCTCTCTCTCTCTCTCTCTCTCTCTCTCTCTCCCTCTCTCTCCCTCTCTCTCTCTCTCTCTCTCTCTCTCTCTCTCTCTCTCTCTCTCTCTCTCTCTCTCTCTCTCTCTCTCTCTCTCTCTCTCTCTCTCTCTCTCTCTCTCTCTCTCTCTCTCTCTCTCTCTCTCTCTCTCTCTCTCTCTCTCTCTCTCTCTCTCTCTCTCTCTCTCTCTCTCTCTCTCTCTCTCTCTCTCTCTCTCTCTCTCTCTCTCTCTCTCTCTCTCTCTCTCTCTCTCTCTCTCTCTCTCTCTCTCTCTCTCTCTCTCTCTCTCTCTCTCTCTCTCTCTCTCTCTCTCTCTCTCTCTCTCTCTCTCTCTCTCTCTCTCTCTCTCTCTCTCTCTCTCACTCTCTCTCTCTCTCTCTCTCTCTCTCTCTCTCTCTCTCTCTCTCTCTCTCTCTCTCTCTCTCTCTCTCTCTCCCTCTCTCTCTCTCTCTCTCTCTCTCTCCCTCCCTCTCTCTCTCTCTCTCTCTCTCTCTCTCTCTCTCTCTCTCTCACTCTCTCTCTCTCTCTCTCTCTCTCTCTCTCTCTCTCTCTCTCTCTCTCAATGATTATTCTGATTATTCGGAAAGAGGAGGACAAAGAGGAGGACTCAATGATTATTCGTTCGCCGGAACCAGAAGTCAAAATTTTGGTAGATAGGGATCCCATAAAAACTTCTTTCGAGGAATGGGCTAAACCCGGTCATTTCTCAAGAACAATAGCTAAGGGACCTGATACTACCACTTGGATCTGGAACCTACATGCTGATGCTCACGATTTTGATAGTCATACCAGTGATTTGGAGGAAATCTCTCGAAAAGTATTTAGTGCCCATTTCGGCCAACTCTCTATCATCTTTCTTTGGCTGAGTGGCATGTATTTCCATGGTGCTCGTTTTTCCAATTATGAAGCATGGCTGAGTGATCCTACTCACATTGGACCTAGTGCTCAGGTGGTTTGGCCAATAGTGGGTCAAGAAATCCTGAATGGAGATGTGGGCGGAGGCTTCCGAGGAATACAAATAACCTCTGGCTTTTTTCAGATTTGGCGAGCATCCGGAATAACTAGTGAATTACAACTTTATTGTACCGCAATTGGCGCATTGGTCTTCGCAGCCTTAATGCTTTTTGCTGGTTGGTTCCATTATCACAAAGCAGCTCCAAAATTGGCTTGGTTCCAAGATGTAGAATCTATGTTGAATCACCATTTAGCAGGGCTACTAGGACTTGGGTCCCTTTCTTGGGCAGGACATCAAGTACATGTATCTTTACCGATTAACCAATTTCTAAACGCTGGAGTGGATCCTAAAGTCGATCTGGGGCAAGTGTTCGGATCTATTATGACATATCCAATGTAATGACCCTCACCAAGGGTAAAAATCCAAAAATGAAAGATCAAGGGAATGGACCAGAAAAGACTTGAAAAGAAAGAAGATGATAAACAAAGAAGAACGACCAGAAGAAGTCCGAGGGAAAAGTTAGGAGTCGAAAAATGACCAAACCAAGACGGAGTGACCGGGATTATGGCCAGGACCCTAAGGATGATCGAGGAGTCAAGGAAAGTGGCCGAAAAATGCCAAGAAGTGTTGTCAAGAAACATGTACCGAGAAAATTAGTCGAAGGCCCGAGAGGAAACGTCGAGACACAGTCAAAACACCCGAGATGTTATGACCGAACCGACCATGGCGTACTGTCCGTATTGCCCGAGAGATTACCGTGCGTACCGAACGGAACGGCCGGACGACCTAGAAAATTGTCCAAAGGAGATAAGAAGAGCTGGAGGGAAATATCAAAGGTGATAGATAAAGGATTAAGTGTTTTGGGAAAATTTAATATTTTCTCAAAATTCCGACCAATAGGAAGCAAGATAAGTGGGGGAATTAATTTAATCAAAAGATTAAAGGAGATAGTGGAAGATTAAGCTTAATCAAGGTGATTAAGGAAGAAGTGGTGTTAAGGTGGCCAAGTCTCACTAATTTTCACCAAGAAGATTTAAGGAGAAGAAGAGGACCACATTGAGCCAAGTCACACACTTACCTTATAAAATTATGTGGAGATTAGCGACATGCACTAATAAAAAGGGAGGACATGCACTAATGAGGAGGAGTTTTATGCACTAATAGAGGAGGATTAAGAGGCTAATTGGCGAGTTCTAATTGGATGGAGAGGCACTTGTCGCATAAGCAAGAAAGGGAGAAAACACATGTCGATTTGCACTAAGGAGAGAAGGAGAAATTCGAGTCTATAAATAGAGGGAGTGAAGCTCATTACCAAAGTTTCTCATTTTTCTCTCATCTCACTAAACACTCAAACACTTAGAGTTTTGTTTTCTCTCAAAGTTAAGAGAGAAACAAAGGAGAGATCGCCGAGAGAGAGATAGTCGCATAAAAGGAGGAGTTGCTGCCGAAGTAACCTTAGGCAAAGAAGCGGAGTTGTTATCAAGTGATCATCGAGAAAACACGGAGGTGGTGTCGAGATCAAACTGTTGGAAAGAAAGGAGCCTCTATCAAAGAACTCTTGGGAGAAAGACGCGGTTGAACTAAGTAAACCGATAACGAGAACGGTTGGAGGAGCGGAGGAGCGTTAAGCGAAGACCGTCTGATCGTGTGGTGCCGTGAGTCTGTGTGATCATCGTCGATACGCGAGAGGTGAGTCTGAGGTAGTGCATGTAAGATAGTTGCATGTAGTTTTGGTTGAAATTGATTGCATGCCGAGTAGGATTCATTTTAGTGAAAGGTGTAGGTACACATCTAACTTGAATCACCATGCATGTTGAATTGGTTATATTTTAAGTAAATTGGGACTTAAAATTTGGTTAGAATTGCATGCTAAAAAGAGCTAGTTTAACTTGAATATTTTCTTGTTAAAATCCGGTTGCATGCATAATAGATGATTAAATAATTTGCATTGTTTTGCGTAATTTTAATCGAGGTTAGAACATGCTTAAATTAACCTTAAGGATTTAAATGAGTAAACCGGTTAGGTTGCATGTTAATTTGGACTTGAGATTTAAATGGGTAAATCTTAACTTGGTTGCATGCTTAATAGGACTTGTTGCATTGTTTTCGCTTAAGTCGATTATTATTGTTTGCATGCATGTAGAATGATCTTAAGTTGCTTGATTTATTTCTTGCTCCTTGTTGATTATTCCATGTTGGTTTTTCTTGTGTGGTTGCTTGCATGCGTATACAATAATCCTAAGCTGCCTGATTTATTATCTCGCTTCTTGTGTGATTGTTGCATGTTTTATTCTTGCTCGATTTCTTGCTTGCATGCTAGATGAATCGTTGCTTGAATTATTTTTGTGCGTTTTATTTTAGCTAGTCTCTTGAATGTGTTTCTTGAGTCGTAGCTAGTGTAGTGTGTCGATAAGTCTGGTTCCAAAAGTATATGTCACGCGTGAGTTCCCACGATCACTTGCGCGGGGACATTGTTACGGCTGGCTAGCTACCAGCGTAACCGCTACATGACGATGTAGCCAAGTTCTGGGCTCATTGCTGGTGACCTTTGTGGTCTCGGCATGAGGGGGATGGTATGGAACAGAACAGATTATCGAAGGGCCCTAGGTGTAAAGAGTCTAGAGTAATCAAGTGTCTCTTGTTTATGGCTAGGCGTCTTTGCATGTTGTGTGTTGCGAGGTGAAAAGAGTCTAGGATATTTCAAGCGTCCCTTGTCGTATTCTAGATGTCTTGTTTGGTGGTTCGCTTATGGAGTTTAGGGTAGTTCAAGTATTCCTTGTTTATCCTAGTTGTCCTTGCGAGTGTGTATAGGTGAAGAGTCTACAGTGAGCTTTAGTCGTCCTATGCGGCGAATAGGGAGTTAGAGCGTCAAGTCGAGTCACGTTGATCTAACCTCTCTTGTTTGATGGTGATTTCATTTGCTTCCGCTATAGCTTTTGTTGCGTACTTTGATAACTTGCTTGATTACTTGCTTGTTTTCTTTGATTGCCGGGGTAGTCGGGTTGGGGAAATAGAATCCTGTTTAGGATAAAGGGGTACCCAGACTCACTGAGTAATCTTAGATTACTCATGTCTCAGTTGTTGTGGTTTTGCAGGGAAGCCTAAGTGAGTCTAGAGCCGGAGCAAACTTTAGGGTACCGGATAGGGTTTTCTTGTGTTCCTTATAAAACCCTATAATTTTGCAAATGGTTATGTATATATTTTTCCGACTATCTATATATATATTGCTTTAATAATTTGTTCGTGATGAATTATTTTACTAAAGTAATACATATACGGTTTTCAGGAAAGCATGGCAAGTTGCAAATGATACTCGGCCTTGTCCGGGCTAACACAACGCACCAGGCCGCGAGGGTTGCAAAGCCTAAGTAACCTCGGTTGCGGGTGGGATTGTGCTAGGGAGGATCGGTCGGGAAGTCTGCAGCTTCCGTCCCTCGGCCGGACCACCTAGGCGCAATTCTGCGAGTGGCGTCCCGTGGCTGTCCGATGGCCTTCGTGGTCCTAGGACGGTTCGGGGGCGTTACAACGGTGGTATCAGAGCGGTGTTTTCGAACCCGCGAGCACTTGTGCATTTCAAAGTTTTATCGAGTAATGTGTCGCAAGAACATAGAAATTTTATCCGGTGGTTTGCTTGTCTAGTTTAGGTTGAACCTTAGAATGAACTAAGCGTCTGACCTTGTTTCTTGTGGGTTTTAGATGTATTCAGGTGATTCAGGTTGCGGGGATGGTTCAGGAGATGAGGGGCCGAGGCATGAGGATTGGGGACATCGTAACGGGTTCTTGTCAACGGAATCAGAAAGCGGCCAATGGCTATATGATTCAAGTAATGAGAGTGAGGACGGTGTGTTTGATGCCGACGACACCAATTGGTCTGTCGAGACCGATCCGTCAGAATGTCTGGAAGAAACAGAGGAGTTGAAAGTTAATCAAGATGACCAGACAATAGTGTTGGAGATCGGCGAGCCAAGTCGACTTCAAGTACGGATGGACGCGCAAGGGAAGTTTGAAACTATCCCTGTGGGAGATCATGGAGAGGCGGAGGTGGAGTTAGCCGACAAGCTGCAAAAGTTATTATTGAATCTTGTGGAGGACCAAGGCGAAGATATCAGTCCTGAAAACTTTATGAGGGAGTACCCGGAGGCGATTGATAAGATTTTGGATTTCTTGACGGACGTGTATGTACCGGAGGAAGGAGCTGCAAGCGGCACAGGAGTGGTACATGAGACCGGAGGCCGAGTGGTGAACAACCAGCGGATGAGAAAGCAGAAATGGATACCCAAATTTTCTTGGTGTTAGACGATGGTGAGGTTGCGGTACCGGGAATCAAGGAGAAAGAAGAACTAACTAAGGAGGATCCTGAGTTTGGAGAACCAGCGGCGAGAAGGGATAAGGTTGTGGAAGTAATTGACTTAGTGTCAAGTGATGATGAAGGGATTCCAACTTTTGTGGTGGAGTCAAGAGACGAGCAGGACCCGATACCCAGTGATCGAGAACGAGAAGCCGATGCGGTTGTGGAGCCTAGAGAAAACGCGAGGTTGAGGCCTAGCGCAAGTCGTGCGGTGAGAGAACAAGGAGAACCAAGTCAAGTTGCGAGCGATCAAGAAGAGCAAGACCAAGTAGTACCAGACCCGGTAGTGTCGAACCAGATAGTGCTGAGACGTGATAGCCCTATTCGAGCTGTGCCATTACAAATGGTGTTACCGGAGGAAGAGGAGGAACCAATGGACCGAGATTTGGAGATGCTTGTTAAGAGATATGAGTTAAGAAAGCAGAACCGAGAACGACTAAGGATGGAGATGGGAGAAAGTAGTTCAAGTTTGAAGAGAACAAGAGAATACTACCAAGAGCTGCAGGCGAAAGGGGAGTTGGAGATGCACTCCGTGACGTTTCAACCAAGAGGCAGGCTGAGAATGTGAGCTACTGCCAGGAAGAGAGTAGTCTATCCAAGTCAAGTTCACATGAGGAACACGCCATACTGCGAGCTGTGCGAGGGCGTCGGGCATTGGACGAGGAACTGTTGGAGGACGGCGTTAAGACGCATATGTGACCCAACGAACCAAGACTGTGAGTGGTGTGGACTGCGAGGGCACTTTGCTTATTGTTGCCCAAATCCTAATCGTATGAGGTATTGGAGGCGATGCGAAGCATGTGGAGAACCAGGGCATCCGAATAATCATTGTTGGAGGACAAGACCACAACACTTTCTGAACCTGGAGGATATGGTATGTACCGTATGTGGTGGAAGAGGACACTATGTCCATGAATGTCCGTACCGGATGGTACGAGAGAGAATAAGCCCAGTCGGTCGATGGGAAGAGATGGAAGTGAATCCGTTAAGGCGAGCTGAACGAGAGGAAGAGAACCTGATGAACCAAGCTGGAACCTCGACGTCTGCTGCCTCTACCTCAACCGAGTCTCCCGCTGAACCGCCACCTGATGAGCCAGCTAGAGTTAGCGTGTGCACGTGCGAAATGTGTACTAGGCTCAGGAACCAGTAGAACCCTTGGGGAGTAAGGGAAGGTTGTTTTCTTTTTGGGCGTAAGTATAAGGGTTGGATAATTTTCTTTTGTGTACCTAGAACTAACCTTGTTGTGTTGTCTAGGATCCGAACCCTTAGAAATATCGGCTAGGTTGGTGTAGAACTTGTGTAGCTTTTTCATCGGTTTGTAAAAAGTACCTTATGTTCTCTAGCCGTGTTTGTGGTGTTTGTTACTATTTAACTGCTTGCTAATCCTTGCTTGTTTTTATTACTTGCTTTGATTGTGCTTGAGTTTTATAGGTTTGCATAGATAATTATATGACATAATTACCTTGCATGATTTAACGCGGTCGACGAAAGATTCACATAAGTCACCACAGAACGCGATCAGACAAAAGAAAAGAAGCTCAAGAGAGGACAAGAGAATTTGGTTAAGGACGAACAATCAGTTCTGGTTATTAACTATAAGGTGGAGGAGTAAAAAGAAGAGGGATGATGAAAGAAAAAGGGGATGAGGCCAACTCAAAGAACCCGAAAGAATAGTGCAAATCAATCGACAGCGACAAACATGCAGAAAGGGTCAAAGTAAACCTGACCAAGAATGTGCAAAAGGAGGAAGACAAAGAGGGTGCAAGAAGATAATGTGCGAAAGGAGAAAACAGTCTACGAATAGACAAAGAGGGTGCAAGAAAATAAGGAACAACAATGGCAAAGCCTAACATGCTAAAGAGGCAAAAAAAAAAAAAACCAGCCAAAGAAAATGGACAAGGGAAACAATCCTAAGACGTGTGAGGATAAAGAAGTGAGTAAAACGAAGAAGCATGGTGTTGAGGCCAATAAAGGAAAAGATTCAAGTCATATGGAGAAGTATACCAAGGTGGAGTGAGTTAAACTATAAACGAAAGGAAGAAAGAAGAGTCAGGAACAAGCTGAAGAAAGGAAAGCATTGACTCGAGGATGTTAATGGTGATGAAGCCATAGTACAACAAGGCAAAAGTCTCAATGTATGGGGAACCCAACGATTAAGAGGAGCCAAATGAGTTCTGGAAATGCAGAAGCTTTCCAAGAAGCAACAGCCAACGGAGTCCAAGTATATAAAGTTAAAATGGTGGTAAGCATTGGAGTAAAACATCGGAAAAGAAATGGCCAAAGGAAGGAGAATTTAGGCGGAGATATTAACAAGATAGTAACCGTAAGGCGATGACACCTATGCCAGGAGTATAAGCGTCACCCAAAAGAAGAGGGAGACGTGAGAATTCGGGGACGAATTCTTATAAGGGGGGGAGAATATAATGACCCTCACCAAGGGTAAAAATCCAAAAATGAAAGATCAAGGGAATGGACCAGAAAAGACTTGAAAAGAAAGAAGATGATAAACAAAGAAGAACGACCAGAAGAAGTCCGAGGGAAAAGTTAGGAGTCGAAAAATGACCAAACCAAGACGGAGTGACCGGGATTATGGCCAGGACCCTAAGGATGATCGAGGAGTCAAGGAAAGTGGCCGAAAAATGCCAAGAAGTGTTGTCAAGAAACATGTACCGAGAAAATTAGTCGAAGGCCCGAGAGGAAACGTCGAGACACAGTCAAAACACCCGAGATGTTATGACCGAACCGACCATGGCGTACTGTCCTTATTGCCCGAGAGATTACCGTGCGTACCAAACGGAACGGCCGGACGACCTAGAAAATTGTCCAAAGGAGATAAGAAGAGCTGGAGGGAAATATCAAAGGTGATAGATAAAGGATTAAGTGTTTTGGGAAAATTTATTATTTTCTCAAAATTACGACCAATGAGAAGCAAGATAAGTGGGGGAATTATTTTAATCAAAAAGATTAAAGGAGATAGTGGAAGATTAAGCTTAATCAAGGTGATTAAGGAAGAAGTGGTGTTAAGGTGGCCAAGTCTCACTAATTTTCACCAAGAAGACTTAAGGAGAAGAAGAGAACCATATTGAGCCAAGTCACACACTTACCTTATAAAATTATGTGGAGATTAGCGACATGCACTAATAAAACGGGAGGACATGCACTAATGAGGAGGAGTTTTATGCACTAATAGAGGAGGATTAAGAGGCTAATTGGCGAGTTCTAATTGGATGGAGAGGCACTTGTCGCATAAGCAAGAAAGGGAGAAAACACATGTCGATTTGCACTAAGGAGAGAAGGAGAAATTCGAGTCTATAAATAGAGGGAGTGAAGCTCATTACCAAAGTTTCTCATTTTTCTCTCATCTCACTAAACACTCAAACACTTAGAGTTTTGTTTTCTCTCAAAGTTAAGAGAGAAACAAAGGAGAGATCGCCGAGAGAGAGATAGTCGCATAAAAGGAGGAGTTGCTGCCGAAGTAACCTTAGGCAAAGAAGCGGAGTTGTTATCAAGTGATCATCGAGAAAACACGGAGGTGGTGTCGAGATCAAACTGTTGGAAAGAAAGGAGCCTCTATCAAAGAACTCTTGGGAGAAAGACGCGGTTGAACTAAGTAAACCGATAACGAGAACGGTTGGAGGAGCGGAGGAGCGTTAGCGAAGACCGTCTGATCGTGTGGTGCCGTGAGTCTGTGTGATCATCGTCGATACGCGAGAGGTGAGTCTGAGGTAGTGCATGTAAGATAGTTGCATGTAGTTTTGGTTGAAATTGATTGCATGCCGAGTAGGATTCATTTTAGTGAAAGGTGTAGATACACATCTAACTTGAATCACCATGCATGTTGAATTGGTTATATTTTAAGTAAATTGGGACTTAAAATTTGGTTAGAATTGCATGCTAAAATGAGCTAGTTTAACTTGAATATTTTCTTGTTAAAATCCGGTTGCATGCATAATAGATGATTAAATAATTTGCATTGTTTTGCATAATTTTAATCGAGGTTAGAACATGCTTAAATTAACCTTAAGGATTTAAATGAGTAAACCGGTTAGGTTGCATGTTAATTTGGACTTGAGATTTAAATGGGTAAATCTTAACTTGGTTGCATGCTTAATAGGACTTGTTGCATTGTTTTCGCTTAAGTCGATTATTATTGTTTGCATGCATGTAGAATGATCTTAAGTTGCTTGATTTATTTCTTGCTCCTTGTTGATTATTCCATGTTGGTTTTTCTTGTGTGGTTGCTTGCATGCGTATACAATAATCCTAAGCTGCCTGATTTATTATCTCGCTTCTTGTGTGATTGTTGCATGTTTTATTCTTGCTCGATTTCTTGCTTGCATGCTAGATGAATCGTTGCTTGAATTATTTTTGTGCGTTTTATTTTAGCTAGTCTCTTGAATGTGTTTCTTGAGTCGTAGCTAGTGTAGTGTGTCGATAAGTCTGGTTCCAAAAGTATATGTCACGCGTGAGTTCCCACGATCACTTGCGCGGGGACATTGTTACGGCTGGCTAGCTACCAGCGTAACCGCTACATGACGATGTAGCCAAGTTGTGGGCTCATTGCTGGTGACCTTTGTGGTCTCGGCATGAGGGGGATGGTATGGAACAGAACAGATTATCGAAGGGCCCTAGGTGTAAAGAGTCTAGAGTAATCAAGAGTCTCTTGTTTATGGCTAGGCGTCTTTGCATGTTGTGTGTTGCGAGGTGAAAAGAGTCTAGGATATTTCAAGCGTCCCTTGTCGTATTCTAGATGTCTTGTTTGGTGGTTCGCTTATGGAGTTTAGGGTAGTTCAAGTATTCCTTGTTTATCCTAGTTGTCCTTGCGAGTGTGTATAGGTGAAGAGTCTACAGTGAGCTTTAGTCGTCCTATGCGGCGAATAGGGAGTTAGAGCGTCGAGTCGAGTCACGTTGATCTAACCTCTCTTGTTTGATGGTGATTTCATTTGCTTCCGCTATAGCTTTTGTTGCGTACTTTGATAACTTGCTTGATTACTTGCTTGTTTTCTTTGATTGCCGGGGTAGTCGGGTTGGGGAAGTAGAATCCTGTTTAGGATAAAGGGGTACCCAGACTCACTGAGTAATCTTAGATTACTCATGTCTCAGTTGTTGTGGTTTTGCAGGGAAGCCTAAGTGAGTCTAGAGCCGGAGCAAACTTTAGGGTACCGGATAGGGTTTTCTTGTGTTCCTTGTAAAACCCTATAATTTTGCAAATGGTTATGTATATATTTTTCCGACTATCTATATATATATTGCTTTAATAATTTGTTCGTGATGAATTATTTTACTAAAGTAATACATATACGGTTTTCAGGAAAGCATGGCAAGTTGCAAATGATACTCGGCCTTGTCCGGGCTAACACAACGCACCAGGCCGCGAGGGTTGCAAAGCCTAAGTAACCTCGGTTGCGGGTGGGATTGTGCTAGGGAGGATCGGTCGGGAAGTCTGCAGCTTCCGTCCCTCGGCCGGACCACCTCGGCGCAATTCTGCGAGTGGCGTCCCGTGGCTGTCCGATGGCCTTCGTGGTCCTAGGACGGTTCGGGGGCGTTCGGTTTGGTCGATTCCATCTTTTATAATCGAAAACTAGAGTTACAAAAGGTTTTTCAAACCCTAAAGCCTAAGTAACCTCGGTTGTAACGCCCCCGAACCGTGCTATGACCATCCCGGCCACGGCACAGCCCGAAGACGCCACTATGGAAACGTTCGTCAAGGATCTGGCCGGGTGCGAGAACAAATCAGGCCCTTCGGCCAGTCCCTCGGCGAGGTTCCCGACCACACGACACGTCCATAAGGCTTTGCAACCCTACAGACACGCGTTGAGCCGACTCGGACTAAGTCTATATCAGTACGACTCGCTCGAATAAAAGAAAACCGAATTTATTAATACTTAAAAGAGTTTGCCTTAAAACGGTTACACCAAAAGAGCAACAAGGCTTAGCACCAAAGTTTGACACGCAAATAACATACTTTTAACTTTTACAATAGACACCAAAACAAAACTACTCCGGAAGCCTATCGTTCACCACGCCCTCTAGTTCCCTCTAAGGTTACCTGCAGAACAACAATATTATCATAAGTAATCTAAGATTACTTAGTGAGCTCAGGGTTCCTGCAAAGAGATTAATCCCCACATCCCCAAAACCCCAAAACAACCAACAGGCAGGTGCAATCAATCAACATGCAAGCAAGTATAAATAGCAAGCGAGCATAAGATAAACAATCAACAAGCAAGCACACAGAATAACCAAGCAATCAGAGATAACATGCGGAAGCTGATAGCTAAACAGAGTTATTCTACAAACAGAAGCACTACATGCAACAATAAACGACTACATGCAAGCTTACACACGAAACATGCAACAATTTAACTTGAACTAAAACGATAGTTTTAAACAAGTTTTAGTTCCTTGGGCCCGGTATGCATCCTTTCCCCACACCCCTCACCGATCCCCGAGTCACAACCACAAAGGCATGCGATTGGATCTCTTTTTAGCACTACACCGTCGTGTAGACAGCCTCGGCCAGGGTAGCGAGCCCAGTAACCTCCGAGCTCTTCGTAACCAACCCTACTCACTCACGAACATGGGTTACATGTCGCGGCTGTATGTGGTACGGAATGGGAAAGATGACAATACCAAGTTATATTGCGCATAGCCGGAATTTCTCGCGGACTAATACGCCTTATAACCTTACCAAAATTATACTTGAGTTTATATGAATTATAATCTCATAAGTTTTCAAGTATTTTAACCAGTTACCACCCTTGTCGCTAGATCATTTCGATCTAGTAACCGGTGTAACCTCACCTCCCATGCAACTTAACAAGAAAACATAAAAGAATTCAAGTAAATGCATCTATATGAAATATGCAAACCGCGCACTAGATGGATGTTTTCAACCCTCCATCTAAGCCGGCGAATATGTGCCTGAACTCACAGTAAACCGTCGATGATCGGTCCCTTTGATGAAGTTCCCGAACGCGGCACCTTCGGATCTCTCCTTTGGTTATGATCGAGTTCCTTCTCGATTCAACCTTGGTCAGTAGTCGATAGTCTTAGTCTTGCGTCTTCACTTCTTTCTTCTCTTCGATCGCGCAGCACTTCGCTTCTTCTTCTCTTATTTTGCTCTCTCTTTTTCTCTTAACCTTTCTCTCCTTACCCCCTTATGTTTTTTCGCAAATGAGAGGGTTGAGAGCTCTATTTATAGAGAAGCTGGGCGGTGGCACTCTCCAATAGACGTTGAGCGAGTGTTTGCTTATTTGCCACAAAATTTTGTAAGGCAAAGAGCCTTATGACTTGTCTCGATTTGGTCCATATCTTCCTCCTTAAATCACTTGGCGTAAAACCATGAGACTTGGCTCATCTCCCCTTCACTTCTCTTCTACGGTGTTGAATGGTGTGACTTGGCCTTCTTAAACACCTCTTCTTTCCCTTATGATTATTTGGTGAAAAATCATAAGACTTGGCCTAATCCTTCTCCACTCCTCTTCTTTGGTGTAAAATGGTGTGACTTGGCTCCTTCAAACACCATTCCTTCCTTGGTGAAAAATCAAGTGACTTGGCCACCTTAATCACCATTCATAATTTTCCAAAAATCCCACTAATCTTTTTCTGATTAAAATAATCCTCCACTAAGAATTATTTAATCTTTAACTTTAGGAAATTAATCCTTGATTAATTCCTTGATGAGAAAAAGCTCTTATCTCCCAAATTTACTTGTTGGGTCGATCCGCGGCATTTGGTCGTTCGCGGTTCGTCGGACATCATCGGGCTCGGGCCGATCGGTCAATGCGGTACGGCCACTGCGGCCATTGATCAATCGGATGAAATTTCCTCGGACCTTCCTTCATTAAACTTTCTTCTTTTCTCATTAGCTTCTCTTCTTCACCTTTTGGCCGTGAGATTTCATTTTGTAATTTACCTCAGGGTGAGGGTCATTACATTCTCCCCCCCTTAATAGAATTCGTCCCGAATTCTACAAGGTTCCGATGGTCCTGCCTCATCTTCTTCTGCAAACAGTTGAGGGTACTTGTCCCTTATCCTGTCCTCGTCTTCCCAAGTAGTGACCTTACGGTTCTGCCTTCCCCAAAATACTTGAATTTGAGGGATACTCCTGTTCTTCAACTTCCGAGTCCTCCTTTGCCCTATTCCAAATGGTCCTTCGGGGTATGTGAGATTTGACTCCAACTCCTCGATAGCCTCTGGCACAATCATGTTAGGGTCTGGTACATGCTTCCTTAGGTGACACATGGAAGACTTTATGCAATGGCATAACTTCAGGCATTGATAGCCGATAGGCTACTTCACCAACTCTCTTCTCAATTCGATATGGTCCGATAAACCTTACCGCAAGCTTTCCCACTTTGCCAAAACGATCTTTTCCTTTCTGCGGTGCAACCTTCAGATATACCATGTCTCCAACTTCAAATTCTACTTCTCGCCTTTTACGGTCTGCGTACTTCTTTTGGCGATCTTGTGCTTTCTTCATGCTCTCCCGAATAAACTTAATTTTCTTCGTTGTCTCATCAATCAGCTGGTGATTGAAACTTGTCCGCTCTCCAACTTCTGTCCAACACAAAGGCGTGCGACACGGCCTTCCGTACATAGCTTCAAATGGCGACATGCCGATACTCGAGTGATAACTGTTGTTATATGCGAATTCTACCAACGGCAAATTCTTCTCCCAATCCGATGACCACTCCAGTGCACATAGTCGAATCATGTCTTCTATGGTGCGAATTGTCCTCTCCGTTTGTCCATCAGTCTCTGGGTGAAACGAGGTACTCATATGGACATCTGTTCCTAATGCTCTTTGCAAATCTTGCCAGAACAGTGCTGCAAACTTGGGGTCACGATCAGAAACAATACTTGCCGGCACCCCATGGAGCTTCAAAATTTCATCAATATATCTCTCAGCCAGGACGGGCGCTTGGTCCGTACTCTTTACTGACACCAAATGGGCCACCTTGGTCAAACGATCGACCACTACCCATACTGCATCATTGGTTCGTCCCTTCCTTATTGGTAGACCGGTAATGAAATCCATCGAGATAGAGTCCCATTTCCATGTTGGTATGGGCAAGTTGCGTAACAACCCTACTGGTACTTGATGCTCTACCTTGATTCTCTGACATGAGTCGCATTGACTCACCCATTTTGCCACTGCTCTCTTTAATCCAGGCCAATGATAGTATCTTCGAACGTCCTTGTACATCTTGGTGCTTCCTGGGTGTATACTCAATGCTGAGCTGTGGGCTGCTCTCAATATCTCTTCTCGTAATCTGCCCCGGTCTGGCACAGTTACTCTTCCGTTGAGAAGTAGGGTGTCATCATCAGCTAAATGATAACCACTTGCATTGGGTCCTTCAGAACTCTTCAGCTCTTCGATAATCTTCTTCAGGTTCTCATCCTGATGTTGCTCTTCACGAATTCGATGCAACAAGCTCGCTTGAGTTACGGCTTGTAAACCCAATGGCTCACTAGACTCTCCTTCCAAGGCTAAAAGCCTCAGCTTCTTCAATTCGTCGGCTAAAGATTCCACATCTCTCTCGGCATCAAATTGTGCTTTTCTTCGGCTTAGCGCATCTGCTACGACATTTGCTTTGCCTGGGTGATACTGAATCTTTAAATCATAATCGGCAATGAACTCCATCCATCTCCTCTGACGCAGGTTAAGATCTGGCTGCGTGAACAAGTACTTAAGACTTTGATGGTCTGTAAACACCTGAACCGCTTCTCCATACAAATATGATCTCCATATCCTCAACGCAAAAACTACGGCTGCCATCTCCAAGTCATGTGTGGGGTAGTTCTCCTCGTGCTTTCTTAACTGTCTAGATGCATAAGCAATAACCTTATCTCCTTGCATCAAAACACATCCAACTCCAACTCTTGATGCGTCTGTAAATACAGAATACGGTTGATTTGGCTCTGGTAGAGCTAACACTGGTGCTGTCGTTAGTGCTCCCTTTAGCTTCCTGAAAGCTTCCTCCACGTCTTCACTCCATATAAACGGTACTCCCTTCCCAGTAAGTCGTGTTAAAGGCTTCGCAATAGTTGAGAATCCCTTCACGAACTTTCGATAATAGCCCGCAAGGCCTAAGAAACTCCTGACTTCCGATACTGAGGTTGGCTTCGGCCATTCCTGTATCGCGGCGATCTTCTCTGGGTCGGCGGACACACCTTGCTCCGAAACTCGGTGCCCTAGAAACCCAATCTCCCTTTGCCAAAACTTGCACTTGCTGAACTTAGCGAACAGCTTCATCTCCCTTAACCTCTCCAATACTTTCCTTAAATGCTCCGCATGCTCCTCCGCGTTCTTGGAGTATATCAAGATGTCATCAATAAAAATGATCACAAATTGGTCCAGATAATCGTGGAAAACCTCATTCATTAACCGCATGAATGCCGCCGGTGCGTTGGTAAGTCCAAACGGCATTACTACAAACTCGTACTGGCCATATCTTGTTTGAAACGCCGTTTTCATCACGTCTTGTTCTGCAATCGAGATTTGATGATAGCCGGAGGCTAAATCAATCTTGGAAAACCAACTTGCTCCTCTTAGCTGATCCAACAGCTCATCAATCCTTGGCAACGGATACTTGTCCTTTATAGTTATGTTATTGATACCTCGGTAATCAATACATAACCGCATGCTTCCGTCCTTCTTGACGAACAATACTGGGGCTCCCCATGGTGATGAACTTGGTCGTATAAAACCCTTCTCCAACAAGTCCTCTAACTGAGTCTTGAGTTCAGCCGACTCAGCTGGTGCCATGCGATATGGTGCCTTAGCAATTGGGGTAGCTCCGGGCTCCAAATTTATGGTAAACGGATGGCTCCTAAGTGGAGGCAATCCTTCCAATGGTCTAAAGACGTCTTCAAAGTCTTTGACTATAGCAATATCCTCAACTTCCAAGCCTTCCTTGTCATCTCCTCCCATGGCGGTAAGAGTGACTAGATAAACCTCATCCTCCTCAACTGATCTTCCAATTCTTGCTGCCGATGCGAAGTATGCCGTTTTACTCGGGCTGATCCCATTGAACACTAGAGGGGTCCTTCCTCCGTTCTCAAATACCACTCTGCTCCTGCTGCAGTCTATATGGGCTTGGTGTTCCGATAACCAATCCATTCCCAATATAGCATCGAACCTATCCAACGGCATTACCAACAGGTTTACCGGAAGGTTCGTATCTTGCAAGACTATCGACACTTCCTTGACCCATCTTCTTGTCTTCAAAGGCGGTTGATTGCCAGCAGTGTAAACATTGATGTTCACCTCTTCCTCCTCACACAAGTCTCCAAACTTGTCAACCACTTCGGGAGTCACAAAACTATTGGACGCTCCCGAATCGAACAGTACATGTGTGGGGTTACCACCAACAAGTAATGTTCCTAAACGCAAAGCAAATATAACAAAATGCAATGCTACCTAATCACACAAGTACACAAACACACAATCAATCACAAGAGAGTTAGAACCCATTCAAACCTGTTATAGGGCCCTTCGCGGCCTGCTGAGGTTTAGGTGGCTCTATTCCTAAAGCAAAAACATTTGCTGGGGTTGCTTGCTTCTTCGCTGGGGGTTCCTTCACTTGGTTCGCTGCCTGGGCACGGTTCACAGTTTGGGAGTTCGGTTTGGCCGGCTTCGACGGACATGAGTTCGCATAGTGTCCTAACTCCCCACAGTAAAAGCATGTGACGGTTGACAGATTGGTGCTCTTCGTTTCTTCAACGGTTGGGCAAGCTCGAGCAAAATGCCCTACTTGTCCACACACATAACATCCTCGCGGATCCATGTTGCTCACACTTCGACTTCCTTGATTCACATTCATCCTAACCTTACCGCGGCCTGCATTCCAATTTCGTCCTGCCACCTGGTTCACCTTCCGGGTGTTCACAATTTTAGTCTGCTGGACCGGTTCCTTCTTTTTCTCCTTGGCTGAAATCTCCTTCTCGATCTCAATGGCTTCCTCAACACTCACCGCTCTCTCTTCTACTTCTGCAACACTCCAGTACGTTACAGCATGCAACCTTCCCCTTATGTCTGGCCTGAGTCCGTGAAAGAATCTCCGGGCCATAGCTAACTCATCGTCATTTCCTTGGTACAAATACCTCCGAAGTCTTGTAAAGATTCTTCCATACACTCTAACGGTCATCTCACCTTGTTCCAGTTGCAGAAACTGATTCTCCAATCGGTCACGTGACTCTGGTGGAAAGTATTTCAGCTCAAACTCCTGTTTAAAGATTTCCCACGTAATTGTCTGAAACCGATAGCGTGATACCACGGTATCCCACCATGCACGAGCATCTTCTTCTAAGAAATTGACGGCGACTCGTCTCCTAAACTCCTCTGGGCAACTTATCATTTCAAAATTGCTCTCCAATTCTTTTATCCAGGCGTCCGCTAACACAATGTTCGGGTCTCCTTTGAACTTGCGGAATCCTAAGTTCTTTAACATCATTACCAGCTTCAAAAATTGGTCGGATGGATTTTCTGCTGCACGGTTTGCTTGATCCTGTCGCTGTTGCTGAATCATGTGACTCAAGAGGTCTTGAATCATCTTAAGCGTTTGCTGGGTCTCTGGTACATTCGGCTCACTCTGTCCTTCTCCATGCGCTCGGTCTCCCTTGGCATATTCTGATTTGGATATGTCGCGAACGGTCTGAACGGTGAAAACCCTGGCGGGTACATCTCCTCCGGTGCATTAAAACGATTTGAACTTAATGGCGTATAACTTGGCGTCGCGCCAGGTGCATTCCAGTCCGGCATATACATGTCCGGCCCATACATTTCCGGAACGACTCTTCCCTCTGCGCATCATCATACTGCGAACCCCATTCCTCCGGACCAAACTGTTGATTTGAACCCCTCCCTGTGTCCGGCGAACAATGAATCGACCTTGTCCTTTCGGATCCTTGACGAGACATCTGCATCCATGATCAACAAGGGTTTACTTAATCCCATCTAACCCTAAGTGATGAACGATCCGGATTATCCTAAGTGTCTATTGCGACCATTTGACTCGATAAATCATTTGAAAAAGCGAGTCCTATACAGCATCATAACCATGCTCTGATACCACCGTTGTAACGCCCGAACCGTGCTATGACCATCCCGGCCACGGCACAGCCCGAAGACGCCACTATGGAAACGTTCGTCAAGGATCCGGCCGGGTGCGAGAACAAATCAGGCCCTTCGGCCAGTCCTCGGCGAGGTTCCCGACCACACGACACGTCCTTAAGGCTTTGCAACCCTACAGACACGCCGTGCGTTGAGCCGACTCGGACTAAGTCTATATCAGTACGACTCGCTCGAATAAAAGAAAACCGAATTTATTAATACTTAAAAGAGTTTGCCTTAAAACGGTTACACCAAAAGAGCAACAAGGCTTAGCACCAAAGTTTGACACGCAAATAACATACTTTTAACTTTTACAATAGACACCAAAACAAAACTACTCCGGAAGGCTATCGTTCACCACGCCCTCTAGTTCCCTCTAAGGTTACCTGCAGAACAACAATATTATCATAAGTAATCTAAGATTACTTAGTGAGCTCAGGGTTCCTGCAAAGAGATTAATCCCCACATCCCCAAAACCCCAAAACAACCAACAGGCAGGTGCAATCAATCAACATGCAAGCAAGTATAAATAGCAAGCGAGCATAAGATAAACAATCAACAAGCAAGCACACAGAATAACCAAGCAATCAGAGATAACATGCGGAAGCTGATAGCTAAACAGAGTTATTCTACAAACAGAAGCACTACATGCAACAATAAACGACTACATGCAAGCTTACACACGAAACATGCAACAATTTAACTTGAACTAAAACGATAGTTTTAAACAAGTTTTAGTTCCTTGGGCCCGGTATGCATCCTTTCGCCACACCCCTCACCGATCCCCGAGTCACAACCACAAAGGCATGCGATTGGATCTCTTTTTAGCACTACACCGTCGTGTAGACAGCCTCGGCCAGGGTAGCGAGCCCAGTAACCTCCGAGCTCTTCGTAACCAACCCTACTCACTCACGAACATGGGTTACATGTCGCGGCTGTCTGTGGTACGGAATGGGAAAGATGACAATACCAAGTTATATTGCGCATAGCCGGAATTTCTCGCGGACTAATACGCCTTATAACCTTACCAAAATTATACTTGAGTTTATATGAATTATAATCTCATAAGTTTTCAAGTATTTTAACCAGTTACCACCCTTGTCGCTAGATCATTTCGATCTAGTAACCGGTGTAACCTCACCTCCCATGCAACTTAACAAGGAAACATAAAAGAATTCAAGTAAATGCATCTATATGAAATATGCAAACCGCGCACTAGATGGATGTTTTCAACCCTCCATCTAAGCCGGCGAATATGTGCCTGAACTCACAGTAAACCGTCGATGATCGGTCCCTTTGATGAAGTTCCCGAACGCGGCACCTTCGGATCTCTCCTTTGGTTATGATCGAGTTCCTTCTCGATTCAAACTTGGTCAGTAGTCGATAGTCTTAGTCTTGCGTCTTCACTTCTTTCTTCTCTTCGATCGCGCAGCACTTCGCTTCTTCTTCTCTTCTTTTGCTCTCTCTTTTCTCTTAACCTTTCTCTCCTTACCCCTTATGTTTTTCGCAAATGAGAGGGTTGAGAGCTCTATTTATAGAGAAGCTGGGCGGTGGCACTCTCCAATAGACGTTGAGCGAGTGTTTGCTTATTTGCCACAAAATTTTGTAAGGCAAAGAGCCTTATGACTTGTCTCGATTTGGTCCATATCTTCCTTCTTAAATCACTTGGCGTAAAACCATGAGACTTGGCTCATCTCCCTTCACTTCTCTTCTACGGTGTTGAATGGTGTGACTTGGCCTTCTTAAACACCTCTTCTTTCCCTTATGATTATTTGGTGAAAAATCATAAGACTTGGCCTAATCCTTCTCCACTCCTCTTCTTTGGTGTAAAATGGTGTGACTTGGCTCCTTCAAACACCATTCCTTCCTTGGTGAAAAATCAAGTGACTTGGCCACCTTAATCACCATTCATAATTTTCCAAAATCCCACTAATCTTTTTGATTAAAATAATCCTCCACTAAGAATTATTTAATCTTTAACTTTAGGAAATTAATCCTTGATTAATTCCTTGATGAGAAAAAGCTCTTATCTCCCAAATTTACTTGTTGGGTCGATCCGCGGCATTTGGTCGTTCGCGGTTCGTCGGACATCATCGGGCTCGGGCCGATCGGTCGATGCGGTACGGCCACTGCGGCCATTGATCAATCGGATGAAATTTCCTCGGACCTTCCTTCATTAAACTTTCTTCTTTTCTCATTAGCTTCTCTTCTTCACCTTTTGGCCGTGAGATTTCATTTTGTAATTTACCTCAGGGTGAGGGTCATTACATTCTCCCCCCCCTTAATAGAATTCGTCCCGAATTAAACCCTAAACCCTAAACCCTAAACCCTAAGGAAGCATGTACCAGACCCTAACATGATTCTGCCAGAGCCTATCGAGGAGTTGGAGTCAAATCTCACATACCCCGAAGGACCATTTGGAATAAGGCAAAGGAGGACTCGGAAGTTGAAAAACAGGAGTATCCCTCAAATCCAAGTATTTTGGGGAAGGCAGAACCGTAAGGTCACTACTTGGGAAGACGAGGACAGGATAAGGGCCAAGTACCCTCAACTGTTTGCAGAAGAAGATGAGGCAGGACCATCGGAACCTTGTAGAATTCGGGACGAATTCTATTAAGGGGGGGAGAATGTAATGACCCTCACCCTGAGGTAAATTACAAAATGAAATCTCACGGCCAAAAGGTGAAGAAGGGAAGCTAATGAGAAAAGAAGAAAGTTTAATGAAGGAAGGTCCGAGGAAATTTCATCCGATTGACCAATGACCGCAGTGGCCGTATCGCATCGACTGATCGACCCGTGCCCGATGATGTCCGACGAACCGCGAGCGACCAAATACCGCGGATCGACCCAACAAGTAAATTTGGGAGATAAGAGCTTTTTCTCATCAAGGAATTAATCAAGGATTAATTTCCTAAAGTTAAAGATTAAATAATTCTTAGTGGAGAATTATTTTAATCATAAAAAAAAAAAAGATTAGTGGGATTTTTGGAAAATTATGAATGGTGATTAAGGTGGCCAAGTCACACCATTTTACACCAAAGAAGAGGAGTGGAGAAGGATTAGGCCAAGTCTTATGATTTTTCACCAAATAATCATAAGGGAAAGAAGAGGTGTTTAAGAAGGCCAAGTCACACCATTCAACACCGTAGAAGAGAAGTGAAGGGGAGATGAGCCAAGTCTCATGGTTTTTCGCCAAGTGATTTAAGGAGGAAGATATGGACCAAATCGAGACAAGTCATAAGGCTCTTTGCCTTACAAAATTTTGTGGCAAATAAGCGAACACTCGCTCAACGTCTATTGGAGAGTGCCACCGCCCAGCTTCTCTATAAATAGAGCTCTCAACCCTCTCATTTGCGAAAAAACATAAGGGGGTAAGGAGAGAAAGGTTAAGAGAAAAAGAGAGAGCAAAAGAAGAGAAGAAGAAGCGAAGTGCTGCGCGATCGAAGAGAAGAAAGAAGTGAAGACGCAAGACTAAGACTATCAACTACTGACCAAGGTTGAATCGAGAAGGAACTCGATCATAACCAAAGGAGAGATCCGAAGGTGCCGCGTTCGGGAACTTCATCAAAGGGACCGATCATCGACGGTTTACTGTGAGTTCAGGCACATATTCGCCGACTCAGTGAGTCTGGGTACCCCTTTATCCTAAACAGGATTCTACTTCCCCAACCCGACTACCCCGGCAATCAAAGAAAACAAGCAAGTAATCAAAGCAAGTTATCAAAGTACGCAACAAAAGCTATAGCGGAAGCAAATGAAATCACCATCAAACAAGAGAGGTTAGATCAACGTGACTCGACTCGACGCTCTAACTCCCTATTCGCCGCATAGGACGACTAAAGCTCACTGTAGACTCTTCACATATACACACTCGCAAGGACAACTAGGATAAACAAGGAATACTTGAACTACCCTAAACTCCATAAGCGAACCACCAAACAAGACATCTAGAATACGACAAGGGACGCTTGAAATATCCTAGACTCTTTTCACCTCGCGGACTAATACGCCTTATAACCTTACCAAAATTATACTTGAGTTTATATGAATTATAATCTCATAAGTTTTCAAGTATTTTAACCAGTTACCACCCTTGTCGCTAGATCATTTCGATCTAGTAACCGGTGTAACCTCACCTCCCATGCAACTTAACAAGAAAACATAAAAGAATTCAAGTAAATGCATCTATATGAAATATGCAAACCGCGCACTAGATGGATGTTTTCAACCCTCCATCTAAGCCGGCGAATATGTGCCTGAACTCACAGTAAACCGTCGATGATCGGTCCCTTTGATGAAGTTCCCGAACGCGGCACCTTCGAATCTCTCCTTTGGTTATGATCGAGTTCCTTCTCGATTCAACCTTGGTCAGTAGTCGATAGTCTTAGTCTTGCGTCTTCACTTCTTTCTTCTCTTCGATCGCGCAGCACTTCGCTTCTTCTTCTCTTCTTTTGCTCTCTCTTTTCTCTTAACCTTTCTCTCCTTACCCCCTTATGTTTTTTCGCAAATGAGAGGGTTGAGAGCTCTATTTATAGAGAAGCTGGGCGGTGGCACTCTCCAATAGACGTTGAGCGAGTGTTCGCTTATTTGCCACAAAATTTTGTAAGGTAAAGACCCTTATGACTTGTCTCGATTTGGTCCATATCTTCCTCCTTAAATCACTTGGCGAAAAATCATGAGACTTGGCTCATCTCTCCTTCACTTCTCTTCTATGGTGTTGAATGGTGTGACTTGGCCTTCTTAAACACCTCTTCTTCTCCTTATGATTTATTTGGTGAAAAATCATAAGACTTGGCCTAATCCTTCTCCACTCCTCTTCTTTGGTGTAAAATGGTGTGACTTGGCTCCTTTAAACACCATTCCTTCCTTGGTGAAAAATCAAGTGACTTGGCCACCTTAATCACCATTCATAATTTTCCATAAATCCCACTAATCTTTTTTTTTTATGATTAAAATAATTCTCCACTAAGAATTATTTAATCTTTAACTTTAGGAAATTAATCCTTGATTAATTCCTTGATGAGAAAAAGCTCTTATCTCCCAAATTTACTTGTTGGGTCGATCCGCGGTATTTGGTCGCTCGCGGTTCGTCGGACATCATCGGGCACGGGTCGATCGGTCGATGCGATACGGCCACTGCGGTCATTGGTCAATCGGATGAAATTTCCTCGGACCTTCCTTCATTAAACTTTCTTCTTTTCTCATTAGCTTCCCTTCTTCACCTTTTGGCCGTGAGATTTCATTTTGTAATTTACCTCAGGGTGAGGGTCATTACATTCTCCCCCCCTTAATAGAATTCGTCCCGAATTCTACAAGGTTCCGATGGTCCTGCCTCATCTTCTTCTGCAAACAGTTGAGGGTACTTGGCCCTTATCCTGTCCTCGTCTTCCCAAGTAGTGACCTTACGGTTCTGCCTTCCCCAAAATACTTGAATTTGAGGGATACTCCTGTTCTTCAACTTCCGAGTCCTCCTTTGCCCTATTCCAAATGGTCCTTCGGGGTATGTGAGGTTTGACTCCAATTCCTCGATAGGCTCTGGCACAATCATGTTAGGGTCTGGTACATGCTTCCTTAGTTGTGACACATGGAAGACTTTATGCAATCGCATAACTTCAGGCATTGATAGCCGATAGGCTACTTCACCAACTCTCTTCTCAATTCGACATGGTCCGATAAACCTTACCGCAAGCTTTCCCACTTTGCCAAAACGATCTTTTCCTTTCTGCGGTGCAACCTTCAGATATACCATGTCTCCAACTTCAAATTCTACTTCTCGCCTTTTACGGTCTGCGTACTTCTTTTGGCGATCTTGTGCTTTCTTCATGCTCTCCCGAATAAACTTAATTTTCTCCGTTGTCTCATCAATCAGCTTGTGATTGAAACTTGTCCGCTCTCCAACTTCTGTCCAACACAAAGGCGTGCGACACGGCCTTCTGTACATAGCTTCAAATGGCGACATGCCGATACTCGAGTGATAGCTGTTGTTATATGCGAATTCTACCAACGGCAAATTCTTCTCCCAATCCGATGACCACTCCAGTGCACATAGTCGAATCATGTCTTCTATGGTGCGAATTGTCCTCTCCGTTTGTCCATCAGTCTCTGGGTGAAACGAGGTACTCATATGGACATCTGTTCCTAATGCTCTTTGCAAATCTTGCCAGAACAGTGCTGCAAACTTGGGGTCACGATCAGAAACAATACTTGCCGGCACCCCATGGAGCTTCAAAATTTCATCAATATATCTCTCAGCCAGGACGGGCGCTTGGTCCGTACTCTTTACTGACACCAAATGGGCCACCTTGGTCAAACGATCGACCACTACCCATACTGCATCATTGGTTCGTCCCTTCCTTATTGGTAGACCGGTAATGAAATCCATCGAGATAGAGTCCCATTTCCAAGTTGGTATGGGCAAGTTGCGTAACAACCCTGCTGGTACTTGATGCTCTACCTTGATTCTCTGACATGAGTCGCATTGACTCACCCATTTTGCCACTGCTCTCTTTAATCCAGGCCAATGATAGTATCTTCGAACGTCCTTGTACATCTTGGTGCTTCCTGGGTGTATACTCAATGCTGAGCTGTGGGCTGCTCTCAATATCTCTTCTCGTAATCTGCCCCGGTCTGGCACAGTTACTCTTCCGTTGAGAAGTAGGGTGTCATCATCAGCTAAATGATAACCACTTGCATTGGGTCCTTCAGAACTCTTCAGCTCTTCGATAATCTTCTTCAGGTTCTCATCCTGATGATGCTCTTCACGAATTCGATGCAACAAGCTCGCTTGAGTTACGGCTTGTAAACCCAATGGCTCACTAGACTCTCCTTCCAAGGCTAAAAGCCTCACCTTCTTCAATTCGTCGGCTAAAGATTCCACATCTCTCTCGGCATCAACTTGTGCTTTTCTTCGGCTTAGCGCATCTGCTACGACATTTGCTTTGCCTGGGTGATACTGAATCTTTAAATCATAATCGGCAATGAACTCCATCCATCTCCTCTGACGCAGGTTAAGATCTGGCTGCGTGAACAAGTACTTAAGACTTTGATGGTCTGTAAACACCTGAACCGCTTCTCCATACAAATATGATCTCCATATCCTCAACGCAAAAACTACGGCTGCCATCTCCAAGTCATGTGTGGGGTAGTTCTCCTCGTGCTTTCTTAACTGTCTAGATGCATAAGCAATAACCTTATCTCCTTGCACCAAAACACATCCAACTCCAACTCTTGATGCGTCTGTAAATACAGAATACGGTTGATTTGGCTCTGGTAGGGCTAACACTGGTGCTGTCGTTAGTGCTCCCTTTAGCTTCCTGAAAGCTTCCTCCACGTCTTCACTCCATATAAACGGTACTCCCTTCCCAGTAAGTCGTGTTAAAGGCTTCGCAATAGTTGAGAATCCCTTCACGAACTTTCGATAATAGCCCGCAAGGCCTAAGAAACTCCTGACTTCCGATACTGAGGTTGGCTTCGGCCATTCCTGTATCGTGGCGATCTTCTCTGGGTCGGCGGACACACCTTGCTCCGAAACTCGGTGCCCTAGAAACCCAATCTCCCTTTGCCAAAACTTGCACTTGCTGAACTTAGCGAACAGCTTCATCTCCCTTAACCTCTCCAATACTTTCCTTAAATGCTCCGCATGCTCCTCCGCGTTCTTGGAGTATATCAAGATGTCATCAATAAAAATGATCACAAATTGGTCCAGATAATCGTGGAAAACCTCATTCATTAACCGCATGAATGCCGCCGGTGCGTTGGTAAGTCCAAACGGCATTACTACAAACTCGTACTGGCCATATCTTGTTTGAAACGCTGTTTTCATCACGTCTTGTTCTGCAATCGAGATTTGATGATAGCCGGAGGCTAAATCAATCTTGGAAAACCAACTTGCTCCTCTTAGCTGATCCAACAGCTCATCAATCCTTGGCAACGGATACTTGTCCTTTATAGTTATGTTATTGATACCTCGGTAATCAATACATAACCGCATGCTTCCGTCCTTCTTCTTGACGAACAATACTGGGGCTCCCCATGGTGATGAACTTGGTCGTATAAAACCCTTCTCCAACAAGTCCTCTAACTGAGTCTTGAGTTCAGCCAACTCAGCTGGTGCCATGCGATATGGTGCCTTAGCAATTGGGGTAGCTCCGGGCTCCAAATTTATGGTAAACGGATGGCTCCTAGGTGGAGGCAATCCTTCCAATGGTCTAAAGACGTCTTCAAAGTCTTTGACTATAGCAATATCCTCAACTTCCAAGCCTTCCTTGTCATCTCCTCCCATGGCGGTAAGAGTGACTAGATAAACCTCATCCTCCTCAACTGATCTTCCAATTCTTGCTGCCGATGCGAAGTATGCCGTTTTACTCGGGCTGATCCCATTGAACACTAGAGGGGTCCTTCCTCCGTTCTCAAATACCACTCTGCTCCTGCTGCAGTCTATATGGGCTTGGTGTTCCGATAACCAATCCATTCCCAATATAGCATCGAACCTATCCAACGGCATTACCAACAGGTTTATCGGAAGGTTCGTATCTTGCAAGACTATCGACACTTCCTTGACCCATCTCCTTGTCTTCAAGGCGGTTGATTGCCAGCAGTGTAAACATTGATGTTCACCTCTTCCTCCTCACACAAGTCTCCAAACTTGTCAACCACTTCGGGAGTCACAAAACTATTGGACGCTCCCGAATCGAACAGTACATGTGTGGGGTTACCACCAACAAGTAATGTTCCTAAACGCAAAGCAAATATAACAAAATGCAATGCTAACTAATCACACAAGTACACAAACACACAATCAATCACAAGAGAGTTAGAACCCATTCAAACCTGTTATAGGGCCCTTCGCGGCCTGCTGAGGTTTAGGTGGCTCTATTCCTAAAGCAAAAACATTTGCTGGGGTTGCTTGCTTCTTTGCTGGGGGTTCCTTCACTTGGTTCGCTGCCTGGGCACGGTTCACAGTTTGGGAGTTCGGTTTGGCCGGCTTCGACGGACATGAGTTCGCATAGTGTCCTAACTTGCCACAGTAAAAGCATGTGACGGTTGACAGGTTGGTGCTCTTCATTTCTTCAACGGTTGGGCAAGCTCGAGCGAAATGCCCTACTTGTCCACACACATAACATCCTCGCGGATCCATGTTGCTCACACTTTGACTTCCTTGATTCACATTCATCCTAATTTTACCGCGGCCTGCATTCCAATTTCGTCCTGCCACCTGGTTCACCTTCCGGGTGTTCACAATTTTAGTCTGCTGGACCGGTTCCTTCTTTTTCTCCTTAGCTGAAATCACCTTCTCGATTTCAATGGCTTCCTCAACACTCACTGCTCTCTCCTCTACTTCTGCAACACTCCGGTACGTTACAGCATGCAACCTTCCCCTTATGTCTGGCCTGAGTCCGTGAAAGAATCTCTGGGCCATAGCTAACTCATCGTCATTTCCTTGGTACAAATACCTCCGAAGTCTTGTAAAGATTCTTCCATACACTCTAACGGTCATCTCACCTTGTTCCAGTTGCAGAAACTGATTCTCCAATCGATCACGTGACTCTGGTGGAAAGTATTTTAGCTCAAATTCCTGTTTAAAGATTTCCCACGTAATCGTCTGAAACCGATAGCGTGATACCACGGTATCCCACCATGCACGAGCATCTTCTTCTAAGAAATTGACGGCGACTCGTCTCCTAAACTCCTCTGGGCAACTTATCATTTCGAAATTGCTCTCCAATTCTTTTATCCAGGCGTCCGCTAACACAATGTTCGGGTCTCCTTTGAACTTGCGGAATCCTAAGTTCTTTAACATCATTACCAGCTTCAAAAATTGGTCGGATGGATTTTCTGCCGCACGGTTGGCTTGATCCTGTCGTTGTTGCTGAATCATGTGACTCAAGAGGTCTTGAATCATCTTAAGCGTTTGCTGGGTCTCTGGTACATTCGGCTCACTCTGTCCTTCTCCATGCGCTCGGTCTCCCCTTGGCATATTCTGATTTGGATATGTCGCGAACGGTCTGAACGGTGAAAACCTTGGCGGGTACATCTCCTCCGGTGCATTAAAACGATTTGAACTTAATGGCGTATAACTTGGCGTCGCGCCAGGTGCATTCCAGTCCGGCATATACATGTCCGGCCCATACATTTCCGGGAACGACTCTTCCCTCTGCGCATCATCATACTGCGAACCCCATTCCTCCGGACCAAACTGTTGATTTGAACCCCTCCCTGTGTCTGGCGAACAATGAATCGACCTTGTCCTTTCGGATCCTTGACGAGACATCTGCATCCATGATCAACAAGGGTTTACTTAATCCCATCTAACCCTAAGTGATGAACGATCCGGATTATCCTAAGTGTCTATTGCGACCATTTGACTCGATAAATCATTTGAAAAAGCGAGTCCTATACAGCATCATAACCATGCTCTGCAACCACCGTTGTAACGCCCCCGAACCGTGCTATGACCATCCCGGCCACGGCACAGCCCGAAGACGCCACTATGGAAACGTTCGTCAAGGATCCGGCCGGGTGCGAGAACAAATCAGGCCCTTCGGCCAGTCCCTCGGCGAGGTTCCCGACCACACGACACGTCCTTAAGGCTTTGCAACCCTACAGACACGCCGTGTGTTGAGCCGACTCGGACTAAGTCTATATCAGTACGACTCGCTCGAATAAAAGAAAACCGAATTTATTAATACTTAAAAGAGTTTGCCTTAAAACGGTTACACCAAAAGAGCAACAAGGCTTAGCACCAAAGTTTGACACGCAAATAACATACTTTTAACTTTTACAATAGACACCAAAACAAAACTACTCCGGAAGCCTATCGTTCACCACGCCCTCTAGTTCCCTCTAAGGTTACCTGCAGAACAACAATATTATCATAAGTAAACTAAGATTACTTAGTGAGCTCAGGGTTCCTGCAAAGAGATTAATCCCCACATCCCCAAAACCCCAAAACAACCAACAGGCAGGTGCAATCAATCAACATGCAAGCAAGTATAAATAGCAAGCAAGCATAAGATAAACAATCAACAAGCAAGCACACAGAATAACCAAGCAATCAGAGATAACATGCGGAAGCTGATAGCTAAACAGAGTTATTCTACAAACAGAAGCACTACATGCAACAATAAACGACTACATGCAAGCTTACACACGAAACATGCAACAATTTAACTTGAACTAAAACGATAGTTTTAAACAAGTTCTAGTTCCTTGGGCCCGGTATGCATCCTTTCCCCACACCCCTCACCGATCCCCGAGTCACAACCACAAAGGCATGCGATTGGATCTCTTTTTAGCACTACACCGTCGTGTAGACAGCCTCGGCCAGGGTAGCGAGCCCAGTAACCTCCGAGCTCTTCGTAACCAACCCTACTCACTCACGAACATGGGTTACATGTCGCGGCTGTATGTGGTACGGAATGGGAAAGATGACAATACCAAGTTATATTGCGCATAGCCGGAATTTCTCGCGGACTAATACGCCTTATAACCTTACCAAAATTATACTTGAGTTTATATGAATTATAATCTCATAAGTTTTCAAGTATTTTAACCAGTTACCACCGTTGTCGCTAGATCATTTCGATCTAGTAACCGGTGTAACCTCACCTCCCATGCAACTTAACAAGAAAACATAAAAGAATTCAAGTAAATGCATCTATATGAAATATGCAAACCGCGCACTAGATGGATGTTTTCAACCCTCCATCTAAGCCGGCGAATATGTGCCTGAACTCACAGTAAACCGTCGATGATCGGTCCCTTTGATGAAGTTCCCGAACGCGGCACCTTCGAATCTCTCCTTTGGTTATGATCGAGTTCCTTCTCGATTCAACCTTGGTCAGTAGTCGATAGTCTTAGTCTTGCGTCTTTACTTCTTTCTTCTCTTCGATCGCGCAGCACTTCGCTTCTTCTTCTCTTCTTTTGCTCTCTCTTTTCTCTTAACCTTTCTCTCCTTACCCCTTATGTTTTTCGCAAATGAGAGGGTTGAGAGCTCTATTTATAGAGAAGCTGGGCGGTGGCACTCTCCAATAGACGTTGAGCGAGTGTTCGCTTATTTGCCACAAAATTTTGTAAGGTAAAGAGCCTTATGACTTGTCTCGATTTGGTCCATATCTTCCTCCTTAAATCACTTGGCGAAAAATCATGAGACTTGGCTCATCTCTCCTTCACTTCTCTTCTATGGTGTTGAATGGTGTGACTTGGCCTTCTTAAACACCTCTTCTTCTCCTTATGATTTATTTGGTGAAAAATCATAAGACTTGGCCTAATCCTTCTCCACTCCTCTTCTTTGGTGTAAAATGGTGTGACTTGGCTCCTTTAAACACCATTCCTTCCTTGGTGAAAAATCAAGTGACTTGGCCACCTTAATCACCATTCATAATTTTCCATAAATCCCACTAATCTTTTTTTTTTTTTATGATTAAAATAATTCTCCACTAAGATTTATTTAATCTTTAACTTTAGGAAATTAATCCTTGATTAATTCCTTGATGAGAAAAAGCTCTTATCTCCCAAATTTACTTGTTGGGTCGATCCGCGGTATTTGGTCGCTCGCGGTTCGTCGGACATCATCGGGCACGGGTTGATCGGTCGATGCGATACGGCCACTGCGGTCATTGGTCAATCGGATGAAAGTTTAACGCCCCCGAACCGTCCTAGGACCACGAAGGCCATCGGACAGCCACGGGACGCCACTCGCAGAATTGCGCCGAGGTGGTCCGGCCGAGGGACGGAAGCTGCAGACTTCCCGACCGATCCTCCCTAGCACAATCCCACCCGCAACCGAGGTTACTTAGGCTTTGCAACCCTCGCGGCCTGGTGCGTTGTGTTAGCCCGGACAAGGCCGAGTATCATTTGCAACTTGCCATGCTTTCCTGAAAACCGTATATGTATTACTTTAGTAAAATAATTCATCACGAACAAATTATTAAAGCAATATATATATATAGATAGTCGGAAAAATATATACATAACCATTTGTAAAATTATAGGGTTTTACAAGGAACACAAGAAAACCCTATCCGGTACCCTAAAGTTTGCTCCGGCTCTAGACTCACTTAGGCTTCCCTGCAAAACCACAACAACTGAGACATGAGTAATCTAAGATTACTCAGTGAGTCTGGGTACCCCTTTATCCTAAACAGGATTCTACTTCCCCAACCCGACTACCCCGGCAATCAAAGAAAACAAGCAAGTAATCAAAGCAAGTTATCAAAGTACGCAACAAAAGCTATAGCGGAAGCAAATGAAATCACCATCAAACAAGAGAGGTTAGATCAACGTGACTCGACTCGACGCTCTAACTCCCTATTCGCCGCATAGGACGACTAAAGCTCACTGTAGACTCTTCACCTATACACACTCGCTAGGACAACTAGGATAAACAAGGAATACTTGAACTACCCTAAACTCCATAAGCGAACCACCAAACAAGACATCTAGAATACGACAAGGGACGCTTGAAATATCCTAGACTCTTTTCACCTCGCAACACACAACATGCAAAGACGCCTAGCCATAAACAAGAGACACTTGATTACTCTAGACTCTTTACACCTAGGGCCCTTCGATAATCTGTTCTGTTCCATACCATCCCCCTCATGCCGAGACCACAAAGGTCACCAGCAATGAGCCCACAACTTGGCTACATCGTCATGTAGCGGTTACGCTGGTAGCTAGCCAGCCGTAACAATGTCCCCGCGCAAGTGATCGTGGGAACTCACGCGTGACATATACTTTTGGAACCAGACTTATCGACACACTACACTAGCTACGACTCAAGAAACACATTCAAGAGACTAGCTAAAATAAAACGCACAAAAATAATTCAAGCAACGATTCATCTAGCATGCAAGCAAGAAATCGAGGAAGAATAAAACATGCAACAATCACACAAGAAGCGAGATAATAAATCAGGCAGCTTAGGATTATTGTATACGCATGCAAGCAACCACACAAGAAAAACCAACATGAAATAATCAACAAGGAGCAAGAAATAAATCAAGCAACTTAAGATCATTCTACATGCATGCAAACAATAATAATCGACTTAAGCGAAAACAATGCAACAAGTCCTATTAAGCATGTAACCAAGTTAAGATTTACCCATTTAAATCTCAAGTCCAAATTAACATGCAACCTAACCGGTTTACTCATTTAAATCCTTAAGGTTAATTTAAGCATGTTCTAACCTCGATTAAAATTATGCAAAACAATGCAAATTATTTAATCATCTATTATGCATGCAACCGGATTTTAACAAGAAAATATTCAAGTTAAACTAGCTCTTTTTAGCATGCAATTCTAACCAAATTTTAAGTCCCAATTTACTTAAAATATAACCAATTCAACATGCATGGTGATTCAAGTTAGATGTGTATCTACACCCTTCACTAAAATGAATCCTACTCGGCATGCAATCAATTTCAACCAAAACTACATGCAACTATCTTACATGCACTACCTCAGACTCACCTCTCGCGTATCGACGATGATCACACAGACTCACGGCACCACACGATCAGACGGTCTTCGCTTAACACTCCTCCGCTCCTCCAACCGTTCTCGTTATCGGTTTACTTAGTTCAACCGCGTCTTTCTCCCAAGAGTTCTTTGATAGAGGCTCCTTTCTTTCCAACAGTTTGATCTCGACACCACCTCCGTGTTTTCTCGATGACCACTTGATAACAACTCCGCTTCTTTGCCTAAGGTTACTTCGGCAGCAACTCCTCCTTTTATGCGACTATCTCTCTCTCGGCGATCTCTCCTTTGTTTCTCTCTTAACTTTGAGAGAAAACAAAACTCTAAGTATTTGAGTGTTTAGTGAGATGAGAGAAAAATGAGAAACTTTGGTAATGAGCTTCACTCCCTCTATTTATAGACTCGAATTTCTCCTTCTCTCCTTAGTGCAAATCGACATGTGTTTTCTCCCTTTCTTGCTTATGCGACAAGTGCCTCTCCATCCAATTAGAATTCGCCAATTAGCCTCTTAATCCTCCTCTATTAGTGCATAAAACTCCTCCTCATTAGTGCATGTCCTCCCTTTTTATTAGTGCATGTCGCTAATCTCCACACAATTTTATAAGGTAAGTGTGTGACTTGGCTCAATATGGTTCTCTTCTTCTCCTTAAGTCTTCTTGGTGAAAATTAGTGAGACTTGGCCACCTTAACACCACTTCTTCCTTAATCACCTTGATTAAGCTTAATCTTCCACTATCTCCTTTAATCTTTTTGATTAAAATAATTCCCCCACTTATCTTGCTTCTCATTGGTCGTAGTTTTGAGAAAATAATAAATTTTCCCAAAACACTTAATCCTTTATCTATCACCTTTGATATTTCCCTCCAGCTCTTCTTATCTCCTTTGGACAATTTTCTAGGTCGTCCGGCCGTTCCGTTCGGTACGCACGGTAATCTCTCGGGCAATACGGACAGTACGCCATGGTCGGTTCGGTCATAACATCTCGGGCGTTTTGACTGTGTCTCGACGTTTCCTCTCGGGCCTTCGACTAATTTTCTCGGTACATGTTTCTTGACAACACTTCTTGGCATTTTTCGGCCACTTTCCTTGACTCCTCGATCATCCTTAGGGTCCTGGCCATAATCCCGGTCACTCCGTCTTGGTTTGGTCATTTTTCGACTCCTAACTTTTCCCTCGGACTTCTTCTGGTCGTTCTTCTTTGTTTATCATCTTCTTTCTTTTCAAGTCTTTTCTGGTCCATTCCCTTGATCTTTCATTTTTGGATTTTTACCCTTGGTGAGGGTCATTACATTATGTAATGACCCTCACCCTGAGGTAAATTACAAAATGAAATCTCACGGCCAAAAGGTGAAGAAGAGAAGCTAATGAGAAAAGAAGAAAGTTTAATGAAGGAAGGTCCGAGGAAATTTCATCCGATTGATCAATGGCCGCAGTGGCCGTATCGCATCGACCGATCGGCCCGTGCCCGATGATGTCCGACGAACCGCGAACGACCAAATGCCGCGGATCGACCCAACAAGTAAATTTGGGAGATAAGAGCTTTTTCTCATCAAGGAATTAATCAAGGATTAATTTCCTAAAGTTAAAGATTAAATAATTCTTAGTGGAGAATTATTTTAATCATAAAAAGATTAGTGGGATTTGTGGAAAATTATGAATGGTGATTAAGGTGGCCAAGTCACTTGATTTTTCACCAAGGAATGGTGTTTGAAGGAGCCAAGTCACACCATTTTACACCAAAGAAGAGGAGTGGAGAAGGATTAGGCCAAGTCTTATGATTTTTCACCAAATAATCATAAGGGAAAGAAGAGGTGTTTAAGAAGGCCAAGTCACACCATTCAACACCGTAGAAGAGAAGTGAAGGGGAGATGAGCCAAGTCTCATGGTTTTACGCCAAGTGATTTAAGGAGGAAGATATGGACCAAATCGAGACAAGTCATAAGGCTCTTTGCCTTACAAAATATTGTGGCAAATAAGCAAACACTCGCTCAACGTCTATTGGAGAGTGCCACCGCCCAGCTTCTCTATAAATAGAGCTCTCAACCCTCTCATTTGCGAAAAAACATAAGGGGGTAAGGAGAGAAAGGTTAAGAGAAAAAGAGAGAGCAAAAGAAGAGAAGAAGAAGCGAAGTGCTGCGCGATCGAAGAGAAGAAAGAAGTGAAGACGCAAGACTAAGACTATCGACTACTGACCAAGGTTGAATCGAGAAGGAACTCGATCATAACCAAAGGAGAGATCCGAAGGTGCCGCGTTCGGGAACTTCATCAAAGGGACCGATCATCGACGGTTTACTGTGAGTTCAGGCACATATTCGCCGGCTTAGATGGAGGGTTGAAAACATCCATCTAGTGCGCGGTTTGCATATTTCATATAGATGCATTTACTTGAATTCTTTTATGTTTTCTTGTTAAGTTGCATGGGAGGTGAGGTTACACCGGTTACTAGATCGAAATGATCTAGCGACAAGGGTGGTAACTGGTTAAAATACTTGAAAACTTATGAGATTATAATTCATATAAACTCAAGTATAATTTTGGTAAGGTTATAAGGCGTATTAGTCCGCGAGAAATTCCGGCTATGCGCAATATAACTTGGTATTGTCATCCTTCCCATTCCGTACCACATATAGCCGCGACATGTAACCCATGTTCGTGAGTGAGTAGGGTTGGTTACGAAGAGCTCGGAGGTTACTGGGCTCGCTACCCTGGCCGAGGCTGTCTACACGACGGTGTAGTGCTAAAAGAGATCCAATCGCATGCCTTTGTGGTTGTGACTCGGGATCGGTGAGGGGTGTGGGGAAAGGATGCATACCGGGCCCAAGGAACTAGAACTTGTTTAAAACTATCGTTTTAGTTCAAGTTAAATTGTTGCATGTTTCGTGTGTAAGCTTGCATGTAGTCGTTTAATGTTGCATGTAGTGCTTCTGTTTGTAGAATAACTCTGTTTAGCTATCAGCTTCCGCATGTTATCTCTGATTGCTTGGTTATTCTGTGTGCTTGCTTGTTGATTGTTTATCTTATGCTCGCTTGCTATTTATACTTGCTTGCATGTTGATTGATTGCACCTGCCTGTTGGTTGTTTTGGGGTTTTGGGGATTTGGGGGATTAATCTCTTTGCAGGAACCCTGAGCTCACTAAGTAATCTTAGATTACTTATGATAATATTGTTGTTCTGCAGGTAACCTTAGAGGGAACTAGAGGGCGTGGTGAACGATAGGCTTCCGGAGTAGTTTTGTTTTGGTGTCTATTGTAAAAGTTAAAAGTATGTTATTTGCGTGTCAAACTTTGGTGCTAAGCCTTGTTGCTCTTTTGGTGTAACCGTTTTAAGGCAAACTCTTTTAAGTATTAATAAATTCGGTTTTCTTTTATTCGAGCGAGTCGTACTGATATAGACTTAGTCCGAGTCGGCTCAACGCACGGCGTGTCTGTAGGGTTGCAAAGCCTTAAGGACGTGTCGTGTGGTCGGGAACCTCGCCGAGGGACTGGCCGAAGGGCCTGATTTGTTCTCGCACCCGGCCGGATCCTTGACGAACGTTTCCATAGTGGCGTCTTCGGGCTGTGCCGTGGCCGGGATGGTCATAGCACGGTTCGGGGGCGTAACAACGGTGGTATCAGAGCATGGTTATGATGCTGTATAGGACTCGCTTTTTCAAATGATTTATCGAGTCAAATGGTCGCAATAGACACTTAGGATAATCCGGATCGTTCATCACTTAGGGTTAGATGGGATTAAGTAAACCCTTGTTGATCATGGATGCAGATGTCTCGTCAAGGATCCGAAAGGACAAGGTTGATTCATTGTTCGCCGGACACAGGGAGGGGTTCAAATCAACAGTTTGGTCCGGAGGAATGGGGTTCGCAGTATGATGATGCGTAGAGGGAAGAGTCGTTCCCGGAAATGTATGGGCCGGACATGTATATGCCGGACTGGAATGCACCTGGCGCGACGCCAAGTTATACGCCATTAAGTTCAAATCGTTTTAATGCACCGGAGGAGATGTACCCGCCAGGGTTTTCACCGTTCAGACCGTTCGCGACATATCCAAATCAGAATATGCCAAGGGGAGACCGAGCGCATGGAGAAGGACAGAGTGAGCTGAATGTACCAGAGACCCAGCAAACGCTTAAGATGATTCAAGACCTCTTGAGTCACATGATTCAGCAACAGCGACAGGATCAAGCAAACCGTGCAGCAGAAAATCCATCCGACCAATTTTTGAAGCTGGTAATGATGTTAAAGAACTTAGGATTCCGCAAGTTCAAAGGAGACCCGAACATTGTGTTAGCGGACGCCTGGATAAAAGAATTGGAGAGCAATTTTGAAATGATAAGTTGCCCAGAGGAGTTTAGGAGACGAGTCGCCGTCAATTTCTTAGAAGAAGATGCTCGTGCATGGTGGGATACCGTGGTATCACGCTATCGGTTTCAGACGATTACGTGGGAAATCTTTAAACAGGAGTTTGAGCTGAAATACTTTCCACCAGAGTCACGTGACCGATTGGAGAATCAGTTTCTGCAACTGGAACAAGGTGAGATGACCGTTAGAGTGTATGGAAGAATCTTTACAAGACTTCGGAGGTATTTGTACCAAGGAAATGACGATGAGTTAGCTATGGCCCGGAGATTCTTTCACGGACTCAGGCCAGACATAAGGGGAAGGTTGCATGCTGTAACGTACCGGAGTGTTGCAGAAGTAGAAGAGAGAGCGGTGAGTGTTGAGGAAGCCATTGAGATCGAGAAGGAGATTTCAGCCAAGGAGAAAAAGAAGGAACTGGTCCAGCAGACTAAAATTGTGAACACCCGGAAGGTGAACCAGGTGGCAGGACGAAACTGGAATGCAGGCTGCGGTAAAGTTAGGATGAATGTGAATCAAGGAAGTCGAAGTGTGAGCAACATGGATCCGCGAGGATGTTATGTGTGTGGACAAGTAGGGCATTTCGCTCGAGCTTGCCCAACCGTTGAAGAAACGAAGAGCACCAACCTGTCGACCGTCACATGCTTTTACTGTGGCGAGTTAGGACACTATGCGAACTCATGTCCGTCGAAGCCGGCCAAACCGAACTCCCAAACTGTGAACCGTGCCCAGGCAGCGAACCAAGTGAAGGAACCCCCAGCAAAGAAGCAAGCAACCCCAGCAAATGTTTTTGCTTTAGGAATAGAGCCACCTAAACCTCAGCAGGCCGCGAAGGGCCCTATAACAGGTTTGAATGGGTTCTAACTCTCTTGTGATTGATTGTGTGTTTGTGTACTTGTGTGATTAGTTAGCATTGCATTTTGTTATATTTGCTTTGCGTTTAGGAACATTACGTGTTGGTGGTAACCCCACACATGTACTGTTCGATTCGGGAGCGTCCAATAGTTTTGTGACTCCCGAAGTGGTTGACAAGTTTGGAGACTTGTGTGAGGAGGAAGAGGTGAACATCAATGTTTACACTGCTGGCAATCAACCGCCTTTGAAGACAAGGAGATGGGTCAAGGAAGTGTCGATAGTCTTGCAAAATACGAACCTTCCGGTAAACCTGTTGGTAATGCCGTTGGATAGGTTCGATGCTATATTGGGAATGGATTGGTTATCGGAACACCAAGCCCATATAGACTGCAGCAGGAGCTGAGTGGTATTTGAGAACGGAGGAAGGACCCCTCTAGTGTTCAATGGGATCAGCCCGAGTAAAACGGCATACTTCGCATCGGCAGCAAGAATTGGAAGATCAGTTGAGGAGGATGAGGTTTATCTAGTCACTCTTACCGCCATGGGAGGAGATGACAAGGAAGGCTTGGAAGTTGAGGATATTGCTATAGTCAAAGACTTTGAAGACGTCTTTAGACCATTGGAAGGATTGCCTCCACCTAGGAGCCATCCGTTTACCATAAATTTGGAGCCCGGAGCTACCCCAATTGCTAAGGCACCATATCGCATGGCACCAGCTGAGTTGGCTGAACTCAAGACTCAGTTAGAGGACTTGTTGGAGAAGGGTTTTATACGACCAAGTTCATCACCATGGGGAGCCCCAGTATTGTTCGTCAAGAAGGACGGAAGCATGCGGTTATGTATTGATTACCGAGGTATCAATAACATAACTATAAAGGACAAGTATCCGTTGCCAAGGATTGATGAGCTGTTGGATCAGCTAAGAGGAGCAAGTTGGTTTTCCAAGATTGATTTAGCCTCCGGCTATCATCAAATCTCGATTGCAGAACAAGACGTGATGAAAACGGCGTTTCAAACAAGATATGGCCAGTACGAGTTTGTAGTAATGCCGTTTGGACTTACCAACGCACCGGCGGCATTCATGCGGTTAATGAATGAGGTTTTCCACGATTATCTAGACCAATTTGTGATCATTTTTATTGATGACATCTTGATATACTCCAAGAACGCCGAGGAGCATGCGGAGCATTTAAGGAAAGTATTGGAGAGGTTAAGGGAGATGAAGCTGTTCGCTAAGTTCAGCAAGTGCAAGTTTTGGCAAAGGGGAATTGGGTTTCTAGGGCACCGAGTTTCGGAGCAAGGTGTGTCCGCCGACCCAGAGAAGATCGCCACGATACAGGAATGGCCGAAGCCAACCTCAGTATTGGAAGTCAGGAGTTTCTTAGGCCTTGCGGGCTATTATCGAAAGTTCGTGAAGGGATTCTCAACTATTGCGAAGCCTTTAACACGACTTACTGTGAAGGGAGTACCGTTTATATGGAGTGAAGACGTGGAGGAAGCTTTCAGGAAGCTAAAGGGAGCACTAACGACAGCACCAGTGTTAGCCCTACCAGAGCCAAATCAACCGTATTCTGTATTTACAGACGCATCAAGAGTTGGAGTTGGATGTGTTTTGATGCAAGGAGATAAGGTTATTGCTTATGCATCTAGACAGTTAAGAAAGCACGAGGAGAACTACCCCACACATGACTTGGAGATGGCAGCCGTAGTTTTTGCGTTGAGGATATGGAGATCATATTTGTATGGAGAAGCGGTTCAGGTGTTTACAGACCATCAAAGTCTTAAGTACTTGTTCACGCAGCCAGATCTTAACCTGCGTCAGAGGAGATGGATGGAGTTCATTGCCGATTAGGATTTAAAGATTCAGTATCACCCAGGCAAAGCAAATGTCGTAGCAGATGCGCTAAGCCGAAGAAAAGCACAAGTTGAGGCCGAGAGAGATGTGGAATCTTTAGCCGACGAATTGAAGAAGGTGAGGCTTTTAGCCTTGGAAGGAGAGTCTAGTGAGCCATTGGGTTTACAAGCCGTAACTCAAGCGAGCTTGTTGCATCGAATTCGTGAAGAGCAACATCAGGATGAGAACCTGAAGAAGATTATCGAAGAGCTGAAGAGTTCTGAAGGACCCAATGCAAGTGGTTATCATTTAGCTGATGATGACACCCTACTTCTCAACGGAAGAGTAACTGTGCCAGACCGGGGCAGATTACGAGAAGAGATATTGAGAGCAGCCCACAGCTCAGCATTGAGTATACACCCAGGAAGCACCAAGATGTACAAGGACGTTCGAAGATACTATCATTGGCCTGGATTAAAGAGAGCAGTGGCAAAATGGGTGAGTCAATGCGACTCATGTCAGAGAATCAAGGTAGAGCATCAAGTACCAGCAGGGTTGTTACGCAACTTGCCCATACCAACATGGAAATGGGACTCTATCTCGATGGATTTCATTACCGGTCTACCAATAAGGAAGGGACGAACCAATGATGCAGTATGGGTAGTGGTCGATCGTTTGACCAAGGTGGCCCATTTGGTTTCAGTAAAGAGCACGGACCAAGCGCCCATCCTGGCAGAGAGATATATTAATGAAATTTTGAAGCTCCATGGGGTGCCGGCAAGTATTGTTTCTGATCGTGACCCCAAGTTTGCAGCACTGTTCTGGCAAGATTTGCAAAGAGCATTAGGAACAGATGTCCATATGAGTACCTCGTTTCACCCAGAGACTGATGGACAAACGGAGAGGACAATTCGCACCATAGAAGACATGATTCGACTATGTGCACTGGAGTGGTCATCGGATTGGGAGAAGAATTTGCCGTTGGTAGAATTCGCATATAACAACAGCTATCACTCGAGTATCGGCATGTCGCCATTTGAAGCTATGTACGGAAGGCCGTGTCGCACGCCTTTGTGTTGGACAGAAGTCGGAGAGCGGACAAGTTTCAATCACCAGCTGATTGATGAGACAACGGAGAAAATTAAGTTTATTCGGGAGAGCATGAAGAAAGCACAAGATCGCCAAAAGAAGTACGCAGACCGTAAAAGGCGAGAAGTAGAATTTGAAGTTGGAGACATGGTATATCTGAAGGTTGCACCGCAGAAAGGAAAAGATCGTTTTGGCAAAGTGGGAAAGCTTGCGGTAAGGTTTATCGGACCATATCGAATTGAGAAGAGAGTTGGTGAAGTAGCCTATCGGCTATCAATGCCTGAAGTTATGCGATTGCATAAAGTCTTCCATGTGTCACAACTAAGGAAGTATGTACCAGACCCTAACATGTTTGTGCCAGAGCCTATCGAGGAGTTGGAGTCAAACCTCACATACCCCGAAGGACCATTTGGAATAGGGCAAAGGAGGACTCGGAAGTTGAACAACAGGAGTATCCCTCAAATTCAAGTATTTTGGGGAAGGCAGAACCGTAAGGTCACTACTTGGGAAGACGAGGACAGGATAAGGGCCAAGTACCCTCAACTGTTTGCAGAAGAAGATGAGGCAGGACCATCGGAACCTTGTAGAATTCGGGACGAATTCTATTAAGGGGGGAGAATGTAATGACCCTCACCCTGAGGTAAATTACAAAATGAAATCTCACGGCCAAAAGGTGAAGAAGAGAAGCTAATGAGAAAAGAAGAAAGTTTAATGAAGGAAGGTCCGAGGAAATTTCATCCGATTGATCAATGGCCGCAGTGGCCGTATCGCATCGACCGATCGGCCCGTGCCCGATGATGTCCGACGAACCGCGAACGACCAAATGCCGCGGATCGACCCAACAAGTAAATTTGGGAGATAAGAGCTTTTTCTCATCAAGGAATTAATCAAGGATTAATTTCCTAAAGTTAAAGATTAAATAATTCTTAGTGGAGAATTATTTTAATCATAAAAAGATTAGTGGGATTTGTGGAAAATTATGAATGGTGATTAAGGTGGCCAAGTCACTTGATTTTTCACCAAGGAAGGAATGGTGTTTGAAGGAGCCAAGTCACACCAATTTACACCAAAGAAGAGGAGTGGAGAAGGATTAGGCCAAGTCTTATGATTTTTCACCAAATAATCATAAGGGAAAGAAGAGGTGTTTAAGAAGGCCAAGTCACACCATTCAACACCGTAGAAGAGAAGTGAAGGGGAGATGAGCCAAGTCTCATGGTTTTACGCCAAGTGATTTAAGGAGGAAGATATGGACCAAATCGAGACAAGTCATAAGGCTCTTTGCCTTACAAAATTTTGTGGCAAATAAGCAAACACTCGCTCAACGTCTATTGGAGAGTGCCACCGCCCAGCTTCTCTATAAATAGAGCTCTCAACCCTCTCATTTGCGAAAAAACATAAGGGGGTAAGGAGAGAAAGGTTAAGAGAAAAGAGAGAGCAAAAGAAGAGAAGAAGAAGCGAAGTGCTGCGCGATCGAAGAGAAGAAAGAAGTGAAGACGCAAGACTAAGACTATCGACTACTGACCAAGGTTGAATCGAGAAGGAACTCGATCATAACCAAAGGAGAGATCCGAAGGTGCCGCGTTCGGGAACTTCATCAAAGGGACCGATCATCGACGGTTTACTGTGAGTTCAGGCACATATTCGCCGGCTTAGATGGAGGGTTGAAAACATCCATCTAGTGCGCGGTTTGCATATTTCATATAGATGCATTTACTTGAATTCTTTTATGTTTTCTTGTTAAGTTGCATGGGAGGTGAGGTTACACCGGTTACTAGATCGAAATGATCTAGCGACAAGGGTGGTAACTGGTTAAAATACTTGAAAACTTATGAGATTATAATTCATATAAACTCAAGTATAATTTTGGTAAGGTTATAAGGCGTATTAGTCCGCGAGAAATTCCGGCTATGCGCAATATAACTTGGTATTGTCATCCTTCCCATTCCGTACCACATACAGCCGCGACATGTAACCCATGTTCGTGATTGAGTAGGGTTGGTTACGAAGAGCTCGGAGGTTACTGGGCTCGCTACCCTGGCCGAGGCTGTCTACACGACGGTGTAGTGCTAAAAAGAGATCCAATCGCATGCCTTTGTGGTTGTGACTCGGGGATCGGTGAGGGGTGTGGGGAAAGGATGCATACCGGGCCCAAGGAACTAGAACTTGTTTAAAACTATCGTTTTAGTTCAAGTTAAATTGTTGCATGTTTCGTGTGTAAGCTTGCATGTAGTCGTTTAATGTTGCATGTAGTGCTTCTGTTTGTAGAATAACTCTGTTTAGCTATCAGCTTCCGCATGTTATCTCTAATTGCTTGGTTATTCTGTGTGCTTGCTTGTTGATTGTTTATCTTATGCTCGCTTGCTATTTATACTTGCTTGCATGTTGATTGATTGCACCTGCCTGTTGGTTGTTTTGGGGTTTTGGGGATTTGGGGATTAATCTCTTTGCAGGAACCCTGAGCTCACTAAGTAATCTTAGATTACTTATGATAATATTGTTGTTCTGCAGGTAACCTTAGAGGGAACTAGAGGGCGTGGTGAACGATAGGCTTCCGGAGTAGTTTTGTTTTGGTGTCTATTGTAAAAGTTAAAAGTATGTTATTTGCGTGTCAAACTTTGGTGCTAAGCCTTGTTGCTCTTTTGGTGTAACCGTTTTAAGGCAAACTCTTTTAAGTATTAATAAATTCGGTTTTCTTTTATTCGAGCGAGTCGTACTGATATAGACTTAGTCCGAGTCGGCTCAACGCACGGCGTGTCTGTAGAGTTGCAAAGCCTTAAGGACGTGTCGTGTGGTCGGGAACCTCGCCGAGGGACTGGCCGAAGGGCCTGATTTGTTCTCGCACCCGGCCGGATCCTTGACGAACGTTTCCATAGTGGCGTCTTCGGGCTGTGCCGTGGCCGGGATGGTCATAGCACGGTTCGGGGGCGTTACAACTCTGCTTCCAAGGCTAAAAGCCTCACCTTCTTCAATTCGTCGGCTAAAGATTCCACATCTCTCTCGGCATCAACTTGTGCTTTTCTTCGGCTTAGCGCATCTGCTACGACATTTGCTTTGCCTGGGTGATACTGAATCTTCAAATCATAATCGACAATGAACTCCATCCATCTCCTCTGACGCAGGTTAAGATCTGGCTGCGTGAACAAGTACTTAAGACTTTGATGGTCTGTAAACACCTGAACCGCTTCTCCATACAAATACGATCTCCATATCCTCAACGCAAAAACTACGGCTGCCATCTCCAGGTCATGTGTGGGGTAGTTCTCCTCGTGCTTTCTTAACTGTCTAGATGCATAAGCAATAACCTTATCTCCTTGCACCAAAACACATCCAACTCCAACTCTTGATGCGTCTGTAAATACAGAATACGGTTGATTTGGCTCTGGTAGGGCTAACACTGGTGCTGTCGTTAGTGCTCCCATTAGCTTCCTGAAAGCTTCCTCCACGTCTTCACTCCATATAAACGGTACTCCCTTCCCAGTAAGTCGTGTTAAAGGCTTCGCAATAGTTGAGAATCCCTTCACGAACTTTCGATAATAGCCCGCAAGGCCTAAGAAACTCCTGACTTCCGATACTGAGGTTGGCTTCGGCCATTCCTGTATCGCGGCGATCTTCTCTGGGTCGGCGGACACACCTTGCTCCGAAACTCGGTGCCCTAGAAACCCAATCTCCCTTTGCCAAAACTTGCACTTGCTGAACTTAGCGAACAGCTTCATCTCCCTTAACCTCTCCAATACTTTCCTTAAATGCTCCGCATGCTCCTCCGCGTTCTTGAGTATATCAAGATGTCATCAATAAAAATGATCACAAATTGGTCCAGATAATCGTGGAAAACCTCATTCATTAACCGCATGAATGCCGCCGGTGCGTTGGTAAGTCCAAACGGCATTACTACAAACTCGTACTGGCCATATCTTGTTTGAAACGCCGTTTTCATCACGTCTTGTTCTGCAATCGAGATTTGATGATAGCCGGAGGCTAAATCAATCTTGGAAAACCAACTTGCTCCTCTTAGCTGATCCAACAGCTCATCAATCCTTGGCAACGGATACTTGTCCTTTATAGTTATGTTATTGATACCTCAATAATCAATACATAACCGCATGCTTCCGTCCTTCTTCTTGACGAACAATACTGGGGCAAGAGAGGACAAGAGAATTTGGTTAAGGACAAACAATCAGTTCTGGTTATTAACTATAAGGTGGAGGAGTAAAAAGAAGAGGGATGATGAAAAGAAAAAGGAGATGAGGCCAACTCAAAGAACCCGAAAGAATAGTGCAAATCAATCGACAGCGACAAACATGCAGAAAGGGTCAAAGTAAACCTGACCAAGAATGTGCAAAAGGAGGAAGACAAAGAGGGTGCAAGAAGATAATGTGCGAAAGGAGAAAACAGTCTACGAATAGACAAAGAGGGTGCAAGAAAATAAGGAACAACAATGGCAAAGCCTAACATGCTAAAGAGGCAAAAAAAAAAAAAAAAAAAAAAAAAAAAAAAAAAAACCAGCCAAAGAAAATGGACAAGGGAAACAATCCTAAGACGTGTGAGGATAAAGAAGTGAGTAAAACGAAGAAGCATGGTATTGAGGCCAATAAAGGAAAAGATTCAAGTCGTATGGAGAAGTATACCAAGGTGGAGTGAGTTAAACTATAAACGAAAGGAAGAAAGAAGAGTCAGGAACAAGCTGAAGAAAGGAAAGCATTGACTCGAGGATGTTAATGGTGATGAAGCCATAGTACAACAAGGCAAAAGTCTCAATGTATGGAGAACCTAACGATTAAGAGGAGCCAAATGAGTGCTGGAAATGCAGAAGCTTTCCAAGAAGCAACAGCCAACAGAGTCCAAGTATATAAAGTTAAAATGGTGGTAAGCATTGGAGTAAAACATCGGAAAAGAAATGGCCAAAGGAAGGAGAATTTAGGCGGAGATATTAACAAGATAGTAACCGCAAGGCGATGACACCTATGCCAGGAGTATAAGCGTCACCCAAAAGAAGAGGGAGACGTGAGAATTCGGGGACGAATTCTTATAAGGGGGGGAGAATGTAATGACCCTCACCAAGGGTAAAAATCCAAAAATGAAAGATCAAGGGAATGGACCAGAAAAGACTTGAAAAGAAAGAAGATGATAAACAAAGAAGAACGACCAGAAGAAGTCCGAGGGAAAAGTTAGGAGTCGAAAAATGACCAAACCAAGACGGAGTGACCTGGATTATGGCCAGGACCCTAAGGATGATCGAGGAGTCAAGGAAAGTGGCCGAAAAATGCCAAGAAGTGTTGTCAAGAAACATGTACCGAGAAAATTAGTCGAAGGCCCGAGAGGAAACGTCGAGACACAGTCAAAACACCCGAGATGTTATGACCGAACCGACCATGGCGTACTGTCCGTATTGCCCGAGAGATTACCGTGCGTACCGAACGGAACGGCCGGACGACCTAGAAAATTGTCCAAAGGAGATAAGAAGAGCTGGAGGGAAATATCAAAGGTGATAGATAAAGGATTAAGTGTTTTGGGAAAATTTATTATTTTCTCAAAATTACGACCAATGAGAAGCAAGATAAGTGGGGGAATTATTTTAATCGAAACAATACTTGCCGGCACCCCATGGAGCTTCAAAATTTCATCAATATATCTCTCAGCCAGGACGGGCGCTTGGTCCGTACTCTTTACTGACACCAAATGGGCCACCTTGGTCAAACGATCGACCACTACCCATACTGCATCATTGGTTCGTCCCTTCCTTATTGGTAGACCGGTAATGAAATCCATCGAGATAGAGTCCCATTTCCAAGTTGGTATGGGCAAGTTGCGTAACAACCCTGCTGGTACTTGATGCTCTACCTTGATTCTCTGACATGAGTCGCATTGACTCACCCATTTTGCCACTGCTCTCTTTAATCCAGGCCAATGATAGTATCTTCGAACGTCCTTGTACATCTTGGTGCTTCCTGGGTGTATACTCAATGCTGAGCTGTGGGCTGCTCTCAATATCTCTTCTCGTAATCTGCCCCGGTCTGGCACAGTTACTCTTCCGTTGAGAAGTAGGATCTCTTAACCAAATTCTCTTGTCCTCTCTCTCTCTCTCTCTCTCTCTCTCTCTCTCTCTCTCTCTCTCTCTCTCTCTCTCTCTCTCTCTCTCTCTCTCTCTCTCTCTCTCTCTCTCTCTCTCTCTCTCTCTCTCTCTCTCTCTCTCTCTCTCTCTCTCTCTCTCTCTCTCTCTCTCTCTCTCTCTCTCTCTCTCTCTCTCTCTCTCTCTCTCTCTCTCTCTCTCTCTCTCTCTCTCTCTCTCTCTCTCTCTCTCTCTCTCTCTCTCTCTCTCTCTCTCTCTCTCTCTCTCTCTCTCTCTCTCTCTCTCTCTCTCTCTCTCTCTCTCTCTCTCTCTCTCTCTCTCTCTCTCTCTCTCTCTCTCTCTCTCTCTCTCTCTCTCTCTCTCTCTCTCTCTCTCTCTCTCTCTCTCTCTCTCTCTCTCTTCCATGTGTGAAATTTTTGTGCTCGTTCATATTTACATATCAACATAAATAGCTGCAGGTATTGTGTCTTTTAGCCAAGCGAGGAAAATGCATTCATCATTTAAAAAAAATAACTGAACATACAAAAACTTGCTATTTACTTCTGTTAATGTTGTATAGTCTATGCTCGTACAAAAACTTGATATTTTGGTGTGGATGATTTTATTGATTCTTTTTGTTACATTTGTTCTGTAGAGGGAATGATGAAAGGGCTAGGTCTAAACGAATGCAAAAGAAAAAGATGCCCGCAAAATGCAAAAGAAAAAGATGCCCGCAAGTATACCCGTTAGTCCGCAAAGCTAAGCGGAGCGGGTATGGGCACTGATACATTGCTCTCCGCCATGGCGGACCTGTCCGCAGCGGATCACCGAAAAAACGGGATCATCACAGTCAGTCCGTTTGGGCACAGACATACCCGTTTGACATCTCTACGCGGGTTATAATCTAGTATATGTGTAAAAAAATAACTAATACAAAAAAGTGTTCAAACGTAATTACTAATTAGGTAAGAAAATCCTTCTCTTTATTTTCTTTTGACTATGATATAAGGAATTAAATTGCAAGATTTGTTTCTTTTTTTTTTACAAAAATGAAATATCTTTTGGGTATGTTGGTGTTATTATATATACAGTATAAATATACTACAGTAGTACATCACAAAACATCCAAGAAACAAAAATAAAATCATAGAAAAAATGGGTATCAGCAAGAAGATGTTAATCGTATTTGTTCTTACTATCCTCTTAGCCATGTCTTCTGTTCGTTGCTCCGATAGAACCTCTGGTATTATCATACTCCTCACATTTTTTTGAAGTATAAATATGTTTCTGTCCTTTTTTTTTATGATCGTGAATATGGCGTAATTAATGGTTATTGTTTATAGGTTTTGGTATAAAGCAAGAATATACAAAATGCTATGACCTAAAGGAGTGTCAAAAACCCAAATTTGACGATGCCGCATGCGAGAGATTTTGTGGAGCTAAAAGCTTTTTATTATATGGTACATGTGATAAAACTACCGGGCAATGCTGTTGCAAGTCTAAAACGAAATAATCTAATCAAGTAATGTATCCGGTTCACAAATAACATCACTAGTTTCATATGGTTTTGATCGTCAATAAAATAAATGGAGAGTGAGTTTTTTTGGTAATTTTAACCGAATCTGATAACAAATCGTACTACACCATCCTTACGTGAATCAAAATTCAACAATTACTGTTTTGTCAATCAAAATTCAACAATTTTTTGTCATATCTTTTGTCAATCAGGGTTGACCATTCCTTTTTAAAAGGATACTAGGTTCGGATCCATATATACGTACGGTGTTATTTTTACATAATTTTTTAAAAATTATGTACTGGGTTATTTTTACATATATTTTTTTAAAAAATAGAAAATTTTCATGTAAACCTCTACTTAGACCTGCATAAATGATATATATAAGAAAAAATTAAGATATAATTCAAATACGTGATATTACGTGTATATTATTCTAAATGTAATCCAAGCATTTCCAACTGATTGTTTAAGGGTGCTAAATAAAATTTGGATTCGGTTTCAGTTTCATTTATTTCAAATATTTAATCTAGATGTATATATTTTCGAATGAGATACTCGTCTTGTTCTGTGTATTTCAAAAAATTTTGTTCCATAACCGTTCTTTTTAAATAATTACATGTTTGACTATATTTATTATAATAGATTTAGAGAATTTATTCCATAACCGTTCTGGGTGAATACACGAATTCTCTGTTTATAAATTTAATTTTTATTAGATTTAAATATTTATCTGGTATAACATACATAATTTTTTGAATGCATAGCAGTTTGATATTTGGTTTAGTTTCACTTCCGAAGAGACACAAATGAATGCTGATTTTTTAAATATCAATATAGAAGACAACTAAATAGAAAGACAATGAGAGAAAGTGATCTTTTCCTTACGCATGATAAACATTAAACTATAACCGTATTTTGGACCGTAGCCGTATAGAACATTTAGAAACCTTAACTGTTAATCGTAAATATATGGTTAAATTTATATTGATTGTAACCGTTAATTTACCATAATCGTATCAAACTGTGGGTCAACCGGATAGAAAACTATAAATTTTTACCTTAACTATTTTTAGGATAGAATAAATACACTAATAATTATTTATTTAATATGAATGGTATGATATATAGATATACAATTACACTGAAAGAGCATATCAATTGAAAATAAACAATATCAACATATCATATCATCAAATAATATCAATTTTATCATATCGTCAAATAACCACAACCGTATATAACCATAACCGGTAGTTAGTAAACCGTAATCGTACTCGTGTTCATGCCTACTTGTCTATACCTATCTCGTTGCATATCATAGAATCTCCAGATGACCTAAATATAATTGTCAAGCAATCAAAACCGTCTAATATGTCTGATTGCAACGTTTAAACTTTTTTTTGATCCAAAAAACCTCATTCCTCGTAATTCACATGAGCAAATAGTATGTCCGCATATGTTCTGCTTGATGACCTAAATATTTGTATCTTCCTATAAATCTGTTATTTAATCTTCTTCTTAATATGTAAATTGGGTCAGTCTAGCAACATGGATGTTTGATATGATTTTTTTTTAACCCTTAAGTGTATTTCCTAATTAATAGTATAGATTTCCTTCAATTATTGAATGAAATATGTCTTAGTTATACTAATGAAAATTTAATGTAAATCTCCTATATATTAAATGATCTTCGATTTTTTCACCATTAGAGATTTATAAAGTTATTAGAAATGTAACATTATTTATATTTTTGAAGATATGATTTTAAAGATATATTTTTTTACATCTCATAATATAGTTATATTATTATATTACAATACATAATAAAATTAATTTAATTTCGAAAATATGTAGGGGATAATATTTATCAATTTTTGAATAATATTTACCAATTTATAGGAGAAAAATATTGTGTATATAAATAAATTGAATATCAGTGACAGTTGACAAAAAAATATATATAGCAGTGGTAGTTTTATGTAATTTTATGGAATACTAAAAGTGAATAATAAATTGGGTACGGAACTCTCTGGCGACGACACATCAACTTTTTCTCCAGAATGTTTCTCTTTACTCTTTTAGTATAAGAGATATTTTGTTATTAATGTCTTCATATTAGCATGTATATAAAAAGTAAAATCCCTCTCCATCAAACCCTTATATTGGGCTTGGGCTTAGCGAGCTAAGGGTTTGGGATGTCACACTAACTCGGGAACTTGTCATATGGTCATATATCTAAAAAGTAATATGCCGTCACAATTACAAAGCACATGAAAGTGTAGAACTTTTGAGTTTGTAGGTCCTCTATCCTTGGTCCTCTTCCATCTGCGCTTGTAGGTCCTTACGACATCAACTCTTGAGTTTGTAGTCCCGCAACTATTGTTCTCTTCCGACTTCTTCGTTGATTTTGAGAGCTTTTCTTTTGGCTTTGTTGTTTTAATTTGTGTTTTCCGCGTATCGGGCTTAAGCTTCCGGGGATATTTCTGTGTTCCGCCGGCTTTAGGATTTCAAAAATGCATTCCAAAACCGCATTACACCCTTGTATTATATGTTTGTAGTATATAATGAAAATATTTAAGTGAAAAAAAAAAAGGTGTAGAACTGTAGAAGCTTCCATTTTAAACAGCTCGACGAGTCTCCAACATGAACTGTCTCGCGTTTTATCCATGCAAGCTATTTAGATTAAATATAGAGAACCTAGAGTACAAGATAAGCATGTGAAAGGCGGAGACTAATAAGAAGCTTATATATACCAAATCATGTGAAGTTGAAGACAAAGAGTAAGAGAGGCATATAGGTAGAGGTTGGGCTAAAGACAGGTACCACCACTTGGGGCTACAACTTCAATGGATCACTTTCGGCCAATAAATTGGGGAGTGGAACATTGACTACTGTGCATCTGCTCTACCAAATTAATTTGTTGATTAGTCATAACGTTGTGGTCCATTTTTAATGAGTTATAGTTTGTTTTTAAGAGCTGGCAAGTAAAGTCTTTTGATTATTTTGTTTGAGGGGAACTAATGCGGTCGTTGATTGCGAAAAGTACTAGTCCCTATACGAAATAGGTAGTTTAACTTGTTGATCATATCGATAATTTTTTTGAAGAAATACAAATATATACTATACTGAATCATAAATTTGACGACAGAAGCAAATAATTTTCATAATTTGGTGTTCGGTCCAAATTCATTATATATAGGTTGCGAAAGTATATGAAACTAGCTACTTTATTAGAAAATAGTGCTAACATTCATTTATTAAAAAGAAACTAATTATACCATGGAGACAACCTTTAATGTGAATTAAATTCGGTATGCTGTATGTAATTAGCCTTCTTACTCATTTGCATTATTTTTGATGCAAGAGGTGCGTGTAACCGCACTCATTATGTATAAAGATCAAGTTTAAAAGAAGAAATTACCACAATAGTTTTAAACTCTGATGTTTATTCATTCAATATCACATTATTTTTTCTCGAAAACTTTGGAATATGGAGTGGTTGAAAAAGAAATTTCTCTTAGTCACAACTCACAACCACTACATTATTTCTTTAGTAATATAGAAGCCTAAAGCCTTATTTTCTGTTACTCCTTTATTTGTTGTCCCGTATGTGTGTCTCATATATTTAGTTACATCTAAATTCTTTTTACTTTAATAATCAAAACTACTTAACACTTTTCGATTTGTAGAGGAGACCAAACACATTTAAATTGTTACTTAAATATTACTTTCTGTAAATATAATGTATATGTATGTATGCACATGCAACCATGAATTCGTTTTGTCAAAAATATGAGCCATAAATTGCGCAAACACACACAGACACATATAATATATATTTATATACGTAGGCTCCAAACTCACAGAACATCAGACACACACACACAATGGATTGGTTCTCATGGCTGTCTAAAACCGATCTTGACCCGACCCTAAGCTACGAGTACGGACTCATCTTCGCCCAAAAGAAGCTCCAGCGTGAAGACATCGCTCTCTTCAACCACAACTATCTCCGCCGACTTGGCATTAATGTAGCCAAACACCGCCTAGAGATTCTGAAACTCTCAAAAAGAGAGACACAAGAACTCGGTTCCAATCACCATCGTCCCGCCTCGGCCAAACTCATATCTCTCGTCATCAAGGCCACCAAAAGCATCGGCGATCGCTTAAACAAGTGGCTTTTTCTCGGAGGAACCGCCGTGGTTAAACCGTTGAAGGAGAAGCAGTCCCCACCGCCAGCCTACCGCACCGGAGCGTTTGTGACTGGTAGGTCAAGATAATGCACCCAATCATTACAACTAAACTAAATTTTTTTTCCAACAAAACTGCATTTATGAGTGAAGCAAGAAATCTAAATTTTGTAGATTCATTGGTGTATAGGTAGGAGAAACTGGTAAAGTGATTATATCTTTCAAGTTATGTAATAATTAGGGTTCAAAAGTTGAAGTGGTATTAGTTAAAACATCTTTTTATTATGTTGAGAAAATTAGTTAACAACTTTCAGGTAACAACAATAAAGTCAATGCTGAAAAAGCTGAGGTACACATGGAGAGATTACCAGTGATCAAGAGGAAAAGGATCGCAAAATCTGGACCGTTGGATCTGAAACATGGAATGCAAGAGAAAACGACGTTAGTAAGCAACCGAAGCATGAACCTATCAGGACCGTTGGATCGAAGCGTCCAAAAAAGACTCATATTAGCTTATAGAAGCCCTGTTGTGTCGGGACAGTTGGATGGAAACTTAAACGAACGGCTAAGATTATCAGGGCCGTTGAAGGGAAGACTACCGAGCCCAAGTGTGTATGTGGAGTACAATAAAAGATACGATGATACACAATGGGATGCTATGTTTCATAACTTGAAGCCAACGTAGATCCCAGAGTATAAATTATGTTTTTGTTTCATTTTGGGAAAACGGATGTAGCTACTTATATGTAATGTGGGTATCTATCGTGCGGAATATACAACTATATATTACCTCTGGTCTTAAGTCTTAACTATGTAGTTTTAACTTATATTTTGTTTTTCTCTTCTGTCATGTGAAAATTCATCTACAATCACCATCCACGTTTTAAACGGGGAAGGAAAAAAAACAAAAGGAAATAGAAAGAAATAGGGCCAATTTGACCAATAACAAAATTCAAGAATACAATTAAGAATATAGCACATTAATTGAAAAATTAGAAAAATAGGATTAGAGGTAGAGAAAATTATCATTTTAGTGTAGATGACGTAGAAGTTAATGATGGTGATGGTGGTCGTCAGAGGTGGTCGCCGGAGTGGTGGCCTGCGGAAGTGGTCGTCGGAGGTAGTCGTCATAAGTGGTGGCGATGGTCTGAGATGGTGGCCGCCGCTGGTGACCGGAGGTGGTGGTAGGGCTGATGGTGATTGTGATGGTAGAAGATGGTGGTGTTTGTGGTAGTAGGGTTAATTATGCATGTAATTAATATATAAAATATAGAGTATATAAGTTTTTTATGGTTAGTATAGTTATTGAATGAATTATATTTTTTTTTGGGTTATATACAGTGCAATTCCTCAAAAAATAAATCCCGTAATAAAATAAAGAAATAAAAAGAGATAAAACATAGGAATTATCAAACGACATTGAGGGACAAACAGAGCCGTCGCAGAGAATTATAAGGCCACAAGCCCAAAAAAAATTTTAGGCATGTTTAAAAAAAAGATTATATGAAAAGACAAAAAAATTAGTGTTTTTAGACTCGAACTCTTGACACTAATTTTTACACTCTCTTCTACTGCTTATACCACTAGACCAAACTAACATTTTGTAAAATAGGACCGATTTCAGGGCTATATTATTTGCGGCCGCAAGCTGATGCTTCATCAGCTTGTGTCTTGGGCCGGCTCTGGGGACAAACTAGGAGAATTAACAAACTCTTGTTGTGTTGGATTAGACACAAATCCGATCATTCACATCGCTTCCCTTTTCGTTAGACATTTAACCATGCTTGTTCCTATATTGGGGAGGCGCGATAATATCATATTGATGATATGAGGTTTTAACTTGCTAGAGTGTCTCATTATCATGTTTTTTCTTGCCTTTTTTATTTAGTCTAAAGTCTTTTAACTTTTAAGGCATTTGCATGGCCAAATGCTTCGAAGTGTGCTCTAATATGGAAATCAGGCCCGGCTTAGAGATAGAACTGGCGTTGCAAAAGCACCATGTCTACTTATTTTTCAAAAAAAAAATTTAAAGGATTTAGGACCTTATATTTTTGATATTTTATTAATTAGGGTCTTAAAGTTCAAATTGATCATAAGACCATGGGCAGTGGAGTAACCCATATGAGTTGCTCACAAATAAATTAATCATATAACTATTATTAATATAATCAAAACAACTCACTAAATACTTATCAAAATTCATCCTTTCATTACAGAAAGTTTCTCAATCATTAAAATAATTTTAAATTATTGTTTATTAATTTTCAAATTTAAATAATTTTAAATTGAGAAATAAGTTACATTAATTACTTATGTTACATATAAGGAAAATAAAAATATTTTACAGAATTCAGGAATATTAAACATATTTTACAAAATCGGGAAAAATAGAAAAATATAAATTATAATAGAAGATACGGGGTATGGGAAAATAAATTAAATCTGTTCTACGGTTGGGTTGCACCAAATGTTTGCCAGATATGCTCAATCAAGTCTTTTTGAAGACGGTCATGCATTATTGGATCCCGAACGTCTTTTCGAATGGTCATTATATTAAAGATTCGTTGACCTATCTGTTGAATATGATAAATCCACATGAGAAGTTCCGCTTCCTTCAACCTGATAAAACTCTAATGGATCGTGGAAACTATATTCATGTCGTTCGTCTTCCACTATCATGTTATGCAATATGATACATGCTCTCATTATCTTGCATATTTTTGCTTTATCCAAAAAAGCGCGAGATTCTTGACGATTGCAAATCGAGTCTGCAAGACTCCAAATGCACGCTCTACATCTTTTCGGCATGCTTCTTGATATGTAGCAAAGAGTTGGTTTTTTTGACCCTGTGGAAGTGTAATTGATTGGATGAAAGTTGCCCATTTTGGATAGATACCGTCAATGAGGTAGTACACCATTTTGTATTGCCGTCCATTGACAACATAGGTAACTCTAGGAGCTCAACCCTCTAGTATATCATTGAACACTGGTGAGCGGTCCAAAACATTGATATCATTTAACGTACCTGGTGGTCCGAAAAAAACGTGCCAAATCCATAAATCTTGCGGTGCCACAGCCTCTAGTACGATTGTCGGTTTTCCAGATCCACATGAATATTGTCCTTTCCATGCCGTCAGACAATTCTTCCACTCCCAATGCATACAATCTATGTTCCCTATCATTCCGGGGAAACCACGATACTTTCTAATATTCAGTAATCATTGGAGGTTTTCCGCTGTAGGCCTTCTGAGGTACTCATCTCCGAAAAGATTTATAACTCCGCTTACAAATTCTTCAAGGCATTTGTACGCAGTGGTGTCAGCGAGTCGTAGATATTCGTCCACCGCATCTGCTGCACTTTCGTATGCCACCATACGAATTGCTGCCGTACATTTTTGAAGTGCAGAAAGACTGAGCCTTCCAGTTGCATCTTGTCTATTTTTGAAGTAAGTGACCCCATCTTCAATACTATTAACAATACGCAAGAATAACGGTTTGTTTATTCTTAATCGACGATGAAACATACCTTGAGTGTAAGTGGGATTCTAACTAAAATAATCATTCCATAACCGAATGTGGCCTCCTTCTCGGTCTCTATTAACGTGCACTCTTCTGAAAAATGGTAATTGTGGATCTTCCGTATGAGTCCAATGGTTCTGAATTTCCTCCACTATACTGTCAACTTCTTCCTCCACCATATCATCAACTTCTTGATCAGAACTCCAATTTGACATTTTGTTAAAACATTTGTGGGTTTAAAGATAGAAAATTTGATCCTTTATTGTGCATAAAAGGTTTTTTGCTTTTGGGTTTAGAGATTTTTATTTTGGTAGTAATACCGAAGGTTATTAGTAAAGAAGATAGAAACTGGATTGTGTTTGAGAACAAGGTTATGGTTTTAAAAGTTTACAAATTTAAAAAAAAAAACCTACAAGCCGAAAGAGAGATACAAGAAATGGAAAGAAGGATGATAGGAATGAATCTGATATGTGGTCAATATATAGAAAACGCAAGACATAACAGTCCGAAAATGATTCACAAGTCACTAGGACCACCAAAAAACATACAAACATACCAAAAACAACATGTCGCATACAAACAGCTTCACGGGACTTAACAGGACATGACCACCTTCACGGGACTCACCAAAACACAGATCCACCTTCACGGGATTCACCAAAAAACAGTTCCACCTTCACTAGAGTACAAACAGCTTCACATGTCGCATGGACCCCAACAACCTGAAACATAACAAATTTCTTAATCAGAAACAGAAACAGATGCATATATGAATACGAATCCAGAAACAAAAACAGATGATTAAACAAAACAAAATAAAGAAAGACTAAAAAAAGAATCAGAAAGAATCAGCAAGATATGAATTTGTTTAAAATTGATCATAATCTCATATTGAGGGTATTTACCTCTGTCCTGGATTGGATCCTTGTGATAGGTGTATCTTCAATGCCCAGAACGGAGAACATCTCAGCTACACACCACTGTCTCCTCACAGCTACACAATACATAACATCAACAGAGATCAAAATGAAAAAAAAAAAAAAGTGAAGCAACAAATTTGGAAGACAAACCATGGAGGATAGAGAGAGAAGCTGGATTGCTTTGGGTTTGGCTCTTTCAATTTGGCTTTGCGAGAAGCCTACTTCATCGAGTCCACAAATCAACAGAACAAACATTAACTTGCCTTGTTCTGTTATTGTGTTCCATAACCAAAATGCACCTACAAGAAAGAAAAATCACAAAAAAAATCATCTACTGATGAGACCATGGACAGCTTCACTCAACCACACGAGCTTGAGGAACAACTTGAACTAGAGGAAGCACAGGAGGAGCAGCTTGAACCAGAGGAAGCACCGGAGGAGCAGCTTGAACCAGCGGAAGCAGCGGAGGAAGCATTGATCGTTCCGGCGGGTCCTATAACAAGGTCACGGTCCAAGAGGTTCAACCAAGCTATCAGTGGACTACTCAAGGAGTTGGGCAAGAACCAAGAAGACATGGCTCAAACCACTATGACGTTGCTCACAGCTCAAGGTGCTCGGTAAAGGGTAAAGTGTTGCTTTGGTGCTCTTTTTCCCTTGGTCAAGTTTTGTCCCATTGGGTTTTCTTGACAAGGTTTTTAATGAGGCCTAAGTAACATTTTCAAGCCCCTTTACCAGCCCAATTCGTGGTCCAAGGTTCCCCACAAAGGCCTTGGCCCATTTTCTATCTCTTTCTCATTCAAACTTTGCATTTATTGCTTTTGTAATTTCCAAGACTTTGTGCATGAGCTTGCATGAGTGTGGCCTCTTGCATGAGCTCCACCTCTTCTCTTCTAGACTCTTCTCCTTTGTCCCCCTTCTTCTATTTAAACTCCTTGTATCTTCCATTTGTTTCTGATCAAACATTTTAATCAAAAACCTTTCTTTTACTTGTTTGATCTGAGAAGTGTGTAATATCTTCTCAACTTGTTTTCTTCTTAGTGTGTAATATCTAAGTTGGATTCGAGCCTGAAGTATAAGAGATTTTCATCTCTCTTGGAAGTTCACTTCAATCCCCCTCTTCATCCGCTGCATCATTTCACCATTCCATCTCTTTCAATCCGCTGCATAATCAACCCCCTTCTCCTTCGATTGGTCCGATCTATTGCATCTTCGGTCTCTCGATCTTCATCAGTCCGACCCATCTCGTTCAAAGCCTTGCGAGTGTGTTCTTGGGAGCAGATTCCTCTTTAGGAGTCTATCATGTGGTATCAGAGCAACTTGAACTAGAGGAAGCACAGGAGGAGCAGCTTGAACCAGAGGAAGCACCGGAGGAGCAGCTTGAACCAGCGGAAGCAGCGGAGGAAGCATTGATCGTTCTGGCGGGTCCTATAACAAGGTCACGGTCCAAGAGGTTCAACCAAGCTATCAGTGGACTACTCAAGGAGTTGGGCAAGAACCAAGAAGACATGGCTCAAACCACTATGACGTTGTTCACAGCTCAAGGTGCTCGGTAAAGGGTAAAGTGTTGCTTTGGTGCTCTTTTTCCCTTGATCAAGTTTTGTCCCATTGGGTTTTCTTGACAAGGTTTTTAATGAGGCCTAAGTAACATTTTCAAGCCCCTTTACCAGCCCAATTCATGGTCCAAGGTTCCCCACAAAGGCCTTGGCCCATTTTCTATCTCTTTCTCATTCAAACTTTGCATTTATTGCTTTTGTAATTTCTAAGACTTTGTGCATGAGCTTGCATGAGTGTGGCCTCTTGCATGAGCTCCACCTCTTCTCTTCTAGACTCTTCTCCTTCGTCCCCCTTCTTCTATTTAAACTCCTTGTATCTTCCATTTGTTTCTCATCAAACATTTTAATCAAAAACCTTTCTTTTACTTGTTTGATCTGAGAAGTGTGTAATATCTTCTCAACTTGTTTTCTTCTTAGTGTGTAATATCTAAGTTGGATTTGAGCCTGAAGTCTAAGAGATTTTCATCTCTCTTGGAAGTTCACTTCAATCCCCCTCTTCATCCGCTTCATCATTTGACCATTCCATCTCTTTCAATCTGCTGCATAATCAACCCCCTTCTCCTTCGATTGGTCCGATCTATTGCATCTTCGGTCTCTTGATCTTCATCAGTCCGACCCATCTCGTTCAAAGCCTTGCGAGTGTGTTCTTGGGAGCAGATTCCTCTTTAGGAGTCTATCATCTACATTATCGAACAATCATCCATGAGTGAAGTAAAACAGACAAACAGACAAAACAGACCTTGATAGGCTTGACTCTCATCCCACAGATCAGTGGCAGCTACGTACTGCTTCCACAAATGGTTCTTCCTTCTTACATCACAACAATAGAACATCACAACTCCGAAAGCATTCTTCGGTTTCACCAAACACCATAGGTCTCGTCTCAGATAGACAACACATAGCATCACAAAGAATACAAATAGAATTTAATCTTAGTGCTCCATCAGCTAACATAGATCAAAAAAAAAAAAATAGAACAAGCAAAGTTGGAAAGCAAACCATGGAGGAGGGAGAAAGAGTGAAGGAGACACAATCTCTCCGGCTTCATACAGACATACACCTCTCAATGAGAGAGAACCTACGAAACCAAACCTAAAACTCAGATTATTTTTGCATGACCATTGTCAATCCCTATTTCGATTGAACAATGAAAACTAACCTTGCCGGTGCACCTTGACGTCCCATCGCCGTCCCCTCGCCGTCCTACTCGTCGGATCGAGATTAATAACCCTTGGAACCAGAGATCGATTGCCGTCAGGCTCGAATCGTCGGACCGAGATTAATAACCCTTGTAACTAGAACCGAACAGAAATCGTTATCAGGGCAAACACTCTCACCTCTTTATGCTGGAGAAACCAATTGAATCGATTGAATCTATGAAAATTGAGAAAGGATAGAGAGATTCATCTCGTCGAGGGAAGAAAGAGAGAGAGAGAGTCGGCAAAAGAAAAGAAAAAAATGAGGAAATATTTTTTTTGGTATTTTATATTTTGAGAGACATCCAATCAGAAGTATCCATATAGAGTTGCTTCAACCGTTCTTCGGATGCTCACTTGAGCAACGATTCTCATGTTTTTGGGCCTTTTTTTGGTTTTTGAATTATTTTTGGTCCAGAAACTCTATGAGCAACCCATTAAGAACAACCACTGGCCTTGCTCGAAGTACCAAAAAAAAGTGAACCGGCCTGATGGAAATATTTCTCTAGTTTTAACCAAAGTACCTATTTGCGTTTCTTTGAAGCAACACACCATGAGTAACACAGTTTTTTCTAATCCTGTAAAATTTATATGGCTCGGATATATTTTGATTCAGATAAAATAAAAATTTGTTAAGCGTTTGCCAAAACTTATATATCTTTTCAACAAAAAAAATCTAATTAAATATTAAGTTGGCACATAAATTTCTTGGTGTTGTAAAGTATATTATAAGTTTGGAGGTAACAAGATGTTTATTATGAGAAGGAACAAAGGAGAAGAGATCTAGAGAGATGAGTATATGAACTTTAGAGAAAAGTTAGCGAGAAACTAGAGAGATAGAAAAACTTCTTATTATACTTCTTCTCTTGTATATAACTCTTATTTATAGAGGGAGGAGACAAAGAGAGGTTGAGGACAAGTGGTGGACAAGTGTTCCAAGTGTTATCTAATGAAGAGGGACACATGTTTTGATAGATACACACATATCTTACAACACTCCCCCTTGAGTATCCATCACCAGCGATGAGTTACACACTGCCTCATTAAAAACCTCATCATGGAAAAACCCAGTGGGATGAAAAACCATGACGAGGGAAAAAGAGTACAGTAGTATAAACTCCCTCTTGGAAGCGCCTTTGTGAATAGATCTACTGGATTGTCACATGAGCGGATATGTTGGATATCAGCTTCCTTCCTTTGCTCGAGTTCTTGAGTGTAGGAGAACAGTCTTGGAGGTATATGCTTTATTCTGTCGCTCTTGATGTAACCTTCTTTAATTTGGGCGACACAAGCAGCATTGTCTTCAAATAATGTTGTTGGCGCTTTACTAGTGACTATTCCACTCTATTCGTGTATGTGGTTAGTCATTGATTTGAGCCATACACATTCCCTCGATGCTTCATGAAGAGCAATTATTTCTGCATGATTTGAGGAAGTGGCGACCAAAGTTTGTTTATGTGAGCGCCATGAGATAGAAGTTCCTTCAATTGTGAAAACATATCTAGTTTGGGATCGGGATTTATGAGGATCTGATAAATATCCTGCATCTGCAAAACCAACAAGACCAACCGAAGAGTTTCTAGGATAGAATAATCCTAAGTCAATCGTACCTTGAAGATAACGAAGAATATGTTTTATCCCATTCCAATGCCTGCGAGTAGGGGATGAGTTGTATCTTGCAAGTAGATTTGTAGCAAATGCAATGTCTGGTCTAGTGCAATTTACAAGATACATGAGTCCACCGATACCACTCATATAAGGTACTTCGGGACCAAGTATTTTCTCGTTGTTTTCACAAGGTCTGAATGGATCACTATCGACATTCAGAGATCTATTGACCATTGGAGTACTCAAAGGAGTCGCTTTATCCATATTAAAGCGCTTAAAAATCTTTTTCGTATAATTTGATTGGTGCACAAATATTCCATCTTGGAAATGCTCTATTTGAAGCCCGAGACAGAATTTTGTCTGTCCAAGATCTTTCATTTCAAACTCTTCTTTCATGTGGATTCTTGCATAATCAATCTCCTTTTGAGTTCCAATTATATTCAGATCATCAACATATTGATGTTCATATATTTTACCTTGTTTTCCCTTAGTTTATTCACATCTTTTGCATCTTTTTCTATCCATTTTCACCATTATTGTGTAGCTTTAGGACTAATCATGCATTAGAGTGTAGTTGCATTGCATTTGCATCTTTTCATGCATAAACAGGTGATTTTGGAGCTTAAGGAGCATGGAAGCAATGGAGAAGAGATGTGAAGCAATCATGAGGAGGAAACAAGGGAGTTAAGGCTGAAGAACCAAGATCCGGAGTCCAGCTCGACCAAGCACTCGACCGAGTGGGAGATGGACTCGACCGAGTGGAGTTGCACAAGAGAAGCCAGCTCGACCTGTCACTCGACTGAGCACTGGTCGAGTTGACCGATCCGTGGACCACTTTGACTTTTCCTATTTTTAGGGCTTCCACTCCCCTTCCTATATAAGGCCTTGTACCTGCAGCCACCAAACTATCTAGATTTTTAGTCCAGCTTTTCAGATATTCTAAACCTAGTTTTTACCTTTTTAGGAATATTATTCCTTTTGCTTTTTATTTTCTTTTTGGATTTTGTACTTAGAAAAGAAGAATTTCCTCATACTTGTTGGTTCAATAACTTTCTAAGTATTGAGAATCTGAGTTTGATTTCTTCTTTAAAGTTGTAGATCTTCATCTTATCTATCTAATCATGCAAGTTTCAATATTTTCTGGGTTTTTGACTTTGTTCATCATGTCTTGTTGTGAGTAGTCTTCTTAGGATCTTGAGGATGGGTTAGGAAGGATTGATCTTGTGGTATATCTGATTTGATCAAGCTTGATTGTTGTAGATCTCTTCTAGGCTAGATGTTCTTAATGCTGATTCTATATCTGAGAGGGTAGGATCTGATCTCAAGCTTTTTAGCATCACACCAATGTTTAAGAAGCATAGATAAGGCTAGATCTAGAGCTTACCATTAGGCTTGCTAAGAGATTAGAGGTCTTGTTTGGTTTGAGATGTATTGCTTAATGCCTGCTTGTGTAGCTTCTTTTCATTGTGAGAGCAAGTCTAGGATTGCATAGGTTTGATTGTCTCTTGACCATGAGAGTGGGAGAGACTTGTCTTATATTAATATGTCTAGAGGTTAGCTCATAGCATTGCTTGAGATTTGTTGATCAAGTTAGATTACCACAATGGTTAGTTTATCCCATGAATCCATCCTCAGGAACCTTCTTTGTTTATTGATTTTAAAGTCTCAATCTTGTTATTTGCTTTCTGTTTGATCTGTGTTTGCTTTACTCTGTTTTTATTGCATTGCTCTGTTTTCCCGGATTTGTCTAGCTCGACCACTCACTCGACCTACACTCAGTCGAGTGCTGCTCGAGTTCATCCCCAGAACTCTTGTTTATGATTGTTGTTTGTCTTGTTTCATTCCTGTTTAATTTCCATTGCATTCACTTAGCATCTAGTTCATTACTTGTCTTGCATTAGTTCATATATAGTGTTTACAGTTTCTGTTTCTGTTCTTAGTTCATAATCATTCTGTTTTATTTGCATCTAGTCCTTAGTTCTTGTAGTTTTCCTTCTGCTTTTATCATTATCATCATAGAATTGTTAGTGACAAACATCCTTTCATATTTGTCTTAACTTAGATTCATATGCATATCTTGATTGTTCACAAACACTCAGACTGGATTGACACCTCTTATACTGCAACTGCATAAGGGGAATTGAAACACCCATCATTCCATATCATACCATTGCACACACACATTCACCTTTCACCACACACACAAAATAACATGTTTCACATATACAACAATTATCACAAACCCCGATGGGGATTTCTTTATAAAGACGCATGGGCATATTTTATTATTAACATACCCTTTTTCAATAGGTATTCGCTTAAGCGATTGTACCACGCGCCCAGATTGTTTTAATCCGTAAAGTGATCGCTGTAATTTGATCGCACACCTCATGAATCTTAAATCCTTCTGGGATTTTCATGTATATATCATTATCCAATGATCTATATAAATATGATGTCACTACATCCATAAGGTACATTTCTAAATTCTTAGAAGCTGTTAGGCTCATTAAGTACCTGAATGTAGTTGCATCCATGACTGGAGAATATGTTTTTTCATAATCGACTCCAGGTCTTTGAGAAAAACTTTGTGCAACAAGTCGGGCTTTATATCGTGTGATTTCATCTTTCTCATTTCTTTTCCGCACAAATACCCACTTGCAACCAACATGTTTTATATCTTTAGATGCAGTGACAAGAGGTCCAAAGACATTTCTTTAATTGAGGGAGAGCAACTCAAGTTGCATAGCCTTTTTCATTTCTCTCAATCAGGCCTATGTTGGCATTCTGATATGGACCTTGGATCTGGATCATCTTTTTCATGATTGACCTCTTTAGATACAGAAAAAGAGAATATTCCATTATCATCATCAATTTCATCTCTATACCATAATATTCCATTTTGGGCATAGTTAATAGAAATCTCATATTTTTCTGTATCATCCTGAGGACTTTTCTTTTTATTTGGTTCTTCTTGAACTTCTTGAACCTTTTCATCTCCCATTTTCTTTTTCTTTCGGGGTGAAACGACCGACCTTTTTTTTCTTTTTAATAAATAATAATTAATATAAATATATAAATAAACTACAACTAGTGGTCCCAGACCCACTAGCCACCTAACCACATTCACAAACAACAGCGGAATAATAACAACCAATATCCAATAATAAATCATCATCCAAACATAACCAATAACCAATAACCAATCAGCATAAATCAAATAACCAGCAATCCTAAACAATGTTCTAGGACACAACTCTAGCAACCTATCAATGCCAGATAAACAATCAATCGAGCCCCTAGAACATCCTCCTCTTCATTGCCTTTGATTCCACGATCACACTTTGCCTTTACCTGCACACCACAAACAACAATTGAGATGCGTAAGTATTATCATAAATACTTAGTGAGGCCGTCCTCCCATCTACTAGGTTATACACACAAGCATTTGAGACCATCATAATCAAGCAACAAGCAAACACACAACAATACATCAAACCAGGAAAACGAGTCACGGGTTTAAGCTAGTGTCGACCGATGCTACATCGCTGCCGATCGATGCCCCTTGACCTGGTGCCGATCGATGCCACGATATGGTGCCAATCGATGCCTCACGAGAAGGTGTCGACCGATGCCACAAGGTGTCGATCGACGCTCCTTCTGCAACCACGAACTGCACGACGCAAAAACATGAACTCCGATTCTAATCACTTCGATTTCGTCCTCAAACTCGCCCAGATGATACGCAAATCTGTGGGAAACTCAAGAACAACACACCCAAGCAAGCAAACAACAATAACAACAAACAAATCAATCAAATACAAGAGATCTCATGCTTAGATCAACCATGGTCAAGCACTCACCTCTTTGAAGGAAGATTTAGACCCAAGGAAACGAATCCCTCACTCCTAGCAAGCTTCTAGCACCTTCCCAGCCTCCAATCTCTCAAGAACAATCAAGAAATCTCCCAATCTCACTCAAAATCTCAAGAACACTTGTTTTCTCTCTTTTCCTCTTTCTCAATCAAAAACGGCAAGAAAACCACCAAAAACACGACCCTAGGTCGTTTCCTCCCTTTTAAACCTCGGTCCAATTGTTTTCCTTAAACCAAACCGAACCAAATTGATTAAAAACCCAATCTGGTCGAACCGGAAATAAGTGGTGTCGACGGACACCACCTTGGTGTCCATCGACACCCATTCCCAAAAACCAATTTTTGGTTCGCGGATGTTACAATTCTCCCCCACCAATCTAGATTCGTCCTCGAATCTCGAACAACCAACAGCCAAGGACTCCCGTGCAGCCGTCTCCACGGCCCGCACTCCTCCGACCGATCAACAAAAGGTCACCTCTAGGCGATAGGCTCACGCTCCAGGCGTCATTTGCTCTCGACTTTTGGACTTTCTTTTACTCATTGGCCTAAACCTTGAGTTTTTATTGGCTCCTCATCAGACCTAAGTATGCATGCCATATGTTGGCTCCTCATCGGGCCTAACCCCGCATGCCATAATAAATAAGGAAAAATCCAAATTCGTCTCTCGGGTCGTCACCCTACAGCGCGCCTCCGGACCGTCGTCCGAAGTCGATATACTAACCATACTCCCAAGCCACAAAGTCTCTGAATATGGCAGTACTAGGAGAACCTAAGTCCTCCAAGAGCCGCGAGCAAACAATTCTGAACACGTCTGAGTCCTATCCCTATCCAGATTCCTTCCCATGGCTCGCGTAAAACATCTCAATGTCCTACCAACCACATATCCCCTCACTGGAATACTTCATGACCACACAAGGATCGTTTACATGCCACAAGGGCCGCCACTAAGGCCAAACAAAATGTCCTAAAGAGAACCGCCACCAAGGCCAAACAAAATGTCCTAAAGAGGACCGCCACCAAGGCCAAACAAATGTCCTAAAGAGGACCGCCACCAAGGCCAAACAAATTTCCTAAAGAGGACCGCCACCAAGGCCAAACAAATGTCCTAAAGAGGACCGCCACCAAGGCCAAACAAATTTCCTAAAGAGGACCACCACCAAAGCCAAACAAAATGTCCTAATGAGGACCGCCACCAAGGCCAAACAAATGTCCTAAAGAGGACCGCCACCAAGGCCAAACAAATGTCCTAAAGAGGACCGCCACCAAGGCCAACAAATGTCCTAAAGAGGACCGTCACAAAGACACTCTGGCTAAACAGCCCGTCACAAAGACCATATGTCCCGAAGGACCGTCACAAAGACCATTTGTCCCAAAGGACCGTCACAAAGACACTCTGGCTAAACAGCCCGCCACAAAGGCCACGCAATTGGCTAAAGAGCCCGCCACAAAGGCCACACAACGGCTAAACAGCCCGCCACAAAGGCCACACAATGTCTAAAAGACCGCCACACACAGGCACACTGACTCGAAAGTCCGCCACTAAGGCCACACACAAGCCCCTCCAAGGCTCTCCACTGCTAAAATGGACAAATTCTAACTCTCGTAAAACTTTCCATAATTAGCACTTCCAATTTTTGAAAACTTTCCACTTTTGGAAACTTTTATTTCAGGAAACTTTCCTCCAAACCTAGCCTCACGGAAACTTTGTACCCCGAACACCACCTCATCTTGTTACTGAGTCGCACAACCAACCACCCCAAGCGACCGAGTAACAAGAGAGATGGGCTGGAATACTCCATTCCCGCTCCAGCCACGGATTAAAGATGGGACCCGGCTAAACAAGCTCAAGTCGCGGCTTGCTTCTCATACCACTTCTTGAACCTTTCCTTCATCTTTGCCTCAGGCTCCCAAGTCTGCTCCTCAACACCATCACAGTCCCATAGGACTCTCATCAAAGGAATCTTCTTCTTCTGAAGTTCCTTGATCCTCCTCTCGAGGACCCCTCACTGGTCTCGCCTCCAATGTCATGTTAGGCTGTAGATCCTTAGGAATCTTAGCCAACACCTGCTCACCCTCACGGAGACACTTCCACAACATAGACACATGGAAAACCTTATGGAATGCACGCATAACCTCGGGTAACTCCAATCTATATGCCACAGGTCCAACCCGCTCAATCACTCTGAATGGACCCATATACCTCGGACTCAACTTAGTCTCTGACAATGACATGTTCGGACCCCACAACATGGCCATCTTGAGGTACACTCCGTCTCCTACCTGAAACTCAAGATCTCTCCTCCTCCTATCAGCATAACTCCTCTGTCTATCCTGAGCCTCCTTCATGTTCAGCTTGAGAACCCGGATCTTCTCTCAGGTCTCCTGAACAAAACTAGCACCAAACATGCTCCTCTCCCCCACCTGAGTCCAGCATAATGGTGTACGACATGGTCTCCCTTACAAAGCCTCATAAGGAGCCATCTTAATACTCGCCTGATAGCTGTTGTTGTCAGCAAACTCTACCAGATTCAGGTGATCTGCCCAATGGCCACCCCAATCCAACACACACATCCTCAGCAAATCCTCCAGCATCTGGATCGTCCTCTCAGACTGTCCATCTCTCTGGGGATGATAAGCGGTACTCATATGCACCTTAGTGCCCATCTCTGCCTGAAATGCCTTCTAGAACACCGAAGTGAACTTAGAATCTTTGTCCGACACAATGCTCGCTGGCACCCCATGCAATCTGACTATCTCCCTCACATACTTCTTAGCCAGGACCGCTGCTCCATCAGTCTTCTTAATGGCCAGAAAATGTGCTGACTTAGTCAACCGGTCCACAATGACCCAAATAGCATCAAAGGTCCGTGACACTGGCAACCCTACCACAAAATCCATGGTGATCATATCCCACTTCCACTCAGGAATGGGTAAACTCTTCAGTAAACCGCCAGGAACCTGATGCTCAGCCTTCACTAGCTGACACACATCACACCTCGAAACCCAACTAGCTACATCCTTCTTCATCCCGACCCAATGGTAGTACCTCTTGAGATCACGGTACATCTTAGTCGCTCCTGGATGAATAGAAAACTTGCTCGCATGAGCCTCTCTCAGAATCTCCTGCCTCAACTCCTCATCCTTGGGCACACAAACCCGACCGTGCACCAAGATAGTACCATTATCTGAGACCTGATACTCTGAATCCACATCCTTAGAGGCATTCACCAGCCCCAAATCCTTCTCCTGAGCCAACCGCACCCTACTCAGAAGATCTGCTCTATTTACTGCTTCCAAACCCAACGGTTCCTGTGAAACAGCACACAAGCTCAAAGCACTGATCTCCCCTACCAGAGACTCCATCTCCTGCTCCTGAGCCGAAGCTACCCTCTTCCGACTCATAGCGTCTGCAACCGTGTTAGCCTTACCAGGATGATAGGCTATCTCCAAATCATAATCTGCCACAAGCTCCATCCACCGCCTCTGTCTCAAGTTCTGCTCAGGCTGAGTGAATATATACATTAGGCTCTTATGATCTGTAAACACTTGTACCTTTGCACCATAAAGATAAGATCTCCAAATCTTCAGGGCAAAAACTACAGCACCCATCTCCAAATCATGAGTAGGATAGTTGCCTTCATGCACCCGCAACTGCCGCGAAGCATAGGCAATCACTTTCCCACGCTGCGTCAGAACACCCCCCAAACCAACTCTAGATGCATCTGTATAAACCACAAAGGGTTCTCCCTGCTCAGGAAAAGCCAACACTGGCGCAGTAGTCACATCTCCTTCAGGCTTGCAAAGCCTTCCTCACACTCTTCTGACCAGACAAAAGGAACATCCTTCCCTGTCAACTTAGTCATAGGACGTGCTCTGCTTGTAAACCCTTGCACAAATCTCCTGTAGTAACTTGCCAATCCAAGGAAACTCCTGATCTCTGTGGCATTCTACGGTCTAGGCCAATCTCTGATAGCCTGAATCTTCTCCGGATCAACAGAAACCCACTCTGCAGAAACAATGTGACCCAGAAAGCCCATCTCACGCTGCCAAAAACTACACTTGCTCAACTTGGCAAACAACTTCTGCTCCCGCAGCTTCTCCATAACTGCCCTCAAATGCACTGCATGCTCCTCAGGACTCTTAGAATAAACCAGGATATCATCGATGAAAATGATGACAGACACATCCAGAAACTCCTTAAACACGCTGTTCATCAATCTCATAAACCCTGCTGGCGCGTTAGTCAACCCGAAAGGCATCACTACAAACTCATAATGCCCATACCTAGTCCTGAAAGCAGTCTTCCTCACATCTGCCTCATCTATCGGTATCTGATGATAACCCGACGCTACATCTACCTTGGAGAACCAAGTAGCACCCCTCAACTGATCCAACAACTCATCGATCCTAGGAAGAGGGTACTTGTTCTTCACAGTGACCCGGTTCAAACCCCGATAATCAATGCACAACCTGAAACTCCCATCCTTCTTCTTCACAAACAACATCGGCGCTCCCCACGGTGATACACTAGGACGGATGAATCCCTTACTTAACAGATCCTCTAGCTGCTTCTTCAGCTCTGCCATCTCTGCTGGAGCCATTCTATAAGGAGCCTTGGATAACGGTGTCGTCCCCGGTTCCAGTTCAATGGTAAAAGGATCCGACCGAGATGGTGGTAATCCCTGCAAAGACTGAAACACATCCTCAAACTCCTCCACTACCGGAATACCGCTAACCGTAGACTTCCCCACTGACTCTGGCATAGATATAGTAACCAAATAAGCCTCACGGTCCTTCTCGATCATCTTCCCAGCCTGAGTGGCTGAAATCACGAGACTCCCCGAAGTCGGTCTAACACCCTGAAAAACCAACTGCCCTCCTGAACGCTCAAACTCCACTCTACCCCGATGGCAATCCAAATGCACCCTATGCCGATGCAACCAATCCATCCCGAGAATAACATCATAAAGCTCCACTGGACTGATAAGCAAATCTGCTGGCCACGACTCTCCTGCGATCTGAATATCAATTCCTCTGGCTTGTCCAATCACTCTCAGGAACTCGCCTCCCGCAACTCTGACAACTCCTGCACGCTCTCCAGGATCCCCGCTGATCCCCGCACACTCTGCACACTCTGGAGTAATGAAGCTATGCGAAGCTCCAGAATCAAACATAACATGGGACTTAAACCCGCCCACCAACAAGGTCCCTACACAAACCTCATGTGTTGAGAACCTAACACTTTATAACAGGAAAACATAAAATCTGACCCTACTAAAATTCACAAAGATTAAGTACCAGAAATTATACCTGTGATCGCCCCGGCACTAGTCCCACCAGCCTCTGCTGTCGTGTAAACCCGTGGCGCCTGCTCAATCTGTGCCACCTGCTGACCTCCAGGCTGCACTTGCTGCAACGCTGCCACTACTGCCGGCTGCAACTTGGGACAAAAAGGTCTGATGTGCCCTGTCTCCCTACAATGATAACATACCCGAGGCCCTGTCGTCAGAGCACTCCTCTTGGGACAACTAGCAACCCTGTGATCCTTGCTCCCACAACCGAAGCAACTCGCACCACTCGGCTTCTGCGTAGCCTCCCACTTCCTCTTGGTTCCATGTGCCGACCTACCGCCTCTGCTAGAACCACCCTGCTGCTGAGCCTTACTAGGCTGAACTGCTGGAGCTACCACCACTGACTGTGCCCGGATGTCCTCCTCAATCTCTGCTGCAGTTGAACTCCAAGACGAAGTCAGCCCAAGTCATCTCCCTCTGCACCCTCCTAGCAGCCACTGATCTCCACCATATCTGAGCATCACCAACCAAATGATGGACCCCTAAGTCCACCCAAAACTCCTCAGGGCATCTTAGAGTATGGAAGTTACGTTCCACACTCGCCCTCCATGCATCCGCCGCAGTAGGATCTACACCTCCTGAAAACTGCTTGGTACGAATACGGCCCATCTCTGTCAGCATGCTGAGATAACGAGAATGGACTCCGCCATCCGCAGCCACTGGCTGCCGCTCCTCCGCCACCACTGGTGGCACTACCTGAGTCTGCGCCGGTACCGCTGGTGGTAACCGCGCTAACACCTCTGCTAGCAGAGCCGCAAAGTTAGTACCAGGGACTCCACCCGCTGGGACTCCCACACCCGGGACCCTAGCATCACCGGCCAGTGGAGCATCAACACCGCCCCCTCCTGCCACACTCACATAATCCCCCAGAACACCCTGTGACTTACCAACACCCTCAGCTGTCACACTCTGGTCCTCGGTCTCACTAACCACAGGGACTCTGCCCCTACCATGACCACGTCCGCGCCCACGACCACGTCCGCGTCCACGATCTCGACCAGCCACAGCCTCATCTCTAACCATCTGCACTACCATGAATAGAAGGCTAAGCAAACAATTACTATTTAACACAGAAACATAAACTCACCGTGGAATCACACAATCGGCTCGAAGAGGATGTTCTAGGACTCCATGCCACACACAATTGACTAACTCACATAATCAATCAAGACATGCAATCCCAAACATCTACAACAGAAACCTAGTGAACCCAAACCTAGAACCGTAAGGGCTGTGATACCAAAATGAAATGACCGACCTTTTTTTTTCTTTTTAATAAATAATAATTAATATAAATGTATAAATAAACTACAACTAGTGGTCCCATATCCACTAGCCACCTAACCACATTCACAAACAACAACGGAATAATAACAACCAATATCCAATAATAAATCATCATCCAAACATAACCAATAACCAATAACCAATCAGCATAAATCAAATAACCAGCAATCCTAAACAATGTTCTAGGACACAACTCTAGCAACCTATCAATGCCAGATAAACAATCAATTGAGCCCCTAGAACATCCTCCTCTTCATTGCCTTTGATTCCACAATCACACTTTGCCTTTACCTGCACACCAATAACAACAATTGAGATGTGTAAGTATTATCATAAATACTTAGTGAGACCGTCGTCCCATCTACTAGGTTATACACAAAGCATTTGAGACCCTCATAATCAAGCAACAAGCAAACACACAACAATACATCAAACCAGGGAAACGAGTCACGGGTTTAAGCTAGTGTCGACCGATGCTACATCGGTGCCGATCGATGCCCCTTGACCTGGTGCCAATCGATGCCACGATATGGTGCCGATCGATGCCTCACGAGAAGGTGTCGACCCCAAACACGAACTGCACGACGAACCACGAACTGCACGACGCGAAAACAAGAACTCCGATTCTAATCACTTCGATTTCATCCCCAAACTCGCCCAGATGTAACGCAAATCTGTGGGAAACTCAAGAACAACAGACCCAAGCAAGCAAACAACAATAACAACATACAAATCACTCAAATACAAGAGATCTCATGCTTAGATCAACCATGGTCAAGCACTCACCTCTTTGAAGGAAGATTTAGACCCAAGGAAACGAATCCCTCACTCCTAGCAAGCTTCTAGCACCTTCCCAGCCTCCAATCTCTCAAGAACAGTCAAGAAATCTCCCAATCTCACTCAAAATCTCAAGAACACTTGTTTTCTCTCTTTTCCTCTTTCTCAATTAAAAACGGCGAGAGAACCACCAAAAACACGACCCTAGGTCGTTTCCTCCCTTTTAAACCTCGGTCCAATGGTTTTCCTTAAACCAAACCAAACCAAATTGATTAAAAACCCAATCTGGTCGAACCGGAAATAAGTGGTGTCGACGGATACCACCTTGGTGTCAATCGACCCCCATCCCCAAAAACCAATTTTTGGTTCGCGGATGTTACACGGGGATTTTTATCTTTAGAGCCCATTGGCCTCCCCCTTTATTCAATTGAACCTTAGGTTCATTAGTTTTGCTTCCATCGAATTCCTCTCTAGGAATTTCAACTCTTGATGGTGCATCTGCAGCGGGGATATATGACTTTGTCACCCTTTTTGTATCTATGAACGCATCTGGTAATTGATTTGCCAAACTTTGTAAATGTACAATTTTTCGAACATCCAGTTCACGTTGATGTGTAGGGGGATCAAGGTATATCAAAGATGGTGTATACCATGTAATATCTTTTGGTACTTGTTTAATTCCTCCCCCTAACGCTGGAAATTCATCTTCATTAAAATGGCAATCGGCAAAACGTGCCGTAAACATATCACCAGTTTGGGGTTCAAGATATCGAATTATACTCGGTGATGCACAACCGACATATATACCCAATCTCCTTTGTGGCCCCATTTTTGTTCTTTGTGGTGGGGCTATAGGAACATAAACCGCACATCCAAAAATATGGAGATATGATATATTTGGCTCTTGGCCAGATACTAATTGTAAAGGGGAATATTGATTATATGCGCTTGGTCGTATTTGGACCAATGCCACAGCATGCAATATAGCATGACCCCATATAGAAATTGGAAGCTTTGTTCTCAATATTAACGGTCTAGCAATGAGTTGTAGCCATTTAATTAAAGATTCAGCCATGCCATTTTGTGTATGAACATGAGGAACCAGATGCTCAACATCGATTCCTATTGACATACAATAGTCATTGAAAGCTTGTGAAGTGAATTCACCAGCGTTATCAAGTCTGACTTTCTTTATGGCACAATCAGGAAATTGAGCTTTCAACCTGATTATTTGGGCAATGAATTTTGTGATGGCCGTGTTTCGTGTTGTCAATAAACACACATTTGACCACCTACTAGATGCGTCAATCATTACCATAAAATAACGAAACGGCCTACATGAAGGGTGGATAGGTCCACATATATCACCATGTATTCTCTCTAAGAACAATGGTGATTCATTCCCAATTTTGGCTGGCGATGGCCGTATTATGAGTTTTCCTTGAGAACATGCATCACATAAAAACCCATCAGAATTATAAATCTTTTGGTTCTTCAGTGGATGACCATTGGAATTTTGCACAACTTTTCGCATCATGACAGAACCATGATGTCCAAGTCTTTCATGCCATATCTTAAATGTACTAGTAAACTTAGAGTTTACTATAACATAAAATGCAAAATTATTTATTTTTGTGCAATACACTCCAGAGGATAACATTGGCAATTCTTCCAATATATGTTTCTCCTCAGATGTTATGCAAAGATATTCAATGTCATTCTTATTCAGAGTCTCTATATGATATCCATTTTTTCGGATATCTCTGAAACTAATCAAGTTTCTATGAGACTTAGGACAATATAATGCATCAATTTCAAAATTTGTTCCCCTAGGCATTGAAAAACTGGCTTTTCCAGAGCCTATAATAATTTTTGCGTTACCACATATAGTGCTCACGCTTCTAGCGGAGTCTTATTTTGAGAGAGGATAAATAATTTTTCTTTTTAAGTATTGAGTGCGTTGTAGCACTGTCTGCTAGACACATATCTCAATCCTCAATCTCAAAATTTGACATTTTCTGAAGTAAAATATTTATAAAATGAACATTAATAAATAACATAAATTCTTACAAAAAAAAAGCTTATTATATATTACAATAAACCTACTATTCAAAAAGACATTTGTTAAAACATAAAGTACATATCAAACTATGACAAAGCATATTATGGCACATGGGCCTTATTCGCATGATTTTCTATTTTCATGATCAACGAGAAAATCTGCTATATCAGAGATGAGGTTGGTCTCAACATCCCTTTCTTTTGCCTGTTTAGATGCTTGATACAGATCGGCCAAATGTTTTGGAATACGACAGGTTTGATACCAATGTCCTTTCATGCCGCATCTGTAACAAGTACTTTCACCTTGTTTCTTTAAAACGCGACCAACATTATTGATTTAAAGATTTTTGTTGGTTTTTCTTACGTTGAAGTCATTATGAGAGAGACCTCTTCCTTTTCCTCTTCCACGACCACCTCTACGACCGTGACCACGGCCTCGACCGCGTCCGCGTCCGTGTCCTTTTCCCTGCCAATTATTAAAGCTGGATGTAGCAACATTCACTTCTGAATGTGGAGCTGATCCAGTTGGACGGGTTTGATGATTTATCATCACGAGCTCATTATTTTGTTCAGGAACATGCATAACTTGCATCAATTCAGAATATGGAGTATACCCTCTTTCGCGATATTGTTGCTGCAGGAGTACATTTGAAAGATGGAAAGTTTGGAATGTTTTCTCGATCATATCATAATCGGAAACTTCTTCTCCGCAGAGAGCCATCCTTGAAGTAATTCCGAACAAAGCGGAATTGTACTCATTTACACTTTTCTAATCCTGAAAAATGTAGGTTTAACCATTCATGTTTGGCTTTTGGTAAGATCACATACTTTTGGTGATCAAACCTATCCTTGAGAACGATCCAGAGATCTGCGGGATTTTCTCTCGTGATGTATTCATTTTTTAAACCATCGTGGAGATGGTAACGCAAGAACATCATGGTTCTTGCTTTTTCCTCTTCTAACCCTGTTTCTGATGGATCGAGGTTTTTGAGAAGCCCATTCCCTTTCAGATAGAATTTTACATCTAATGCCCATGTCATATAATTTTTCCCAGAGACATCAAGGGCGGCGAATTCAAGCTTTGCCAAGTTTGACATGATACTCAAATTTATGACAGATTGAGAGTCGGTCGTGCTGATAACGTGTTTTGAAATATATTATAAACTTGGAGGTAACAAGATGTTTATTATGAGAAGAATTAAAGGAGAAGAGATCTAGAGAGATGAGTATATGAACTTTAGAGAGAAGTTAGAGAGAAACTAAAGAGATAGAAAAACTTCTCATTATACTTCTTCTATTGTACATAACTTTTATTTATAGAGAGAGGAGACAAAGAGAGGTTGAGGACAAGTGGTGGACAAGTATTCCAAGTGTTATCTAATGAAGAGGGACAATGTTTTTATGGATACACATATTTTACAACACTTAGGTATTTTATTAGCAATGTGAAACGACCGACCCCTTTTTTTTTTTTTTAAAATAATAAAATAATAAATAATAAATATAATATAATAAATAACCTACAACTAGTGGTCCCATACCCACTAGTCGCCTAACCACAAACACAACCAACAGCGGAATTCAATAGCAATATCCAATATAATCCAATAATAAAATATAACAATACTCCAATATCAATTCCAATCTTAACTAAAGATCCAACAACATAAAACAAATAACCAGCAACCTAAACAATGCTCTAAGACCCAACTCTAGCAACCTAACAATGCCAGATCAGCAACCAACCGAGTCCCTAGAACATCCTCCTCTTCATTGCCTGGATCCCACGGTCACACTTTGCCTTTACCTGCACCACAAACACATATTGCAATGCATGAGTATTTTATAAATACTCAGTAAGGCAATCCTCCCATCTACTGGGCTATACACACAAGCATTAGAGTATCAGTAATCAACACACAACAATCAGCAGACAATAACCAAAACAGGACATAGCATCGACCGATGCCACACATGCATCGATCGATGCCTAACAGGAGAAGCATCGATCGATACAGAAGCTGCATCGATCGATGCAAGTATAACTTGCATCGACCGATACCCAATCTGCATCGATCGACGCATGCTCGACGCACACGAAAAACCCTAAAGTTCATCGCGCCGTCCTCGCACTTGCATCGACCGATGCAAGCTATGCATCGATCGACGCAACGTCGAGCACCGTGATTTCTCCGAAGTTTCTCGCCGGATCTCGTTCCTACAACCACGAAACTCAATCCCAAGCCACAAGAAAACTTCCTAACGTCCATAACATCAACCTAATACGTCTAACAACAAGAAACAAGCAAATCACTGAATTCTCTAGCTTAGATAAGCCATGGTCCTGCACTTACCTGTGCCAAGACGAATCTAAACAATAAAACAGCAAGAACACGCTTCCAGGAAGCTCCTACAGCAATCCCAGCTACAGATCTCACCAAAGAACGCCCCAAATCTCCAGAAAACTCAAGAACAGTCAAGAACAGTTTCTTTCTCTTTTGTTTCTCTCAAATGCGGCCAAAAACACGAATGAGACAAAACTCTCGAATTAAGGGTTTTCCTTCCCAAAACGCAGCGTTTGACTTAAGTCAAAACGCACAGAATTGAGTCAGCATCGATCGATGCTCCTACTGCATCGATCGATGCACATCCTAAACCGGAATTCCGGTTCACGGATGTTACAATTCTCCCCACCAAACTGGATTCGCCTCGAATCCCAAACAACCATCAGCCAAGGACTCCCGTGCAACCGTCTCCACGGCCCGCACTCCTCCGACCGATCTACGAAGGTCACCTCTAGGCGATAGACTCACGCTCCAGGCGTCATTTGCTCTCGACTTTTGAACTTTCCTTTTCTCATAGGCCTAAACCTTGAGTTTCATCGGCTCCTCATCAGACCTAAGTCCGCATGCCAATGTTGGCTCCTCATCGGGCCTAAGCCCGCATGCCATAATATATAAGGAAAATCCAAACTCGTCTCTCGGGTCGTCACCCTACAGCGCGCCTCCGGACCGTCGTCCGAAGCCGATATACCAACCATACTCCAAAGTCACAAAGTCTCCGAATATGGCAGTACTAGGAGAACCAAAGTCCTCCAAGAGCCGCGAGCAAACGATTCTGAACACGTCGAGTCCTATCCCTATCCAGGTTTCCTTCCCGTGACTCGCGTAGAAACATCTCAATGTTCTACCAGCCACATATTCCCTCACTGGAATACCATATGACCACACAAGGATCATATACACGCCACAAAGGCCGCCACAAAGGCCAACAAAATGTCCTCACGAGGACCGCCACCAAGGCCAAACAAATGTCCTAAAAGGACCGCCACCAAGGCCACTCGTCCCGAAGGACCGTCACGAAGACCATCTGTCCCGAAGGACCGTCACGAAGACCATCTGTCCCGAAGGACCGTCACAAAGACCATCTGTCCCGAAGGACCGTCACAAAGACCATCTGTCCCGAAGGACCGTCACAAAGACCATCTGTCCCGAGGGACCGTCACAAAGACACTCTGGCTAAACAGCCCGCCACAAAGGCCCACAAATGGCTAAAAGCCCGCCACAAAGGCCACACAATTGGCTAAAAGCCCGCCACAAAGGCCACACAATGTCTAACAAGACCGCCACACACAGACTCGAAAGTCCGCCACAAAGGCCACACACTGTCTAACAAGACCGCCACACACAGGCACTCGACTTGAAAGTCCGCCACAAAGGCCACAAAAGCCCTCCAAGGCTTCCCACCGCTAAAATGGACAAATTCTAACTCCCATAAAACTTTCCATATTTAGCACTTTCCATTTCTGGAAACTTTCCACTTAAGGAAACTTCTATTCCGGGAAACTTTTCCCCCGAACCCCGCCTCACGGAAACTTTGTACCCCGAGCACCACCTCATCTTGTTACTGAGTCGCACAACCAACCACCCCAAGCGACCGAGTAACAAGAGAGATGGGCTGGAATACTCCATTCCCGCTCCAGCCACGGATTACGACGGAACCAGACTAGGCAAGCTCAGGTCGTGGTTGCTTCTCATACCACTTCTTGAACCTTGCCTTCATCCTTGCCTCAGGTTCCCAAGTCTGCTCCTCCACACCATCACAGTCCCAAAGGACTCTCATCAAAGGAACCTTCTTCTTCCGAAGTTCCTTGATCCTCCTCTCGAGAACCCTCACTGGTCTCGCCTCCAAAGTCATGTTAGGCTGAAGATCTTCTGGAATCTTAGCCAACAACTGATCATCCTCACGGAGACACTTCCGCAACATAGACACATGGAATACCTTATGGAAAGCACGCATAACCTCAGGTAACTCCAGTCTATATGCCACCGGTCCAACTCGCTCAATCACTCTGAACGGACCCATATACCTCGGACTCAACTTAGTCTCTGTCAATGACCTGTTCGGACCCCGCAACATGGCCATCTTGAGGTACACTCTGTCTCCTACCTGAAACTCCAGGTCTCTTCTCCTCTTATCTGCATAACTCCTCTGCCTATCCCGAGCCTCTTTCATGTTCAGCTTGAGAACCCGAATCTTCTCGAGGTCTCCTGAACAAAATCCGCCCGTACATGCTCCTCTCCCCCACCTGAGTCCAGCATAACGGTGTACGACACGGCCTCCCATACAAAGCCTCATAAGGAGCCATACCAATACTCGCCTGATAGCTGTTGTTGTAAGCAAACTCTACCAGGTTCAAGTGATCTGCCCAATGGCCACCCCAAACCAAAACACACATCCTCAGCAAATCCTCCAACGTCTGGATCGTCCTCGGACTGTCCATCTGTCTGGGATGATAAGCTGTACTCATATGCACCTTAGTGCCCATCTCTGCCTGAAATGCCTGCCGAACACCGAAGTGAACTTAGAATCTCTGTCGACACAATGCTCGCTGGCACCCCATGCAATCTGACTATCTCTCTCACATACTTCTTAGCCAAGACCGCTGCTCCATCAGTCTTCTTAATGGCCAGAAAATGTGCTGACTTAGTCAACCGGTCCACAATGACCCATATAGCATCAAAAGTCCGTGACACTGGCAATCCTACCACAAAATCCATGGTAATCATATCCCACTTCCACTCGGGAATGGGTAAGCTCTTCAGTAACCCGCCAGGAACCTGATGCTCAGCCTTCACTAGCTGACACACATCACACCTCGAAACCCAACTAGCCACATCCTTCTTCATCCCGACCCAATGATAGTACCTCTTGAGGTCACGGTACATCTTAGTCGCTCCTGGATGAATAGATAGCTTGCTCGAATGAGCCTCTCTCAGAATCTCCTGCCTCAACTCCTCATCCTTGGGCACACAAATCCGACCATGCACCAAGATAGTACCATTATCGAGACCGATACTCTGAATCAACATCCTTTGAGGCATTCACCAGCCCCAAATCCTTCTCCTGTGCCAACCGCACCCTACTCGAAGATCTGCTCTGTCCACGGCTTCCAAACCCAACGGTTCCAGTGAAACAGCACACAAGCTCAACGCACTGATCTCTCCTACCAGAGACTCCATCTCCTGCTCCCGAGCCGAAGCTACCCTCTTCCGACTCAGAGCATCTGCAACCGTGTTAGCCTTACCAGGATGATAGGCTATCTCCAAATCATAATCCGCCACAAGCTCCATCCACCGCCTCTGTCTCAAAATTCAACTCAGGCTGAGTGAATATATACTTCAGGCTCTTATGATCTGTGAACACCTGTACCTTTGCACCATAAAGATAAGATCTCCAAATCTTCAGGCAAAAACTACAGCACCCATCTCCAAATCATGAGTAGGATAGTTGCCTTCATGCACCCGCAACTGCCGCGATGCATAGGCAATCACCTTCCCATGCTGCATCAGAACACACCCCAAACCAACTCTCGATGCATCTGTATAAACCACATAGGGTTCTCCCTGCTCTGGCAAATACTGGCGCAGTAGTCAACATCTCCTTCAGGCTTGCAAAGCCTTCCTCACACTCTTCGACCAGACAAAAGGAACATCCTTCCCTGTCAACTTAGTCATAGGACGTGCTCTACTTGCAAACCCCTGCACAAATCTCCTGTAATAACCTGCCAATCCAAGGAAACTCCTGATCTCTGTGGCATTCTGCGGTCTAGGCCAATCCCTGATAGCCTGAATCTTCTCTGGATCTACGAAACCCCTCTGCGAAACAATGTGACCCAAAAGCCCATCTCACGCTGCCAAAACTGCACTTGCTCAACTTAGCAAATAGCTTGTTCCCGCAGCTTCTCCATGACAGCTCTCAAATGCACTGCATGCTCCTCAGACTCTTAGAATAAACCAGGATGTCGTCGATGAAAATGATGACAGATACATCCGAAACTCTGAAACACACTGTTCATCAATCTCATAAACGTTGCTGGTGCGTTAGTCAATCCGAAGGGCATCACCACAAACTCATAGTGCCCATATCTCGTCCTGAAAGCAGTCTTCCTCACATCTGCCTCATCTATCGGTATCGATGATAACCCGACGCCAGATCTACCTTGGAGAACCAAGTAGCACCCTCAACTGATCCAACAACTCATCGATCCTAGGAAGAGGATACTTGTTCTTCACAGTGACCCGGTTCAAACCCCGATAATCAATACATAATCTGAAACTCCCATCCTTCTTCTTCACAACACCGGCGCTCCCCACGGTGATACACTAGGACGGATGAATCCCTTACTCAACAAATCTTCTAGCTGCTTCTTCAGCTCTGCCATCTCTGCTGGAGCCATTCTGTAAGGAGCCTTGGATAACGGTGTCGTCCCGGTTCCAGTTCAATGGTGAAAGGATCCGACCGAGATGGTGGTAATCCCTGCAATGACTGAAACACATCCTCAAACTCCTCTACTACTGGAATACCGCTAACCGTAGACTTCCCCACTGACTCTGGCAGATATAGTAACCAGATAAGCCTCACGGCCCTTCTCGATCATCTTCCCAGCCTGAATAGCTGAGATCACGAGACTCCCGAAGTCGGTCTAATTCCCTGAAAAACCAACTTCTCTCCGGACGCTCAAACTCCACTCTACCCCTATGGCAATCCAAATGCACCATATGCCGATGCAACCAATCCATCCCGAGAATGACATCATACAACTCCACTGGACTGATAAGCAAATCCGCTGGCCATGACTCTCTGCGATCCGAATATCAACCCTCTAGCTCGTCCAATAACTCTCGGGAACTTGCCTCCAGCAACTCTAACAACTCCTGTACGCTCCCGGAATCCTCGATTCCCGCACACTCACACTCCGGGTAATGAAGCTATGAGAAGCTCCAGAATCAAACATAACGTGGGACTTAAACCCGCCCACCAACAAGGTCCCTACACAAACCTCATGTGTTGAGAACCTAACACTTTTCCACAGGAAACAGAAAATCTGAACCTACTATAAATTCACAAAGTTAAGTACCAGAAAATATACCTGTGATCGCCCCGGCACTGGTTCCACCAGTCTCAGCTGTCGTGTAAACCCGAGGCCCCTGCTCAATCCGTGCCACCTGCTGACCACCAGGCTGCACCTGCTGCAACGCTGCCACTGCTGCCGGCTGCAACTTGGGACAAAAAGGCCTGATGTGCCCCGTCTCCCTGCAATGGTAACATACCCGAGGCCCCGCCGTCGGAACACTCCTCTTGGGACAACTAGCAACCTTGTGATCCTTGCTTCCACAACTGAAGCAACCTGCACCACTCGGCTTCGCGTAGCCTCCCACTTCCTCTTGGTTCCCTGAGCATGCCTACCGCCCCTGCTGGAACCACCCTGCTGCTGAGCCTTACTAGGCTGAGCTACTGGAGTAACCGACACTGACTGTGCCCGGATATCCTCCTCGATCTCTGCTGCAGTCTCGACCAGCTCTGCACGCGTAGCATAATACCGTCCCTACAGTGAACTCTCAAATCATCCCGTAGAGCTCTCATAAACCTCCTCACTGAGCCTCCTCGGACTCCATAGCCCGACCCCCATAACATAAGAGTCGACTGAACTCCAAATCCAGCTCCCGCACTGACCGCGTCCCCGAGATATCGAAGGAACTGCACCTCCAACCGGTCCAATGCCTCTCTAGGAAAATACTTGCGGTTGAACTCCAAAACGAAGTCAGCCCAAGTCATCTCCCGCTGCACCCTCCTAGCAGCCACAGACCTCCACCACAACTCAGCATCTCCACTCAAAAAGTAGACCCCTATGTCCACCGAACTCCTCGGGACATCTCGAGTGTGGAAGTTACGTTCCACTCGTCCTCCACGCATCCGCAGCAGTAGGATCTACACCTCCTGAAACTGCTCAGACGCAACCGACCCATCTCTGTCAACATGGTGAGATAACGACCATGGACCCCCACATCTGCAGCCACTGGCTGCCGCTCCTCCGCCACCACTGGTGGCACTACCCGAGCCTGAGCCGATACCACGGTGGTAACCGCTCCAACACCTGTGCTAGCAAAGCCGCAATGTCAACACCAGGGACTCCACCTGCTGGGGCTCCCACCCGGGACCCTAGCATCACCGGCCACTGGAGCATCAACACCGCCCCCTCCGGCCACACTCACAGAATCCCCGGAACACCCTGCGACTCGCCAACACCCTCAGCTGTCACACTCTGGTCCTCGGTCTCACTAACCACTGGGACTCTGCCCCTACCACGACCACGTCCGCGACCACGACCACGACCGCGTCCCGACCTCGACCAGCAACAGCACCACCTCTAACCATCTGCACTACCATGAACAGAAGGCTAAGCAAACAAATACTATTTAACACAGAAATAGAAACTCACCGTGGAATCACCAATAGGCTCGAAGAGGATGTTCTAGGACTCCATGCCACACACAATTGACTAACTCACATAATCAATCAAGACATGCAATCCCAAACATCTACAGCACAAAGCCTAGTGAACCCAAACCTAGAACCGTAAGGGCTCTGATACCAAAATGAAACGACCGACCCCATTTTTTTTTTTTTTAAATAATAAAATAATAAATAATAAATATAATATAATAAATAACCTACAACTAGTGGTCCCATACCCACTAGTCGCCTAACCACAAACACAACCAACAGCGGAATTCAATAGCAATATCCAATATAATCCAATAATAAAATATAACAATACTCCAATATCAATTCCAATCTTAACTAAAGATCCAACAACATAAAACAAATAACCAGCAACCTAAACAATGCTCTAAGACCCAACTCTAGCAACCTAACAATGCCAGATCAGCAACCAACCGAGTCCCTAGAACATCCTCCTCTTCATTGCCTGGATCCCACGGTCACACTTTGCCTTTACCTGCACCACAAACACATATTGCAATGCATGAGTATTTTATAAATACTCAGTAAGGCAATCCTCCCATCTACTGGGCTATACACACAAGCATTAGAGTATCAGTAATCAACACACAACAATCAGCAGACAATAACCAAAACAGGACATAGCATCGACCGATGCCACACATGCATCGATCGATGCCCAACAGGAGAAGCATCGATCGATACAGAAGCTGCATCGATCGATGCAAGTATAACTTGCATCGACCGATACCCAATCTGCATCGATCGACGCATGCTCGACGCACACGAAAACCCTAAAGTTCATCGCGCCGTCCTCGCACTTGCATCGACCGATGCAAGCTATGCATCGATCGACGCAACGTCGAGCACCGTGATTTCTCCGGTTTCTCGCCGGATCTCGTTCCTACAACCACAGAAACTCAATCCCAAGCCACAAGAAAACTTCCTAACGTCCATAACATCAACCTAATACGTCTAACAACAAGAAACAAGCAAATCACTGAATTCTCTAGCTTAGATAAGCCATGGTCCTGCACTTACCTGTGCCAAGACGAATCTAAACAATAAAACAGCAAGAACACGCTTCCAGGAAGCTCCTACAGCAATCCCAGCTACAGATCTCACCAAAGAACGCCCCAAATCTCCAGAAAACTCAAGAACAGTCAAGAACAGTTTCTTTCTCTTTCGTTTCTCTCAAATGCGGCCAAAAACACGAATGAGACAAAACTCTCGAATTAAGGGTTTTCCTTCCCCAAAACGCAGCGTTTGACTTAAGTCAAAACGCACAGAATTGAGTCAGCATCGATCGATGCTCCTACTGCATCGATCGATGCACATCCTAAACCGGAATTCCGGTTCACGGATGTTACACAATGTTGCGGGATCTGATTGTTTAGTAGAGTAGTACAAAAAAAAATGATTTCTCTCTCATACACTAATATTGAGGAACTAACTCCGATAACCTTTTTCGACGCCGGTGGAGCTCCTGCTCACCGGCGTCGGGATCTCTTTACCTGCGGCTTTACCTCTGTTCTCCTCTCGTTTACCTCTTCGATTTTTTCTCCATTTATTTTTCTTTTCTTTTGGTTACAAATCCCCCATATCCCTTTAGATCCCGGCCTGTTTTCAATGGACAGAGACAAAAGACGAGGGCGATTTCCGTTGAACCTCCTCCTCCTCTCTCTGATTATTTCAACCGGCGTAAAGTCTCCACAAATATCCGATATGCTTAAACCCAGATCTGGATGTATGCTTGCCCCTGCAAAAGCTCTTTCTGAGACACCGAGGGTAACAAACAAGCTCCTCCTTGGACCATCTGTTTCTTCCCACCCGGTGAAGACGTCGACGGCACACGGCGTCCTTTTCTATAGGCGAAGCTTTCATCTCTCCAACAATGGTCTGCTTTTGTGGTCTCTCGTCCCAGCCTCTGACCTTCCCTCCGATTTGCTTTGGCTGAAGTCTTATCCCCTAGAAATGCCCCGATCCATGCATTTCTCTCCACCATCTTCGAACAACCGCTGCCGCATGCTCCGTCTAGCTAGGTCTTCCACCGAGTGAAGAGATTCTCTTCTGGTGGGCCTCGTATTTTTTTCCGGCCCATTAACGATTCACGAAACCAAGCCCATATCTAAATATTTCAGGTACGATTACTTACATATCTTGTGGCCATCAATCTCTAACCAATGGTGTGGTCAAGATTACGAACTCCATGGTTGCCATTTGAGTAGTAATTCATCATGGTTATGTTGGTGTCACTTGTTACTCTTGAGAATCTTGGTATTAGAAATCATATTGGAACTCAGGTCTGATTATCCCTTGTGTGTGTTCGGTCTAAGACAAAACTTGTGTGGAATTCTTGATCACCATTTTCATGGCAGGGAGGATCCATCGTTCTGTCACGGCTTGAAACTTATCTATTGAACCTGTTATTATCTTCCATGATGTTCGTTACCGCTACCAATACCCAACAACCATCCCCCTGTACCATGTCTGTTTATTCTCTGTTAGTGTCTTGCCGACTACAAACGTTGTGTGGATTTCTTGATCACCATTTCCATGGCAGAGAGGACCCACCTGTTTTGTTCCGGTTTTACAGTTATTCCGTACAAACCCTGGCTTGTCTATGTTAATCACTATTGCTCCCAAGTTTTTGAAGTCCCATGGCGTTTTAGTGCTGAACTCAATGTGTCGAGATTGTGTCTATGGTCGTAGAGGCTCTTCCACCAATTCTCACCCCTCGACAATCTTAGCTATCCACTTCAGGAACCACCTATTTGAGCAATTCACCATCAGCCACTCCATCACCATTCGGGATCCTGCCCCCCGAATCCATGCCATAGCTTTGCTTCCGCTAATACTTCTTAGTCCGGTGAGCTCCTTGGCCCTGATTCTTCTATCAACGGCACTAAGTCTTTTGACCGTGACCTATCTGGCATCTCTCGAGTTTCTCGACAATGTCCCACCTTGCAACCATGATCCCACAAGTCTCCAATTGCTTTTTAGCTCTTGTTTCTTAGCTCTCATGGATATTTGCTTGTTGTTATCTTTTTCTTTGTTCTTGCTAATGACTTTGAGGAAAGTCTATGCTTGTAACCTTTTAAACTTTGGGATTCGATTTCCCTCTCCTTGTACTGTTTCTGTTTCTGTTTGATTGAATAGAATCATTTTTTGATCAAAAAAAAAAAAGGTCTTTTATTAGCATGGGGGATATTATCTTCGTAGATAGTAGATAAAATTCCCTTCCCCTTGTAGTTTTGTCCCACATCTAGTATTGACATATTTTTTTAAACTCTAGAAGTTCTACAAATAAGCCTTACCAGTTACCACTTCGTATTTTGACACAACTATGGGTTAGAGCGTTATATCAGGGATAGGATACATAATTCTTTGAGAAATTTACGAGATAAGCATTTATTCTCAAGAGTATTGTCTGATTCGGCATTTCTCTCCGTGCTTACAGACTTAGGCTTTTTTAAGACGTAAAAATACGTATCTACCCTTCTCAAAACCTATGTCGCTTCTCTGTTTCTCTCTCTATTCTCAGTTTCTGCGATGTCCGATGGTGATGACACTCAATTCTCTCTCGTCACTATGCCTTCCAGAAAGAAGATCTTCACTACAACTTATCGATTTGTGATTTCGATTCCAAAAAGAACATCATGACTACGACCTCCATCATTCACTGCGAAGCCTTGAAGGTAATCCTGAAATCCCCAAAGTATGTGAAGAATTCTATTTTCATTTCTTTGTGCTTTTTTGATGGAATAAAAGAAGAATTTTAATCGTCTATTTTGGGCATGTGTTAATTGACTAAGATTTAATCATCCTCTCCGATTGAATCGACAAATTTTGCTTCATCTTCTCCGACTAATATCCTAGATTCATAAATTGCTTATAATTCTGAAGCTCATCATGTGAATTGCTTCAACATCTTCATGTTTTCTTTGTTTAATTTTCCCTTGGGTTCACCGTTTACTAGTCTTCTTAGGGTTTAGTTTCTATTGCAAAGGAGGAAGATTAAGATTCACAATCCGTTTTAGTTTTCCCCTTGGGTTCACCATTTACTAGTTTTCTTAGGGTTTACATTATATTGCAAAGGAGGAAGACTAAGATTCACATTCCATTTTAGTTTTTTTCCTTGGGTTCCCACCATTTACTAGTCTTCTTAGGGTTTAGTTGCCATTAAAGGACACCTTGTGTATAGTTTGTATCTCTGTAGTATTGTTGTGTGTCTTTACATATGTACTTCAAGTTTTATGTTGAAAGGAGTTGGTTCTCGAATTTTGTTGGACCACGAATAGACACACAAGATGTTGAATCAAGGAGTATAGGTTTGCATTAATATTTTATAATGACTTCCATTAAATTTGTAGATTTATTGATATAGTATGCCTCTTTGTTTCATTCTTGTGTTGATCCTACAGGTGTTAGTGACCATTTTTGCTCGCTAGAGTTAGTAGGTTTATAGTTTTCTGGATAAATAGTGACCCACCATGTTGTTAAGGAGTGGATTATTAGCCTCCGTAGATAAAGTTTTGCTATGTTACTTAGTGAATACATATATTGTGGATACGCTTAGTTTCTATATACACTTTTGTTATGTAGTTCATCTTTTGATCTTCTGTATATAATTTCCTGTGTTATCCTTCGGTAGTTACAGTTTTCTTTGTGGTTTATTCGGTGTGTTTATAGTGTTCGTTTTATATGATTAGTTTGGGTTCCCTTAATTCAATTTGTTCTTAGGGTATAGAATAGTTTGGATAGTAAGTGTGTGTTTATGTTATATGTTTGGGTTCCTTCGAAGTTCTTACCCAGTTTTTCTTATGGTATAGTGTTGTTTGTTAAGTGTACGTATTCAAATTGTAACTTCTTTTGTAACTTTCAAGTCGCTCAACCTTATTATTTTGCTTCTTCTGTAGGATTATGAGGCAGGCATCCACCATTTCTCAAGCTCTAAAGGTCAATGAATATGTCACCAAGTTTTGACATGTACATATGGTGCAATGAATCTTCAAATAGAGATACTGAAATTTTGCAGTTCAATTACTCTGTTATTTCAAAGTGAATGTTTTGTCTGTTTTATGAGAGACTCTTGCACTTTCCATTAATCTTACTCTGTTTTTCGATTATTCTGCTTTGTGAAGTAAACAAACTGGTATACACTGTCACCAAATCTCGCTTATCAACAAAAAGGATATAACTGTCATTTTGTTTTACCAAAAATGCTAAATCCAGAAATACGGACAAAAATGCCTAATTTCTAATTTTTTGTGGCACAAAGGCCATTCAGACAATCACCCCTAATTCTTTTCATTTATATGGTTAATTTCTACGTATATCCAATATATAATTGGATTGTCGTCCATGCAAATAGATGAAGCCAACTAGCCAACTAGCCAAGTGTAACTATACCATTCAAACAACAAATAAACGCTAACATGTGCATTTAGAATTGTTTGCTAACATGTGCATTTAGAATTGTTTGCTAACATGTGCACATATAACTTTTTGCTAACATGTGCATTTAGCATTGTTTTCAGTTAGAAAAAGAACGTAATGTGTTGTCAAAAAAGAAAAAGAATATAAAGCAAATTATAAAAAAGTTCGAAAGACAGATAATTGCGAACACGTTGGTTTTCATAACCCAGTCAACTAAGAAGAAACCTGAATAATTCTGTAAAATTATCAATCATTCTACATTATCGTATAGATTAAAAACAATAGAACTGAGAAGTTTATCCTCGAATTAAAAACATCTGGCGTACTAATCTATCTTAACATTATTGAAGTATAAATTTATGCCACCTTCTTTTTCTCTTATTCGGGCCGGGTTTTAAATAAAAATCAAAACCGATTGCATAAATAGAATCCTTCCAAAGACATGTGCGATTACTTCTTTTGCAAAACTGATCCTCTTATTCGCAGAAATCCTGATTTGGTGTGTACGTATCAGTTGATCCCTGTAATATAGCAACTAATTAAAAACAGTTACATGTTAGGTAATATCTAATTAAGATAGAAAAATCACATACAAATTTGGAAAACTTTTATTAGCCTAATATATGCACTATTAACCCCAATATCAATTTTACAATATATAATTTACAACTTTTTCTATATATAAACATAAATAATCCTAACTAAAGTGAAGATAAGAATATGCATTAACAATATTCCCTAAATCAAAACAAACAAAATCGTAAAACATATACCCTAAACTTGCAAATCAAGATTATATACCACTCACTATGTGAAAACCCTACCTACAACCTTGAAAAGTATATATATGTGTCATTCACCACCCAATACAAGCATCACCACACCCAAACAAAAACTTAATAATCTGATATGGCGGTTTCATTTGCATACTTGAGAGACGTCTGTAATATTACCTTTGAATTCGTTAGTTTCTAACATCCTTTTAATAGTTAAGCATATGATTTATTCAGTCTAATCTTTAAAGGGTGTTAAATCCATGCTACACTGAATAAGGACTTAGTGAATCGCTATATCAACAAACTGCATGTTGGTGAGTGGAAGTTCATTGAGAATTTCTAGCTGACTCATACTTATGGTCAATATCGACTAACCAGCCATCTATATAAGATGGTATTCATTAACAGAGTGACCCTGTTTTTGATTCAAGCTACTTATCCTTGGCTAATTTCCAAAAATTAACTCAAAATTACCTTCATCTCTATAGCTTTAAGAAGACTATGTTTCACCAAGAAACATAAGTCGGGAACATAACGATGCTAAGTATATAACATCGATTTCTTCTGCGGCTCCCTAAAATTTGAAGTGGTATTGTTAATTGAATTAACAATAGTAATAATCTACTTCTTAAAAAAAAAAATAAGAACGAGAACAAACCTGGGTAAAGAGAACGACTTCAGCACCTTCTTTAAGTCTCCCCATTGGAGTGAAGACAAGGTCAATGAGTTGCAAAATCAAAGTTCATAAGAATATATTATCAGACGCAAATACTCCAATTTTAAGAAGAGAATCGAAATTGTCAAGCAATACTTTGGAAATTAATCAAAATTGAAAAGAAAACAAATATTCCACTTAATCGATTTTTTCTCGGTTATGTCGGAGATCTGAACTCGAAAAAAATATTATTAAAATAATTTCAGTTTTTCTTACTGTAACATTATATATTTACCTTAAGTCACAATTAATCTAATAGGTCGTAAACATGTTAAATTTCATTTGATCTAAACTATATAGTGACAAATACATAGAATTTTGATGTTTTATATTTTGTATTCAAAATAAGACAGATTGTAAAAAAATGAAAGTTTTACAAACAAAATATAAAAAATATATATATAAATATATATATATATATATAGTCTTATAAAACAATATACGAAAATATAACTAAATATATATAGTTAGTCTTACCAAACAATATAAAAATATATATTGTGAAACAAAATATAAAAAAAAAATATTATTTTGTAAAAGATATATTTTTGTAAAACATAATTAAAGTTTTGTAAATAAATATAGATAGTCTTATCGAACAATAAAAAAAAAATAGAAGAAGGATCCAGAATACAACAATGTGTAGCTAGCACCATAACATCTATAATTCTTCCAAAACTACAAAATAAAAATGAGAATTTAACTAAACTAACTATTTGATACTGTTGTATTTTGTTGACAAAAAAAATAATTATTTGATAATATTGTCAAAAAACACTATTTGATAATTTTAGAAAAAAAAAACAAAAATAATTGTCCCGTGGTACACCACGGGTAAATCCTAGTTACTAAATTATAAAGATAGTAAAATTCATCACTTATCATAATTAACATCTATACTATTAATTGGGGAGTACACTTAGATATAAAAAAATAAAAACAAAACAGAATTCCATATTATGCCCCTATTATAAAAGGTGTATCCAAACAGACATCTAGAGCCAAACACTAAAATTAATATCTAATGTTATTCCGAGTATGGATAAACAATTCAGATTAAGATTAATGAGACGCAGACCCTGTATTAGATTTAAAATATTCGATTTTATATTTTTGCAAATGTTAAGTTTTTCCATCCTATAATTAAGTCATTTGTTTCCTATTATTTATATATTATCTTTAAATAATATTTCATTTCCTTATAATTGATTTGTAAAGTAAATTAAAAACGTCCCCTACTAATTTGATTACCAATATTAATTGGTTTCCTTATTATATGGTCATAAATTGATTCGCATTATTAATTTGTTTCCCTTTCGATAAGATCCTAAATAAATTATAATTACTATCAATATTTATAATATTTAATTTTTGTAATATGCCTTCTTAGCCAATCAAATTAAATCAAAATTTTTCCCCAAAGATTTAATATGTCTTTTGTAGTTCGAATTCTGTTAACTTGCTAATCACTTATAAAAAAACAAAATAAAAACTTAATTACTTTGATTTCCCGAAATAAACTATCATTTTCCCTAAAATATATTATTATATCACATTCATTTAAATACTGTTAATATAACAATCATGAATTTCGGATTTGTTAGTTTCCTAAACTCACAATAGACATCTTCAAAAAATATTCAAAATTTTAAAATCTTCCCAAAGATAAATGAACTAGAATATTCAAACAATAATATGCTAACTATAATATTTAATTTATAGTATTCGATATATTTGGAAAATTCTAAAGATTGTGGAAGAAGTCACTTTACTTTTCTATAAATTCATTTTTATGTGCTTATCTGTAACCATGCTCTCCGGTCTGCGATTCAGGAGTTGGTTTGATTCTTAGCTGTTTTTCGAACGGATTAAGTCCTCCGATCTAACTCGTGTGCTTTGTAATTGGTAGGGTTTGGAAAAAATCGGTCGCTGTCAAGGTTATATTCTTGCTTAGTTTGAAGTATTTCCTTTATCTGTCATTCATTCTTGGATTGTTTATTTAACATTTTAGATTTGGTAATAATGAAATTCAGTTACTCTAATTGTGAAAACTGAGAATGAGCTTCTCCTTCCGAAGTGATTTAAATGTGGAGAAGCTTATCACCGTAAAACAGTTCCGAGCTGAATTGAAAGAGTTTGAGAGTTTGAATTTGTATTGCTGTTTTTTTGGAAAAAATCTCGGATCCCTTACAAGTGACACCCCCCTTACATATTTATACCGACCAATTTATTACCCAATTAATGTACAATTAATAGGACACGATTTGCGCGGACTAATTAATCCTCTTGAATGCAGGAATCTTTGACCGAGCCCGAGCTGCGAGCTGACCAGCATGAAACGTCTCCACGCTCTCTTTCTTTCTCCGGGCCTGATGGGCCGATCAATAACATGCTTTTGGCCCATTAAACAAGCCCGCCCTAGGCCCTCTTGCCTATTATCCGAGATGGCAGATCGTGGGTACAACAGTTGCCCCCCAAGTCTCCCGAGCTAAACAGTTCGGGGGACTTTTGACCTTCAAGCGATCAATTTCGGGAAACCAAATATTTCCCCATATCTCCACGATTTGATCGAGGTAATGATGGGATTTGCCTTCCCGAACAAGCCTCGGGGCCCACTAGGTGGCGTGTTGGTTATAAGAGAGAAAGAAAACGGTGTGAGACCTTTCACTTCCCCAGGTAATCATTGCTTCCTTGTGCCGTGTATAAAGGTAAACTCGACTTCTCTCTCACCCTTATTCTTCAATCGTGTTTGTGTTTTTCTGTTCTTAGACTTTCTCTCTTTTCCCTGTAAACTTCTTTACTTTCGCCGGAAAGTTCTCCAACTTCCTTTTTCTTCTCACACAAATCGCTCGAAGAGTATGTCTCCTCCGAAATCTTCGTCGGGTAAAACCGCGAAACCCCTGATTCCAGGCGTTTACGGCCCTCACCCACCGTCAACTCTCTCGGCGGAGAATATAGCCGAGTTTAGAGGGTCCACTGGGATTCCACCGCAGATTAAAATTAAATTCTCGGGGGCTCACGAATCTCCGGAAAATCCTCCCCCAGGGTATTGCTACGCGTTTGAGATATTCTTCTCTGCGTGCGGTCTGTCGTTTCCTCTCCCTGAACTCATCGTGAAGATGATGTTCGAACTGGGCTTCGCTCTCCCCCAGATGTGCCCGAACTTCGTCCGAATCATCATGTGTCTTCAGACTCTGGGGGAGGAGTTTGACTACAAACTATCCCTAGCCGACTTTCTTCAAGTGTACACGGTGAAGACTGGTCGGACCAAGGGGACGCTCTATGTAAGTCCGCTTTCCGGACTGAAGGTCTTTGATGACCTTCCCGAGAAGGATGAGAAGTGGCGGAAGTCGTATTTTTTCTTCCCGGTCAACGAGCTCACCTTCGGCCACCTCGCAAGTTCACACATATCGAAGTGGACTTCGAAAATTGGTAGAACGGTGCTCTTAGTCAGGTGTCCCTAATATACTATTTTCCTTTCTGTTACTTACTCCTTGTCGTTCTTGTCCCAGATCACTTCGAGCGCGGACTGCTTTGCCCTACATTCGTAGAGTTTTTCTCGAGGTTTTGCAGCCAGGGTCAGATCGCCTGGGACTCCTTTTCGTGTGAAAGGATTAGAGAATCCACAGCGCGGCTCAGGAGTCGTTCCCTTGTTTGCTCCGACCCCATAAGCACTTCGGAGATGAACTACAGAGAGGAACGGGCTTGCCGAATCGCCGAGAAGTAGGCGAAGTTGAATATGGCGGCTGCGCTCGCTGAGGGCAAAGCTCGCCTTCCTAAGAAGTCTGGCCCCTCTACTCCTGAGGTAGACGGGACTTTGGCACCCCCCACTGGTTCTTCCGAGCTGCCTACGGGGGCCTCCGAACCTCTGCCCAGCTCGCCCGAGCCCGCCGTAATTGTTGTAGCTGATTCCAGTGACGAGCCGCGGGAGGTTATAACTCCCCCCGTCGAGGTCAGTTCCCAGCGGGCGGACTCATCCAAAAAGAGAAAGGAACCTGAGACTTCCTCGCCTCTTCGCGAGAAGAGCCGAGCTCGGACTGGTTCGTCAGGAGACGAGCGAGGTAAGTCCAGCTCGAAAGATAGGGGTCCTTCCTCAGAGAGGAGATCTAAGGAGTCCGGGGATTCCTCTGGCAGGCCGCCTTCAAAGGAACGTCGTTCCTCCCCCCGAGGTAATGATAACTCGAGTTTTTTTTTTTTTGCTTGTTGGGTCTCGGAGACCAAGTAGAATGACATCGTTCATCCATTTCAGTTCCCCCTGCGTCCCCAGCTGATCTGATGAGGAGTTACACTCGGCCAGGAGTTCGGGTTCCGGCATTTGCGGATATGTCAGAACTCAACCGTGCGAACTTCTTCCGCTTCGCGGATAAGATTGGCGAGGTTAGTGACACATGCTTCCTCAGCTTTTGTTTTTTTGTTTTATTTACCACATTCGCCGTTTTTTAACGAACTGCGATTTTCCAGCTAATGATCGAGTTCAACTCCTCGGTAGCGTCTTATGAAGATCAGCTGTTTGCCTCTCTTTCATCCTCCGAGGTGTGCCTTCTCCGGGAAAAGATTGCTGACCTGGAAGCCCAGGTGAAGGAGTATGCCAGATTAGAGGCCGAGAATGCTGCTACCGTGGAGAAAGCCGAACAAATCCGGGCTCGGATGAAGAGAGCCGAGGTACAGGTGCTTGACCTCGGAATTGCCAACGAGGACCTCCGAGACAAGCTAAAGAAGGCGGGGGACCTTTACTACGAGGCCGCAGAGGATGCGAAGGCAGCAAGGAGTAGGTTGCACGAGATCGAGCTCCGCAATCAGCTACTTGAGGCTGGCAACAGCTGCGAGATTGAGAGGGTGCGAAGGGAGGAGAGGCAGGCAATGAGGCGGACTCTCCGTTCTCTGGTTGAGGAGGTGAAGGTCACCTTCGAAGAGAGGGAGAAGCTAGCCCCGCTTCAGATCCGAGCTGCCGAGATCCGGGCTAACCGGATGCTGGTCGAAGAGATCTCTAGGGGCGAAATCCAAGACATGGAGGCCGAGCTCGGACTCCTGAAAACTGACGAGGAGGAAGCTGACGAGAAGGTTTCAAAGGTAACTCCCCGTGAACTCGACCTCGCTGCATTCTCAAACCTTTTGGCGGATACGCCCGATCTCTTATGCAGCGAGCACCCGCTTAGCGTCACAATCGACGAGTCCGGCACTAACCTCGGGCAACTCTCGAATCAGGGGATGGACGACTATCTGGCGACCACCAGGTCGGAAGGGGAGCTAGCGGAGATGGGTTTGGCTCTTTCCGAGGCGGCGTCTGACCTGCCCCTCCGAATCAATAGTTCCTATTCTGGGGTTGTCTTGGCACGAGTTGCCCCCCTGTTTTGTAGTACTTGTTTTTAGACTTGCTTCGGAGTGTTTTGGTCGTGGTGACCGCTCCGTATGAACTATTTGTTTTTTGTTGTGTCATCTTTTGTTTAATGTGAATTAAATTTCCACAATCTTTTGTTTAAAAAGATGGTACGAGCAGAAATAAACGCGAAGTGAGAACTTCGGTTAAATAGTTCGAAAGAATGACATCCCAACTTTTATAAGTAAAGCTAGGTACGAAGTGATTACTTCGGTTTAGATAAGAATTTTGCGAAACTGAGCTTTGACTTTAAGTAAAGCGGAAGACGAAGTGAGGACTTCGGTTTAGGGTTTTCGCAACATTTAGCTTAAAGTAAAGCTGGATACGAAGTGAGAACTTCGGTTTAGGCTTGCGAAGTTGGACCTCGGCTTTATATGATAGATGCGAAGTCAGACTTCGGCTTTTTTTTTTTTTTTTTTTTTTTTTTTTTTTAAATAAACGAACCATTATCAATAAAAAAAAAAGTTTAAGAAAACTTTAAATTTTATTAATATGGATAGCTGGACCCGAAGTGGGCTGCCTACGTACCCTTATCGGGATCAAGCCAAATTGTAGTTCGATACAAATAAATTAGCTGTGAAAGAGTTTAAGGTGTAAAGAATTCCAAGACCTCGGGACTGGTTTCCCCTCTGAATCCTCGAGCTGATAGACTCCATTTCGGACTTCGCGAGTAATTTTGTATGGTCCTTCCCAGTTAATTCCCAGCTTTCCTGCATTGAGCTCCTCGGTGTTCTCGTGGACTTTCCGGAGGACTAGGTCGCCAACTGCCAAGGGTCTGCCTTGGATTTTGGAGTTATAGTACCGAGCTACTGCGTTCTGGTAATTCTGGATCCGAACCAAGGCTTGGTCCCGACGCTCGTTGATTGTATCGAGAGTATCCTGTAGGAATTCCTCATTCTCTTCAGGTCGAGGTGGATTTAGCGAAGTACGGACTCCGAGCACTTCTATATCGGCTGGGACTACGGCATCAACTCCTTAGACCAGAGAGAAAGGTGTCTCGTTAGTGGCCCGCCGAGGTGTTGTTCGGATCACCAAGAGAACGCCCTGAAGTTCATCCGGCCAGCGCCCCTTACGAGCATCGAGCCGTTTCTTCAAGTTGGCAAGTATGACCTTATTCATCGCCTCGGCTTGCCCATTACCTTGCGGGTAACGAGGGGTTGACTTATTGAGTCGAGTTTTCCACTTCGCGCGAACTCTTCGAATTTCGAGGAGATGAACTGTGGGCCATTGTCCGTGATGATTTCACATGGGACACCATAGCGGTAGATTATGCTCTTAAGCACGAACTGTTCCACTTCGTCACTTGTTACTTTCGCATAGGCTGCCGCTTCTACCCATTTGGAGAAATAGTCGGTAAGAGCGAGCACGTACTGGAGTCCTCCTGGTCCTCGATGTAATGGACCGATGATATCCATAGACCACCTCATGAATGGGTATGGTGCGGACACTGAAGACAGGAGCTCGGTAGGTTGATGAATTGACGGGGCGTGTTGCATCCCTCCCCCCTTTCTTCACGAACCAAAACTCCACTGACCGCACTATCCGATACGGCTACGTAAAGGAAGAGTGGCTCTCCGAACTCAGGCTTCGCCAAGACCGGCGGTTCAGATAGATAAGCTTTGAGTTGGGCGAATGCCTCCTCACACTTCGCATCCCACAAGAAATTTTTTCCCCCTTTACGTAACAGCTGGTAGAAAGGGAGGCATTTGTCCGTAGATCGAGAAATGAAGCGGTTGAGAGCTGCGATCCGTCCGTTAAGGCGCTGCACCTCGCGCAAGATCCTAGGAGAACTCATAGACAGGAAAGCATTAATTTGCCTCGGGTTCGCTTCAATTCCTCTTTCCGTGACGATATACCCCAGAAATTCTCCTGATGGGACTGCAAAGGTGCACTTCGTGGGGTTGAGTTTCATCCCGAACTGATCCAGGATGTCGAAGCAGACTTTCAGATCAGCGAGATGCGAGCTGGCTTCCATTGATTTTACCAGCATGTCATCGATGTAGACTTCCATGGTTTTTCCGAGTTCACGCTCGAACATTCGGTTCACCAGTCTTTGGTAAGTTGCTCCCGCATTTTTTAACCCAAAAGGCATCACCTTGTAGCAATAGATCCCGCGGTCCGTAATGAATGCAGTCTTCTCCTGGTCGTCCGGGTTCATTAGGATTTGGTTGTAGCCAGAGAATGCATCCATGAAGGACATCAGCTCGTGACCCGAAGTGGACTCAACTAACCGGTCGATATGCGGAAGTGGAAAGCTGTCTTTGGGGCACGCCTTATTCAGGTCGGTGAAATCAACGCAGACTCGCGACTTTCCGTTCTTCTTTTTGACTACCACTGTGTTCGCGAGCCACTCAGGGTATTTTACTCCGCGTATCTGTCCTGCCTTCAGCAAACGTTCAACCTCTTTGTTAACGATTTCAGCTCGCTCAGGACCCAGCTTCCTTCGCTTCTGCTTTACAGGTCGGAATGTAGGGTCCACATTCAGATCGTGGGAGATAACTTCTGGACTGATGCCGGGCATCTCGTCTACGGACCACGCGAAGGTGGCTATTCTTTCTTTCAAGAAGGCTATCAGACTGGCACGGAGCTCGCTATCCAATCCCACTCCGATCTTGATTTCCTGATCCGGGAACTTGTCATTGATGAAAATGGACACAGTGAGGTCACCTTTTAGCTGCTTCCGAACTGGATTCTTTGGGACCTCGAGCTGTGGTTGCTATTGGATCAGGAGCTTGTGACTTGCGAGGTAACAGCTCCTGGCCGTCCTTTGGCTTCCTAGAACCTCCCGGACTCCTTGTGGGGTCGGAAATTTGACGCACTGATGGTACGTCGAGGCCACCGCCTTCATCTGATAGAGCCAGGGAGTTCCCAAAATAACATTATAGGCCGCAGGTCGGTCGAAGACCGTGAACTCCACCATTTTAACCACTCCTTGAGTGGACACCGGTAGTGTGATCGTGCCCAAAGACATTGACGTCTCGCTAGTGAACGAGACCAAAGGTGACGGCGGTCCTACGATTTGCTCTTTCCCGATGCCCATTCTGGTGAGTGTTTCGAGAAAGATCAAGTCGACCGAGCTCCCAGTATCAATTAGGATTCGGCAGACTTCATGGTTCGCCACGTCAAGCGAGATGACGAGTGCGTCATCGTGTGGAGTGTCCAGCCCCTCAGTTTCCTTCTCGGAGAAAGAAATTTCAGGTAGATCGCTTGCTACTACCTTAGCTCGCTTCGGCTGGGGGCTAGTGAGCTTCCGCTGATGGTCTTTGATCGCAGTGATGGAGTTCCGAAATAGACACGATCCTCCCATTATCACGTCGATTCTTTTCTTGGGAGCTTCAATTCCATCGGACTGCTTCGGCTTCTTTGAAGGTGGAGCGTCCTCGTCCACTTCGGGAGTCGCTTTTTGCTCCAACTCCTCGATTGTGACATTTGGCATTTCTCCCGCCACATATTTTTCTGCGAGGAGATGCATCAGCTTTTTGCAGTCGCGAGTAGAATGACTGTTGGTTTTGTGGAGCTCGCAGTACGTGTCCTCATCTCGGACCCATTTATTGCTTGGGAGTACACCACTCTTGGAGCGTGGTGAGAATGGGGGTTTGGACGGCAAATTCTTTGGAGAATTCTTTTTGGGAGATTGAGTGACTGCGAACGTACTCGGCCCGGACTTCGGAGTCGTAGGCAGAGTCTTTTTGGCAGGTGCTTCGAACCGTGGCTTTCCTGCAGGTGGAGCGTTTTGTTTTTGCACAGCAGCGAGTTTGTCTTCCTCTGCGACTATCCAGTTCGAAGCCCGGTGTAATGCGTCCTGAATAGTTGGGAAACGATTCACGGACAGCTCTTCGCGGAAGCGAGATTCGTGCCAGAGGCCGTTCTTAAGCGCGGCCAAGTCTGTGGAGTCCGAGAGTCCGGGGATCTTGACCTGGATCTCCTTGAACTTTGTTATGTAAGACCGAAGGGACTCTCCAGCCTTTTGGCTTAAGTTCCAAAGCTGAGCATCCGTCACCGCAGTTTCGATTAGGCTAGAATACTGCTTGACGAACGAGGTCGACAGCTCGGTAAAGTTTGTTATGGATCCGGCTGCTAAAGGTGCGAACCAAAGCAGTACCGGTCCACAAAATGTTTCTGCGAACAGCTTACAGTATCCAGCGTCGGCTTCGTGGGGCTCGAGATCCACCCGGCTAGCTGTCAGCAAGAAAGTCTTGAGGTGATTGGTCGGATCTCCTTTTCCTTCGTAGCTCGAGAATTTAATTTTGCCAGTATCCTTGATACGGACTCGGGCTATTTGGTCGGAAAAAGGAGTTCGCCTCGACTCCTCGATCACTCGGAATATATCCGGAGCTGAGGTGGTTGCACTATGCATCACAGACCGCATGTCCCGAATTTCGCTCTGCATGCGGAAGATCTCGGGATTGACAGTATACCCCGAAGCCAAAGTGTTTCCATCCACAGGGAGAGGAAGACGGACTGGGACCTCGGAAGATCGGACGACGCCGGGCTGAACCGGTGTGTGACCATCGCCGGCCAGCGGTAGCGCCGTTTGCGTGTTGGTTTGAGGCGGGAACGAATCTCCCGGAGTGACATTTGTTGCTGCCCCCTGCGAAGTGGAAGGTGGAGTCACACAGGAGAAATCCAAAGCACGTCGACGTGGGTTTTGGTCAGAGGATAGGAGATCGACCCGATCGGCATACGCGTGGTGGGAGGCTGAGAGGTCTGCTACAGACGTCGTGACTTCATCCAGACGAGCGGAGATCTGACCCTCCAGACTGTCCAAACGCTCAGTAAGGGCGGCGGAGGCGGCTTGCTGACGGTCGGACTTCTCGGACAAGTCCTGTAGGAGCTTCTGGATCACCTCCAAGGATGCCTGACTGGGAGAGCTGGTTGCCATAACGGTGGTTGTGTGGAATATATTTGCGTATGAAATCGGAACTGAAGAGAGTCAGGCGATACTGCCCCTCCTTCTAGCGCCAAATGTGAGAACTGAGAATGAGCTTCTCCTTCCGAAGTGATTTAAATGTGGAGGAGCTTATCACCGTAAAACAGTTCCGAGCTGAATTGAAAGAGTTTGAGAGTTTGAATTTGTATTGCTGTTTTTTTGGAAAAAATCTCGGATCCCTTACAAGTGACACCCCCCTTACATATTTATACCGACCAATTTATTACCCAATTAATGTACAATTAATAGGACACGATTTGCGCGGACTAATTAATCCTCTTGAATGCAGGAATCTTTGACCGAGCCCGAGCTGCGAGCTGACCAGCATGAAACGTCTCCACGCTCTCTTTCTTTCTCCGGGCCTGATGGGCCGATCAATAACATGCTTTTGGCCCATTAAACAAGCCCGGCCTAGGCCCTCTTGCCTATTATCCGAGATGGCAGATCGTGGGTACAACACTAATCTCTTTGGTTTCCTCAGATTTGAAAGAAGAATGTTGAATCGAAATGTGTGTATTAAATGTATCAATGATTTTATTAAAAAACTTTCGGATCCGAAAATTGATTTAAGCCCTGTTTAGGCTGCGACCAATAATTATAACTTAATTCGCTTCGACACTTAATATTGACTTTAGTAGGTGATCATTCTAATTAAATCTGTTTCATCCAATAAGGCTTTTTTAATTGCTTGCTGCTTTAGCTGTTGAGATCATTTTTTTGTTTTTGTTTTAATGTTTCTTTGATGCATGAGTAACTTGGCTTTATTTTGTTATTGTTAGTATGATTGTCTCCGGTTTGATAATTTAAGTTGATTATTCATTAATCATTATGTTTGATTGTTGGAGGCCTACATGTTCAAGTACAATTTTCTTCACGGTCAATGGAAACACAAGAACAGAGATTAGGAGTATGTTGTCGAATCTACCAGTGGATCTTCATTATTTTGATTGGTGAAAATAATTTTGGGGGAAAACGGTGACAGAAGTTTTTTTTTTTTTTTTATGAGGATAAAAGTTGTTAAGTTCAAAATATAAAGTTTTAAGATCAATGCTAAATATTACTTTCTATCTCTCGCCGTATCCCATGATTAATCTCTCCTTCAGTTTCAGTTTTCCTTTTAAAGATTGCAATAATAATAATAAAATATTATCATTCATTTGTGTCTATTACGAATTGAAACTGAACCAAATATCATTCAAATTATGTATATTATACCAAATAAATATTTAACAAATATTATCTGCATGATTTCCTAATATATTTAAAATTTAAATTTTTCAATATTTCATTTATAATTTCCTAATATATAGGAATACCGTATATTAATGATTTTCTTAATTTCACAATTAACATATTATCAAATTTTAGTGATTTTTAAAAAAATATCTAAACAAGAAATTTGATTTAAATTCCGAAAGCGAACAAAAATCACGATTAAATATTCCCAAATTAAAATATACAATCTCAAACAAGTAAATTATTATTAAAATCACGGTTATGAGATGGAAAACTTTTGATATTTGTGAAGTAATCTTAGTGCAGTAGCAGGCGGTAAGTCCATTTGTAGAAAGCACAATCACACCAGATATCAAGTCCCGCTTCCTACGAATGTAGGAATTTGGCTAATGGGCCGGCCAGTTGTGACCCAATGGTTGACAAAAAAAACATTGATATTTATGTGATGGGATGGGTTTCGGTCCCGAAATAGACATACCACTTTTCTCTTACTATTTTTTTTTATAATGTATTTGTCTTTGCTCATAACAAAACAAATCCGATTCATTTTTGTGTCTAAACCGATTAAAATCAAATCGAATACTAAATTGGTATGAGTTTTGATTATGAATTTTAATAACAATCCTAAAAATTGGTTTACAAAGATAATTCGGATATACCTAATATATTGCAAACCTGATTATAAACTTAGTTTTGAAATTAACCTCGCACGTATGTGCGGGTCCAAACCTAGTTAAACTTAAAAGAGATATAAAAATACACTAAACTTAAACACTAGTATTATTACAATTTACTAAGTCGTAACATATAATAAAGGTTAAAATTCTATGACCGATCGATTTTAGTTATTTTGTATCTCCATTAGTCCGTTTTGCTTCTGATTAGGTCTTATATATTTTTTCTTCTCTGTATTTTTTTGTCGGATTTTAGTAGTTTTGTAATTTATCTTTAAAAAATAAAAATTTGACAATAAAGTGAAAATTTATAATTTAGTGGTATGATGTTGTCAATTAACTTTATGATTTTGTTGCAAAAGCAAAAAGAAAAAAATCAGGTAAGACTATTCAAAATGGTTCATTCGTCAGTGGACCAATCTTACATATTTTACTACCTATTTCCAAACAAAACAAAAATCATTGTTGTAAGAACAAATTCAATCGTTTATACAAAAATCATCGTTGTAAGAACAAATTCAGCAGCATGTGGCAGTGGTGGAGCTCTCTTGGTTCATCCACCAAATGGAAAATGCGGTCTGCGGCAGAAGTCGGTGGAAGATAGGAGGGTATTGTTACGAAGTCGCGGTGGTTAACCTGGAGGTTTGGCACCCTCTGGGGCTTGCATGGATTCCGGTTAAAGGAGGATGAATTGAACCACCATCCTCTATAAACCGCCATGACCCGTGTATCCACCGGACCTGATTGAAGCAATCTCATCTTGAGGAGGCGGAGGTAGTCAAAGCTGGAAGAGGCGTATTAGATCTGAGTGAGCGGGTTGCTAGGCATGGGACCTGACTTCGCAGAGTTTGAGATCGGTTGTTTGAGTATGTCGGAGGATCTGTAGCGGGTCAGGTGGTTCTCCGATGAAGAATCCAAAACAGAGTTTGATTGCTTCTGACAAGGCATCCAATTTGGTGTTACCGCCGCAAAGCCGTGGATCCTGCAACCACTGGCGTTCATGTTCAAGCTTCTGTTTCAATGTCATTCAGCAGGATTCGATCATTTTTTCCGACGACGACAATGTCCTCCGTTTTTTTTTTTTTTTTTTTTTTTGTAACTGCCGAAACCATGTAAATTTTCAAGCCATCTTTGGGATGGCCCAATATAATTAATAGAAAGTTTATTATTAAAAAAAAACCTTTTATAGCTATCTCTTTTATAATAAAACGGAAGTATACAACATTGTTTTGTAGACTATGTAATTCTAATAAGTTGGTTACACATAGGTTATATATTAATGATAGATTAATTGGTTACAAATAGGTTATACCAAAAAATTTAAAGAGAATATTTTAAAGAATCATATCATCTAACTTACTATATTAATTTCCTTTATTAAATTATTCATCAAATAATATCTTTTGATATTTAACTGAACATATTAATTTATTAATTATCATTATACCTCACCTCTCATTTTTATATATGAGTCTATTTTGTGAAACAAATAAATTATCATATTATTTATTATAATTAAAAAATAGTTTTATTTTTTGATATACCATAAGTTGATTTTTAAAAACAAATATAAATTGTTCAATTTATAATATTCAAGTTTTAGTAATATTATTCTTTAGTATAATATATATTGAATTAAAATTTTTATTGAGTAACGGATTAAAATTTGAATATTTAAATTCAAATTTACAGAATTATATCTTATAATGACATTCAAGTCATGATATAGAATATACATTGTTAAAATAACTTCACATATATAACATAATACAACATATTAAAATTTTATTTTAAAATATAAAATATACAAAATTTTGTATAAAATAAAATTAAATCAGTGCTATAACACGGATACTTATCTAGAATCATTAATAATATAAAATTTACAAAATAAGTGTTTTTTCAAGCAATCATATTTAGCATATGATTATTGCATAATGTTTTGTCCAAATTTTTTTTAAAAAACAATCACATAAATTATATTTTATATAAAAATTATAATATAAATAAAAAGAATTTCAACCAATCTAGTTGGAGATAAGATAACGTATGACTCGAGATGGAACACATGTTAACTTCTCAGTGGATATTCCAAATGTTCACCTTCTTGGAATTGTCTACTGAATACGAAGTTCGACCCGAACAGAGAGTGTGATACATTATACTCACAATCACAAATACGTATCCGAAGATATTTACCACATTGAAAATTAAAATAAAGGAACAACAATTAAATAAATAAATAAATAAAGAGGACAGTTGTGCTCAAAAAGATTAAATATCTCTGTCACCTCCAGGCTCCAACAACAAGTCTTTATTCTCAAAGATTTGCTTTGTGACGCGTGGGCATATACTTTAGAAAAATCATGTTAAGTTTCTACTAATTTTATTCAACAAGTTTTAAACACAACCAAAATATTCTATTCCCGATTTTTTTCTTAAAAAAAGAAAAGAAAAGAAAATTTATGCTTTTATTGAAGAGAAATAAATTCGATGGAACATCTTTTTAATTAAAAAAAAAAAGATTGAATTACTTTACAAAATGCAGATTAAAAACGGGAAAATCACATTTTAAACCTCCAAAGTGTCACTTGGTAGCACTTTAAACCTTCAAATAATTTCACTAACAATATAAACCATCAAATTAATTTTACTAACTCTCTAAACCTCAAACAATGATTTTTGTTTACACTGCCCTACATAACATCGGAAACGTAACGGAACAATTAACCGCCGTTAGTAGAACAGTTGACCTCTGTCTCTTCCATATATTCTTTTTAACCTAAATATATATATATTTTTTGTGTATATATTTCTTTAAGAAAAGCCCCAAATCAAGTTAGAGTTCAAAATCAAAACCCAGAAGAAGAAAAGTGAAACCGTGATTTTGATTGAAATCGAAGAAGGCTCCGAAGCTTCCCAGTCAAAATGGGGTAAGTGTCGCTTCTTCTCCTCCGGTTCGAATTATTTTTCAATAATTTTTGTTCTACAGAATCAATTCGTGGGTCAAACAAAATCATTTCTTTCTTGTTTATTTTGTCTCTTTGTGGTACAATGTTTCGATTAAAATATGTTGGGTGATGAATTTCGATTCACATTATCAAAATTAAATTGGGGAGGTTTGTGTTATGATTGCCAGCGTCCTTCCCACTAAGTTTTCGACAATATTTGTTTGTGAGAAAATAATACTGAAAATCACATTGGTTTGAAGAAACCTGATTGGTTGATGTTTGATATCACATTAGCTTTGTACGTTGGTAGGATTGCTACTAGAAAAGATGATTTAAAACTAGTGTCAATGGTCATAAGCTGCTATGAATTTAAAGTTTATTTTTCTAGTTTTCTCAATTTTTATTACAGTTTTGGGTTTCTAATTTCAACCATTCTTCTACAGTGACACTGAAACCACAATAAAACTTATTATCCACTTTGGAGGAACTGTGAACAGAGAAGGAGAAAATTACACGTACAGTGGAGAAATGGGTTGTAAGACAGTTCATTGGAGATTGTCTGAAATTTTATGGAAGAAATTTGATGACTTTTGTATCATGGAGGCAAAAAATAGAGAATCGATTAGGTTCATTTGGTACAAAGAGACAAAGAAGGAGATGAAGTTTTTACAGTATTTGTTTGACCCCACAAGTGACATTGATATGGTTGACCTCCGTTTTCTAGGAAAGACAACAGGTGAGCTTGATATTTTTCTCGAACAAGATTCAGTTATTTATCAAGATCAGCACATGGTAGAAGATAAAAAGTATAAGGATTACAGTAGTGCTGATGAAGAAGTTGATAGACCAAAAGAGGATGAAGAAGGCTTGGAATCTGAAGATGAAAGATTTAACAATGTGTCTGTTGAAGGATATGAGGCTGAATTAGATGACGATGGGGACAAAGAAAATATGGCTGGTAGAGAAGAGAGTGTGGCTGTGAGTAATGAGAATGTGGTTGGTGCAAGAGAAGAAACTTTGATAGTTTTGAGTAAGATAGTTGATGATGGAGATGATGTGGTTTTAGATGCTGGAGATGGTGGTGATGATGAAAGGTTTAAGTCACTATTTGAGGAAGGTTCGAGAGCAACACCAGATAAAGAATCATACAAAAATCTTGAAGAACAAGAAGAGGAACAAAGAGAAGCTGAAGATAGTGAGCAAGAGTGTGTTGTAGAGGAAGAGGCAGAATATCCAGATACACCACTAGAGTCAGATGAAGAATGGGAACAATGGGATAACGAGAGAAGAGGGAAAGGGAGTAAAAAAGACACACATGGGAAAGCTAAGTATCATGGTAGTCTAGATAAAGAGCCATACATTTGGTTATTTCAGAAGTTTCACAGTGGATTAGAATTTAAGGACCAGTTGTTGCGGTACTCTTTGAAAACGCAATATGATGTGAAGATGGCAAAGTCAGAAGCAGACAGGATTGCTGTAGTTTGTTGTGGTGAAAAGTGCAAGTTTAAGGTGCTTTGTTCTTATGAGAAGCCTATTAACAAGTGGATGGTGAAGGTCTGTCACATGAATCACAACCACGGGAAATCAAGTAGAGTTTCAATGTTGAAACAAAGTGTGATTGCAGGTTTGTTTAGAGAAGAGATAAGAAGAAATATACGCTTACAAGCAGCACAAATTAAAGATGCAATAAAGGCAAGGTATAACATTGTTGTTCCCATCTCAAAGTGTTACAGGGGTAGACGCATTGCTTTGAACACCATTCTTGAAGCTCAAACAACTCAGTTTGGTAAATTGTGGGATTATGAGAATGAACTACGCAAAAGACATCCTCGTATGACAACTGATTTGTGCACTGTTAATGTCAATGATAGAGAGATGTTTGATTGCTTCTACATTTGCTTTGAAGAATTCCGCAACACTTGGAAGACTTGTTGTAGACCGGTAATTGGTTTAGATGGATGTTTTTTAAAATGGGAGTTAAATGGTGATTTGCTTGCTGCTATAGGTAGAGATGCAGACAATAGAATGTATCCAATTGCTTGGGCAGTTGTCAGAGGTGAAAATAAAGACACTTGGGGTTGGTTTGTTAAAAAGTTGAAGATAGACCTTGGGTTGGAGAATGGGGACAATTTGACCATAATTTCTGACAAACAAAAGGTATACCATTCTGGCATTTTACATTTGTACATTATTGTTTGCTATTTATCAATTGTTGAACTTTTCAGGGTTTAGTGTTTGCCATAGAGGCTGAACTTCCAAATGCAGAGCATAGGATGTGTGGAAGACATATATATGCTAATTGGAAGAAGCAAGGTTTCTCAAGGTCAGAATACAAGAATCTCTTTTGGGGAGTAGCTTACTCCTACACTGAAGGAGAGTATGAGGAGAAACTGGATTTGGTCAAGGCATATGATCCTTCAGCCTATCAAGCTTTACTAGCAACAGAGCCGAAAAGGTGGTGCCGTGCCTTCTTTAGTGTTGAGTCACACTGTGATGATGTGCACAACAATTTGTCTGAAAGTTTTAACAGGACAATAAAGATAGCAAGGGCTAAGCCTGTTATTAACTTGCTGGAGGATATAAGAAGACAAGCTATGAGAAGGATTTCTAGAAGGTGTCTAAAGGCGGAGAAGTTGGAAACTCCTGTTACACCAATCACAATGGCATTATTGGAGAAAGCAAGGTTGGCAAAACAGTATTGTGATACACTACGCAGTAGCAAGACTTCGTATGAGGTAAATGAGTTTGATAATGGATACATTGTGAATTTGGCTACTCATGAATGTGCATGTAGAAGATGGGATCTCACAGGTAAATGAGTTTGACTAAGTGAATTTTATAAAAGTTATATATATCATCGATTCTAATTGAATGTGTGACTTACAGGAATACCATGTAGACATGCTGTATGTGTTCTAGATGATAACCAAGATGATCCAGTACGGTATGTGGCTAATTATTACTTCACTTCAGTTTTTAAGAAGACATATGAAGAGAACATCAAACCTGTCAATGGTGAGAAGCTGTGGAGTAGGACAAATAAGCCTCCAATAGGGATACCTGAGATGAGAAAACCAAGAGGGAGACCAAAAAACAGAGACAGACGAAAAGAACCTTTTGAAGACCTACAAAATTCAGGAAAATCAACAAGACATGGCAGGATTCCACATTGCAGCCTATGTGGTCAAGCTGGGCATAACAAGAGTAGTTGCAAAAATGAACCAGTTGTTGTGGAGCGTCCAAAGAACAAACGTGGGAGACCAAAGAAGCTTATAGATGAGGTACATTTAATTATTATTTTTCATTGATATTGCCTATGAGTCATCACTCTTTGCTTGGTATGTTTCAGAGTCATCCTAAAGCACCTCCAAAGCCAAGAAAAAAAAGAAACACTCTTGTAGCTAGAAGTAGTTCTCAGTCTATACAAGCTGGTGAATCAAGCTCACAAACTCCAGTTGCTTATGGTGCTCCTCAACCTTCAATCTCATCAAATCAAGTGCAGCCACATGTGAAGAAAGCTAGAAGAGGGAGACCATTGAAGATTAGAAAAACTGGTAAAATTCCACAAGGTATTGGAACATTTTGGAGTCCATTCACGGATCGACCTTTTGAGGTGTTTGGAGAGCGAGTTTATGATAGGTCTAACCTAAACCCAAAACCTCAAGAAGAACGTAACACATAGTCTAAACAATAGGCACATGTTTTTGTGACCAGTAACTACCTTATCCATTGTGTTATGACTATGGTTGCTTTTACTTATATAGAGAATTAGAGATTTTGTTTGCTTTTGAATTCATGTATGACAATTTGACATTATCATTCTTCATCTTTGGAATTTTCTTTTATTATTTTTTGCTTACAAGAAAATAAAAGTTATCATAACACTGTTTTTGTTCTTCAAACTCAGAAATCCTAATTCATAATAATTTTTTTGAGGATTTTAAAATTTAAACACGTTAGACAATCATTATGGCAAGTGATTATATGAAAAAAAATACTGTATATAATAAAGTAACGGAGGTTAACTGTTCTACTAACGGTGGTTAACTTTTCCGTGACGGTCATTAGGGTTCCGTCGTTTTCGAGGGCGGTGTAAACAAAAATTATAGTTTGAAGGTTTAGAGTGTTAGTAAAATTAATTTGATGGTTTATATTGTTAGTGAAATTATTTGAAGGTTTAAAGTGCTACCCAATGACACTTTGAAGGTTTAAAATGTAATTTTCCCGATTAAAAACTATTATTAAGAAAATTGATTTGAAACTTATATAAAAATAATCAATAATGAAAACGCCGATGATTCGAGGAAGAGAAGAAGAGAACCGCGTCAAGCGAGCTCTCAAAATCAATCGTGTTCTTAACGTGACCCCATTGTTTCTCAAACACGATCATCAACAATAAACATTAATCTTGAAAAAAAAACAGAGAGAGCAGAGAAAAAAACCAAACATAATGTTGTGTTTCAGATCTAAATTAGTGTTGTGTATTCTTTCTTCGCTTCTTCTTGTCGCCACTGCAACATCGTTTACTGGTAAATACTACTATCATAGATTAAAAATTTTAAAATGTACTTCATTTATTAATCGTATCGATTCAAGTTCTTAAGGGGTTTGGATTGTTTTAAGGGTTTGGTAAGAAGGAAGAAGAAGTAGGTGTAGAAGAATGGACCAGGACAACAACAAGTGTAATAGAAAGAGTTATTGCAGAGGAAACTGGAGGAAACTCATCTTTGATTTTGGCTGCAAAGAGAACCAAAAGAAAAGATCCTCAAGATGATTTCAAGCTTTACACTGGTGGATGGAATATAAGCAATTCTCATTATTGGACTGTGAGTCTTTTTTTTTTTTCTGTGGTCCAAAACTTTTCTTTTGTTGGGTGTATGTAATCTCTCTCCTTCCTAGTTGGGTATGCTTCATGTTGCCTTGGGTTCTTCTTAGATTCCATAAGTGTTTTGGCTAAAGTTTAGATCTTTAGTAAAGATTGGCTAGGGAGGTGTAATTATGCTCACTATGAATTAATCAATGGATTAGGTCACAGACTATTTGGGTTTGGTTTGGGTTCTTCTTAGATTCCTGTATTTTGATTTAAAGTTTTGATCTAGACTATCAAAACTCTGGGTAAGTGAAGTTTGATTGTTTTGAGGTGTATTTATTATGCTCAATGAAAAAATTAGGATACTTAGCTAGCCTTGTTGATTGGTACAGTTTCGTGCTAATATGGATGAAAGATTTTTGAAAACAATGGATAAATTTTTCATCTTTATGAAATTGGATTAGCATTCATAACTTGTCTGAATCAGTTTTATGCTTATATGAATGAAAGATGTTTGAAACCAATGGCTAGAGTTTTCATCTTTATGAAAAAGTGTGGAGGATATTGCTATAAACTTTTGACCAAAACAAACTCTCTCATTCTTTGGTTGTGATGCAGTCTGTTGGTTATACGGCAGCGCCTTTCATTATAATCGCATTAGTCTGGTTTGTGTTCTTCGGGCTATCGTTGTCTCTGATTTGCCTTTGTTATTGCTGCTGTGCCCGTCAACCTTACGGCTATTCTCGGATTGCTTATGCTCTGTCCCTTATCCTCCTCATATTGTTCACAATTGCAGCAATGTAATTCTCATTACTCTCCTTTTACTTTGCTCACACCTTTAATTGTTTCTAGCGGTTTTGATTGCGGTATCTTGTGTTTGATATTCCAGAATAGGATGTGTTTTCCTGTACACGGGTCAAGGGAAATTTCATGCTAGCACAACCGATACTTTGGACTATGTGGTGAGTCAGGCAAACCTCACGTCAGAAAACCTCAGGAATGTGTCAGATTATCTCAACGCTGCTAAGAAGGTGGATGTGCAGTCCACCATTCTGCCAAAGGATGTTCTGGCGAGCATTGATAACATACAGGGAAAGATTAACTCCTCCGCCACAACTCTTTCTGTCAAAACAATGGAGAACCAAGACAAGATTCAAAATGTCTTAGACAACATGTAACAAATCCAGTACCATATTGTTATTTCTGTTTTCACCTTCTTGCTTTATATGATTATTTGTGTCTCTATTTATTGCAGGAGACTTGCGCTCGTCATCATCGCTGCCGTGATGCTTTTCCTTGCATTTATTGGATTTCGTAAGTCGTCTAGTTATATGCATCAGCAAATGTCTAGGGATTAATAATGGTTACAACTCCCAGCAAGCACTTAACTTGGTGACTTCTTTTTTCGCAGTTCTCTCTATCTTTGGACTGCAGTGCCTTGTGTACACGTAAGTGAAGTCTCATTCTTATGTTCCCGTTTACGATGGTTCCAATCTCGTGTTGAAATTGTGTTTTGTGATTATCAATGGGTAGGTTGGTGATCCTTGGTTGGATTCTCGTCACGGGTACCTTCATCTTGTGTGGTGGATTTCTGCTTCTACACAAGTGAGTTCTGTTCTCTCTCTACCATTTTGTCTTACTCAAATGCATTGAAAGCTTTCTCAAAAAAAAAAAACAAAAAAAAAAAAAACTTCGTCTACTTTGTCAGCGTTGTAGGGGATACATGTGTTGCCATGGACCAATGGGTCCAACACCCAACAGCCCACACGGCTCTAGACGATATTCTACCATGTGTTGATAATGCAACCGCGAGAGAAACATTGACTCGGACTAAGCTTGTGACATACCAGTTGGTCAACCTTCTTGACACTGCCATCAGCAACATGGCCAACAGGAACTTGCCACCTCAACTTCGGCCCTTGTATTACAACCAGTCGGGTCCTCTAATGCCCCTTCTCTGTAACCCCTTCAACGCTGATCTGTCAGACAAACAGTGCCAGCCTGGTGAGGTCCATCTGAACAATGCTACTGAGGTAAATCTATGATTCCATCTGTATATTTCTAAATTTTCAAAATCACAACTAGAAATTGAAATCAAAAGATTCAAATTGAATGCAGAACATTCTTAAAAGTAGTGTAGAATTTGTATCAGTCTGTCTTATGATTCGGTATTTATGCAGGTGTGGAAGAACTTCACTTGCCAAATTGTAACACCGGGAACATGCAGCACACAGGGACGTTTGACCCCTAAGCTTTACAACCAGATGGCTGCAGCAGTTAATGTAAGCTATGGTCTCTACAGGTATGGTCCGTTCTTGGCAGACCTGCAAGGGTGTGACTTCGTGAGGTCTACATTCACTGATATAGAGAGGGATCATTGCCCGGGACTGAAGAGATACACAAAGTGGATCTATGTAGGTCTTGTATTGGTGTCTGCAGGCGTAATGTTGTCTTTGGTGTTTTGGGTTTTATATGCGCGGGAGAGGAGGCACCGGGTTTATACAAAAGACTACAATGCCATGCACTCTGAAGATCCACGAAGCAAGGGCCATTGAGATATTATCTTCTTTTGCAGGTTCGCAGTGTACATTATGTGTGACAGTTTGGTGATCTTATGTGTAGTAACTGATGGGAGGAATCTTTGATTGTCATTGTTGTCATTTTTAATACTTTTTTTCTAATATTGCTTTGTGGTACTACAAGATTGCTTTCTGTTCTTTTTTTTTTTTTTTTTACCTAAGATCGTACAAATCTGTAGTGTTATTTATTTAACCAACACTTCTCTTGAGTTTAAAAACCATTTCCTGGCGACTTCCCTGTAGGCTTATACGTAGATTAGTGTTTCATCTTGTAATTGTAGTCTCTCCATCACACACCACTACAGGTATAACACCTAAAGATTGATGACTTCGAGAAGTGAGAATCCATCACCTCCTTGTAAATCATTACCTATAAACTTCATGATGTTTTTTATTTATTTTTATTATATAAGGTTAATCAGTCAATCTTTGTTTTCGACTGAGATCTCCATATTTGAAATGTTACAAGAGAATGATTTTCCGAGTTTATGGAATGGAGGCGAGTTATATAAAGACGATGAAGCAAAGAGTCAAATTATATGATGTTTTTCCTAGTTAAGCCATACTAGCTAACGGATTTACTAACTCTACTACTTTCTTTCTTTCAAATAAATCTCATTTTAATCCACGTAAATGTTTGATATTTTAGTTGTTAGCATTTGTAAATTAATGTGTTTTAAAATTCGATATTCCACCATTGTTGTCATTTACTTTTGGTTTTTTTTTTTTCTTCATTCTTCCAAGGTGGGCGTTCCGGTTTGAAGCGAGTATGTTGAGTTTTCGAATTTCGAAATATAGGATCCATTCGACAATTTCTACATTTCTGGTTTGGATAGGTTACTTTGGATTTAGATTATGATTACCCAAAATTTTAAAACTCAAGATTTCAGTATCCAAATATGTCCAAACTAGTAGAAAATATATAAACTATTTCAAAAAGTTAGTATTTTTTTTATCCAATTTATTATAAAAAATAGTTTAATACCTAAAAAAAATATCTATTATATACAAAATCTGAATATTTTGAACATTTAGACTATTATAAATATATATATATATATATATTTATATACCTATATTATCGGTGTATTCAAATATTCATTCAGATTCAGGTTTTTGAGATCTTGATATTTAGGCTCCGATTGGTAGCGACTGTTACTTATGGCTGTAAAGACTTTTATAATTTTAGCTGTAGAGAATTTGACTGTACAAACTATAACTGTTAAAATTTGATTGGTAACAAACTCTTTTAAAGCTGCAACTGTTATTTTTATTATTAAAAATATTGAAATGATGATATTAATAATGATAATAAAAATAAAAATAATTATTATTGAAATGGATCTTAAAAGAAAGAAAAAAATAAAAATAATTAATTTATAAAAATAAAATATGTAAAATATATATATATATACTTGTGCAAATCTTTATTATTATTTCAATCATCATGGAAAATAAAAAAGAGAAAAAATAACTACAGCTTTTTATTATTTATTTTTTAACAGCCAATAAAGTCTCATTTTTGTGGCTTTAAAAATTTGTACGTACAAATTAAAAAGATGAGTAGTTAGACTTTTAAAATTTTTAAAAATAATAAAGCAATGAAAGCATGATTGGTAAAATTTTGGTTTTTAAGACTTTAAATTAATTTTAGTCTTTAAAGTCTCTCCCAATCAGAGCCTTAAAACCTATTCAAGTATTTTGAAATTTCATTTTTAGATTCGCATCGAGTTCGGATCGATTCTTCGGGTTTGATTATTTTGGCCATGTTTCTTCCATATGATAGTTGTAGTTATGAAAATTCCAACAATAAAACTAACATTTTACAATAAAATTCCAATGGTGTGAATAAGATTAATATTTAATACAAAGAAAAGTTATGAATTTTAAAATATATAAATAATTCTTTACAGAAATAATGATTATACAACAATAAATAATCAAGTATGAACTTGAGACAGATCGCTATGCTGGTCGAGGATGGTTTTGTACTTCACCTTAAGGAGGACTTCCCTCTATGGGAGCAGCGAATTTTCGTCGTAGTTTATCACCTCTTCATACTGAGCTTGAAGCTCTTATTTGGGCAATGCGTTGTATTATTGGTGTGGATAATCAATCGGTCATTTTCTTTACCGATTGCTTGGATTTGGTGAAGATGGTGTCTTCCCCTGCTGAGTGGCCAGCTTTTACGCATTATCTGGAGGATATACAGGCAGATAAAGAGGAGTTTGCTTCATTCACATTGACATACATTCCTCGCTCTCAGAATGGTAAAGCGGATAACTTAGCGCGACGAATTCGTTCATCACCGCATTTAGTTACCTATGCAAACAATATTCCTTCGCATTGGTTTGTTTGAGTCAATTTTGTATATGCTGTTGTCAAAAAAAAAAAAAAAAAAAAAAACTTGAGACTGTTTTAAAAAAAAAAATCATAATAATTGGTTTAAATTTAATGTGTGAAGATGCACTTTTACAGTAATAATTTTTATTTTGAATAAAAGTTACATAAATATTATATAGATAACTAAATTATCCAATTTTTCCTAGATTAAAATTTAATCTCTCAAGAAAAATAACTATTTTTTTTTAAATAGCTAATCCCTTAAATAATGAATAATCAGGATAAAATCTAGATTACACCAATCAAAAAACTTCTTAATTCTTATCATGTGTCGACATAGCAATTAATCTGTCTATAAATCAGATCTTACCTCAAAGACAAAAAAACCCTAGTCGTACCAAAATCTAGGGTTTACCTTGACCGGATCTAGACACATAAGCTATTGAGGTTCTCTCCTCTTATTCTCTCTCTCTCTTCCTGTCTCTTGGTCTCCTGTAGAATTTTGTTTTTGTTAAAAGTTGAACACTTTCTGTCTTCTCATCTCTTACAGGAGTGTTTTTTTGTGTGTTCAGTTTTGAGTAGCTATGGAAGTGGTTGCTGCTGCTGGGTCAATGGTGACGCAGAGTCAACAGACATGGGCTTCCTCTGTCACTGAGTCGCTTCTCATCCTCGTTGGAAAGAATCTGGCTTGTCTGCTCCTTGTGGTAAAGAACAGTTTTTTTTTTCTTTTTCTTTTCTTTATCAGTCTCCTTGTAGTGTAGATTTGCTTTGTTTGCCTCTTGTTTCTCTGTTAGGATTATAGTTGTGGTTGTTTGTATTGTATTTGATTTGCAAAGAACATTAGGGATTTTTCTTCTCTTTTGTCTTAACCCAATGTTTATAGATTGAGAAATTGCTTCATATTTGCATATTCAGATTTCTGTTCTAAGGTCTAGATTTTGTGTTGATATTGTTGTGGTTTGAATTTAGCTATGTGCAGGTTTTTGATGGGTCTATAGTCTCTGTGGCTGTAGTCTTCTGTGTAAATGGTTCTGGATGGGTCTTTCGACTATGAAGTTGTACCTTAGAAACAAAGTCCAGTGTCACTCTTTTTGTTAATTGGTCACTTTTATTTTGTGGGTTTTGCCAATTGTTGTTAATTCATTGCCCACGGCTTGTGTGTTTCTTTGTGTTGAGGATGTGTTCTTGGAGTTGGGTAAGTAATAGAGCAAAACGCAAATGAAGTCCCTCTTTGCAAGTTTGGATCTCTATACACAAGGACTGCAACAATGAAAATTTAGTTTTTTTTTTTTTTTTTGTGTGTGTTGGTGGTTGTTATTTGCTTTCCTTTTTCGAGTATGATCCTTTTTAACTTGTTTTCTCGCTTTTGAATTCCCTCGTCGACCAATCTTGCATTAATGCATCATATCTTTATCACACTTTCTGCTGTTTAGTTCTGGCTTCCTATTTTAATAAGCATTCTTGTGTGATTGTCGCAGGCAGAATCATTGCTAATGGGGTTGATTGCTGTTGACCAGAGGTGAGTATGACGGGCTTCCTTTCCTTGTCTTATTGTCAAGGTGCAAGAGTTTTATTTAAATGAACCAATCTGTATTCATGTTTCTCTAGGTTGTCTCTGAAGGAGGGATACAAAAGAGGAAGCCGTGTTGAGGAAAACAAAGATGCCAGTGACAGTGACGATGATGACGATGATGAAGACGCTGATGAGGATGACGACGATGAGGATGATGCTAATGATGAAGATTTCTCAGGGGAAGAAGGGGAAGAAGCTGATCCAGAGGATGATCCAGTGGCCAATGGTGGAGGACACAGCGATGATGATGATGACGACGATGATGAGGAGGGTGATAATGATGATGATGGAGATGAGGACAATGAAGATGAGGAAGAAGACGAGGATGAGGAAGATGATGACGATGTTCGCCAGCCACCCTCTAAGAAGAGAAAATGAATCATGTGTTAACAACAAGTGTTTGTGCTTTGGATGGTTAAGTCTTGAAGAGGATGATCTTCTGTGTTGGTTTAAGTAGTGTAGGGATACTTCTTGTCCTCTTATTGAGATTTCATCTTGTATTGGTTACCATTTGTTGTCATGTGTGATTTTTTTCGATGTGGATTTTAGTTATCTTCTGTGTTTAGAATGCTTGCTCTCTTCTTCTTTTCTTTGTTTCCACATCTTCCTACGGTTAGCGGCATGAATGCCCACCGTGGTTGGCAGTTTCTTGGTTGCTGTTGATGTTTCTCTTGCCATTGTTGCAGCAGCTGTTTAGTCGTTAACACTTAGGGTATCAATATGGTAGGCACAATTCATGTGGTCGAACAACATACACCTTCGCAATAAGAGAAACGAATCTAAGAAAAAAACTAAGAGCTTTTATAGTAAGAGCTATCACCATATGTCCTTTTTAGGAATATTTTACGTTGTTGTTCTTTTGAGTTTCAACTAAAAGACTTTTGGCGTACTTCTAAACACAGAAAGGACATATGGTGAAAGCTCTTTTATAGACTTTTGCCACGATACAAAGGTGTAGGTTCTAAGACTACCCTCTACACAATTTGTAAGGTACGGAACATAGAAATTATGTAAGCTTTTATGGTAAAAGCTTACATAGAAGTCTCACAACCCATCATATCTCAGCTGACTTGTCAACTTGAAGTAGTTCAGACCATCAGTAACCAACGCTCCTTCTTCTTTCAAACGAAGGGCCCTTTTCGAAGTTTATTTCAGATGTTTAACAAATCCTATATAAACCCTTCATTTTGTCTTCATCATTAGGTTCTCTCTCTCACTTAACTGTTAACATTTGTAGTGTAAAGGTTTTGGTTGAAATCAAAGTAACAGAAAAACCAATTCCAAAATAATATTAAGGCTCATGAACCAATCCTTAGAACTTAGAGAGATTGCCAAGACATTGAGAAATAGTACAAACTGTGATCATCTAGTTCAATAGTAAATATTCTTGCAAATGGCAATCAATATAATTAAGTTGATCATGCTGATGCCCGAAATCCGTGAACCAAGAAACCACTCTTCCTCCCACCTACTGAATACACGAACAAAGTAAATTAGATCATATGGAACCAAACATGACAAACCAAAATTGTATGAGTCTCTTCAAAGCATCCATATGGAAGATTCCACAAAGCAATCCACAAAAATGGATATGAAGATATTTAGCAACAAATATTGATAGAAGAGTTAAACCAGTTTAGGCGTCTCTGACATATACATGAATCAGAATAGTATCAACACATCAAGATGAACACTTTGGTCCTCTGAGACCAGCAAACAAACTAACAAGACATCATACTGAAATGATTGAGACCCATTTCTACAAAGAACATTCTATAGTTTAATCAAATGGAACTCATTTCTTCAAAAACCCCAACTTGACTTCAAAAGATAGCACTCTATCGTTTACTTACAAATTCAATCAAAACATCGAGCTAACCATTCTATATTCGAATCTGATAGAAACCATTTCTTTAATAACTAATTTTTTTATCTCACTAAATCGAATACTTATAAGTTTACTGGTGAAATTCAATCAAAACAAGCTAACCATAGAGATTAAGAAAGACTAACCATGTCAAGGAAGCTTTCCTGACCGGAAAACAGCAAACTTTGTCATGTCCGAATTGGAGAACTCAATCTTGTTCTCTGTAAGAAACTCCTCAATCATGGTCTTAACACGCTCTGGTTCCTCTGTCTCACATTCAATCTCAAAACATTTCCCAAAAGCATACTTGGTCTCATCAACCTCAAGTTTGACACCTCTCCACTCATACACATTCCTAACATTCTCAAACCCACCTAAGCAAACAAACCCTAGAAAGTCTTTACACCCATACTCCTCTTGAACCCTTTTCAAAACCCTAGATCCAACGGCTGAGAGCTTATCCGGTGAATCAACACATTCTTTACCAACCCCATAGTCAATCTCCTCTTCATCTTCCTCCACACGGCTAATCCCATTAGCCAGAGTCGGTTTCGCCTTGAGAGAGACGATACAACGAGGAGGCGGAGCAGAAACGGCGTCAGAGTTTTGGAGGAAGCGGAGGCGGAGGACGGCGCGGCGGAGGGAGAGATCGTTTTTGGGTGTGTCGAAGAAGATATTGCGTTGGTGAAGGGTTTTCAGGTGGAAAGGAGTGAGGAGAGTGGTGAGACGGAGATGAGCAGCGGCGGTTAGGAGAAGGAGCTTGACTTCGACTTCCATGGAAGTTTTCAGGAGTGGCCGATTCTGTCGGATTTGGAAGAAGGGTTTTTGTGTTTTGGGTCTATAAGGTGGAGGAGAGAGGAGGACGAAGCTGTTGTGGCGGTGGCGGTGGTGGTGGTGGGAGGTTGAGATTTGCGTGATTGTTCAAGCTCGTCGCGGTCTTCGATTTTGAGTTGGATTTTTGTGGGTTTTCTTCTCAACATTTCGGAATCAAGCGACCGACCGACCACTCTGCATCAATCTCAATTTCTTTTGTTATTGACTTTGAATTCAATAGGGTTGCTTTGACGGATTTGTCTCGGCCTCGGCCCGTTTTAAAACCGGCCCGTTTTAATAAATAAATTTAAGAATGTAATAAACTAATATATTTTCAGACCGAATATATTTATCTATATTAATATTTTTGAATTACATTTTGTTTTATGTCTTTTAAGTTTTGCTTATTTAAATTTTTATTTACAACATTAATCACTAAAAAAATTTCATAAATAACATTGCAGGGAAACTCAAATACTAAACTTTCTTAAATCGACCAACATTTGTTACATTTATTGCCATAAAATCTTAACAATATCTATACATTCCGATTTTTCCAAAAATAGCTCTACCCATTAAAGTTTTAATCCCATTAAAGTTTTAATCTTATAAAATCACCAAAACTATCTTTAGAGATTTTATTTGTATAGACTTTCTATAAAATTTTTTGCTTTACATATTTTGATTGCAAAATGTAGATTTAGTCATCTACATTACTTGATTTGAGGTACTTAGGGTTGATTCCTCATATTTCTCAGATTATAATAAATAAAACTAAATAATTATCCCGTGGTGTTTCTATAAAGTGAAGTACATTTGGTGTCCTTTAAATTATACTTATTTACAAAGTTAATCCTTAAAAAATTGCACATACAAACAGAATCAATTAGATTCCTAAAATGTCTCTACAAATTTGGTTTATAATTTCCTAAAAAAATTTATATAAAAAAAAAATTATTACACTTAATAACATATGACAAAAATATCTATACAATATTTGGTTGAATCTGGTTCCATTGAACTGCAGATGGGTAAATTTGGTCTTGAGGAGTCGCAACATTCGGGTTCCGATAAGACAGATTCGGATTCGGCTTGAAGTTGTTGTACCCTCTGTTGTAACCTCCTTGGTTGTTGATGTAGTTAACATCCTCTAGCTGCATAGTCTCCCCATCTTGTTGTTGAAACTGCTATTCCTCAGATATAGCATGAACATGCTTCTGCTGGTTGAGGAGCTGATCGAGCTTGTCATTGAGGGCTTTCATGTCCCTCTTATACTTGGCATCTTCCTCTCCTGTAGATCGCACAGAGCGATCATATTCCTCATTGTAGTTTCCGTCAGATTGAGCCAAGTTCTCAACTAGGTCCCAACCTTCATCAACATCCTTGTTGAGGAAGTTACCATTACTTGCGGTGTCCAGCGACATCCGTATCTTGGAGACCACTCCTCTGTATAGTGTGCTCAGCAATGAAGCATTACTGAAGCCATGATGTGGACATCGAGTAGTGTACCCCTTGAAACGTTCCCAAGCTTCATTGAACGTTCATTGTTCTTCTGTACAAAGCTGGAAATCTGCTTTCTTTCCTTCTGCTTCTGAAGAACTGTTGGTCTCTTTGTATCCTTATTTTTTTTTGTTTTCAGAACAGATTTATAAATTTCATTTTGCAACCTTGCGGTTCTGGAGTTGGAGAAGAACTTGGCTTGGAATGCCTTCTTCCATGCTTTCCAAGTGGTGATGGACTCCTTAGGGAGCGATTTCTCCCAGATGTGTGCTTTATCTCCCAAAGAGAATGGGAAAAGCATGAGCTTGAATCCATCTTCACTGACTCCATTTATCTTAGTGAGGCTACAGAGCCTATCAAATTCATCCAGATGATCCAATGGGTTCTCCATTGGCAGTCCATGAAACTTATTTCTCTGTATCATCTGGATGAGACTACTCTTGATCTCAAAATTGTTGTTCTGCACAGCTGGTGGCACAATGCCATTCCTCTGAGTGTGAGTAGTCGGAGCATCTCCTGCTTCTATGTTGGTCCTTGCTTGAGGAGCTGGTGGACCGTACTAATTATTCATCGTCTCCTCAATGATTGATGTTTCCGGTTGAACTTGCTGTTGTCTGAGTAGCCGAGGTCTTTCGATGTTGTCGATGAAAGGACTCAGGTTTTGGCTACCTCTGGATCGTGTTTGCATGCACAGGTAGGTATCCGAGTGTGTACACGAGGATCAACTCGATCCAGGTGATCGAGTGACGGGTCGGGTGGGTGCTCGGGTTTTACCTGAGATTCAAAACAAACAAAAGCGAAAGCAAACAAGTCAGTATCCGAAACAAATATATATAAACGAACTTGATCTAGCAAGTCCTGAAATCCTAAACATAGCAAAATTAACACAATTAAATGGCAATGGCGCCAAATTGATAAACAGGTTTTCACCCAAGGTATCAATCCCCTATGCAGTTGTAGTACAAAGGGTTATCAATCCAAGTGGTTGTGTATTGCTAACAGGAAGGTTATGATCAGTATAATACAAGTTAAGCCAAACAATTAAGGTTTGGGTTATATCAGTCCTAAAATAAACAAAGTAAAAGAATATAAACAAGTAAACCACACGACCTAAGCGCTCGATGCAAGCAATCGAGTACAGGATCGAGTGGGGGTGATCGAGTATGTAAGTAAGTTATGAACAGCTCGAGGTATTACACGATGCAGGTTATCGTGTACCTGATCGGGTAAGTGGTCGAGTAAGTAAAGAAAATGTAAACAAATAAAATACGAAAGTTCCTAAGGATGGGGGTAATCGAATCCTAAGTGTTCTAGACAAGTACGGATGCCTTACATGCCTCAAGCAATTATTTCCTAGACAATGAACCTCTAAAATCTTGTCACCACATTGTTGCACTAGCAACAATCAACCTTGAACATACTACCACACTGTTGCACTAGCAATATGAACAAGCAGGCATTAAGAACAATTCATTTTTGTCAGTAAACTTAGACTCATCTGATTTTGTCACTCAGAGTTAAGTAAACCTCTAGCATTGACCTAATCAAGCATTTTATCTACTCCTTTCGTCCTGTAGCATTGTAAATGCCCTAGATCTAATCTCAACCTTTCGGTCTGTTGACAGCATTAAGAACATCAACCTAGAAGGAAATCTATCAATCATCACAATCAACTAAAGCATCCTAACCGATCAAGAACACCTAATCATCTATCCCATCCCTAGAAACTTTGCTACACTACTCGGACATAAAAACGAATGAAAAAACAATAATAATAAACGAAAATGACATTATATTAAAAGATAGAGTATAGTAGAAAGAGTATGGGATAAAGATCTAAGAAAACTACAAAATAAAAATGCAAAAACAAGAAGAAAAATGTTGAGTCGCTTAGTTCTCTCACAGAAGCTCTCGCTCTCTGGTTTGAGGGTCTGCGACGTTCTCTATTGCGAGCTAGGGAAAGAGGGGGTTTATATATGGAAACCCATTTGACGTAGCTTCCCAGACCTGCCCGATGGTCTACTCGATGGGGTACACGAGGGTGAAGTCGGGTAACTCCTCGGGTGGATCTTCGGGTTGCTCTTCGCGCTCTTGGATCCTCTTCGATCGTGTTGGGGTTTGGACTTGTTCTTGTAGCTCGATGGCTCCTTCGGGTATATGCTTGAGTTGTCCTTGTTTTTCCCCATTTTTGGCTCTTTAGCACCTGTTTTCATCCAAAATATGCAAATGCAGAAATGCAACACCCTAAATGCTCTAAAAGTTGATTCTTACAGTAAATGACCTAAAAATGCTAAGTTAGAGGTATGAACAATGCAAAATATAGACAAAAAAAAGGATGCTAAAAACATGTAAATTAGAGTGTTATCATATCCCCAAACTTAAATCTTGCTAGTCCTCTAGCAAGGAAGTAAGAGGGTACGGTTTGAAAGTGGGGACTCATAACCTTAAGATGCTAACCGAAGGATTCAAGCTATAGTCCTTAAAGATAGTTTAATGGTGCTAACATCAATCAACATACTTACAAAATGATTATTACCTTGCATCGATCTATCTCAACCTCCAACTAAAGATAAAGAACATCTCTTTCACATTCAATTAAGTGTTTGTCGAATTCTTGCAAATGGAAGGTGAATCAAGCTCAATCAGTTTCAAGGGTAAGGCTTTTTGGTAAATGTGGTTTCAAACAAATTCTTTAGGTGGTTTTCTCTCAAAAAAAATGGAGTGCTAGACTGTCGTGAAAACTATCTAAGACTGAGAACAATTTGGGCATACAAAGCTTAACTCTTGATGATCTACCCTTTTTTCATTCACTCTTTTTTTTTAAAAAAAAATTTTAACCCCCTAGAATTAAACTACCCATATTCTTGATTTTAACTCTTTTTTTCTACTCCCTAAGGTTTAGACTTTTAGACTTTGAATTTCTAGCTCTTTCTCTTTTCTCTCTTTTTTTTTTTTTTTTCTTTTTCTTTGCTAAACTCCTAATATAAATATATATATCCTTTTCTTTCTTTCTAGGAGACTATAGCAAGAATTTTTTTCTTCTTTTTTTTTTTAACTTAGAGACTTAGAGCTAATTAATTCTAACCTTAGGGACTTTCTTCTCTTTTTTTTTATTCCACAACCCAACCCCAAATAAACATTCTAACCACCTATTTTTTCAAAACCGAATCTATTAGCTAGTTCAAATCTAACTTAGCTAAATCAAGAGGCAGTTCTATGTCGTTCTCAATACTCTCAAGGTTTCACAACCTATAGCACAATGAAAAAGGCCTCACGCAACAATTCACAACAAGGTTTGAAAGAAAGGTTTGGATTCAAGGGTAGGACAATATGAATCGGGTTAAACGAAAAGATTGGTAAAAAGTGGAGTGCTAACCCGAGTTTTAGAGTTACCATGAGCAAGTATTTAAGTTCCATAAGCAAGACAATTAAAGTTTAAATTAAATCCAATAATATAGAGATGTTTTAATGTTCAAGCAAGTGGAGGAAGCATTCAATCGACACAAAGGGTCTAAACAAAGGTTTGTCATTTTTTTCCCAAGATTGATCTAGCAACAATGAACTGTGACTAAAGGCTATAGCTTCAATCCTAAAGTTGGATTTTTAAACAAGGTGGTTTTAATCATTGTCCCCTAAGATGCATATGCAACAATCCTATATGAAATAAACTAGACTCAATCCTAATATGTAAATGCAACTACATGAACACTCTTTTTTTTTTTGGGTTTTTTAATGCACATAAATGCAGACTCAAATGAATAAAACTAGCATGCAAAAATTTGAAATAATAAAAATAAGAAAATAAAACACAATGTTAAATACATTCTAGGACCCTCCCCCAAACTTAAATTACACAGTCCCTGTGTAAATAAAAGTTGGAAAAGAATCCAAGAATCACATAAAATTAATGAAACTAAATGCAATGATATATACAAGGTTGGATGAAATTGGTACGTCAAGGGTTGGTGAAGAAGGATGTTGCAGCAGCCTCCATACTTGCCAACGTGTAGCCAGGGTCGTCGCCGGCTTCAGCAGGTGCCGGTGTTTGCTTGTCATGGAGCTCAGTAATGTGCACAGACGACTTACTCGGACCAGCATCCAAGGTGTTGATCAAGGGTGAGATCGCGTAGCTCATTGGGTAGGGCATCGGGTAGTAGGATGGAAATGGCGGAAGAGATCCAGAATGATCACCCGTGTATCAACACGCAGGGTGCATCGTGTACGGTATCTTGAATGGTATCTAGTACGGTGGAGGGAAAAGTCCAGCATAATCACCCGATTGGGTGCTCGATGGGTGCATCAGATAGAGCATCGTGTACCCCATCGGGTTGGGTGTCGGGTAGGCGTCGGAGTGGCTTCTTCTCGATGCTTCTGGTCGGGTGATGTCCTCCTCCGCTCGGGGCTCATATGATGATGCTCTTTGAGGTTTCGGAGGTGGCAGTCCTCGAGTTCCTCCTAGCGGTCCGCTTCTCCCCATCCAAGTAGGTGCTTGTGCCGAGGTAGGAGTTGAGGCACAACTTGCCTTGTCTTGCAACTCCTTGATTTGACCTCCCATTGTCTTCACCGAACCAGCAAGATCCTTCACCTTCTTCACTAAGAACTTGTTCATCTTCTTCAGCCACCCAATTCTCTTGTGAGCTTCCCTCACTCCAACCGGTTGCTTTTGAGAGCACGCATACTCCTCAAAATCAAAATCTTCCGAGCTATCTCCTTGTCTCTGCCCGGTTTCCTCTCTCTTCTCAGCTTCGGACTCCTCCTCCGGGTTGTACAGCTCTTCCAACGGTGGTGCAAAGTCAGTGTTGTTTCCTAGCCGAACCTTGGTGCATATGACATTGGGTAAAACCATTTGCGCAGCTCCGGCGGTTGGATGAACAAACTTGAACAGTGTCATGTCATTATGCCTCTCATAGGCCAAAAATCTCGCCAGCACGAGGTAGTCCGCATCCAGCCACCTTGGTTCGTGAAAAATTCCCTTTAAGGGCACATCGCATGCCACTAAGATTGGTGTGACTAGTCCCCCAATAGAGATCTCTCGGCCTCCTTCTCTCCTTTTCACAGCCCACGATTTCAAGTATAGGAATTAATCGAGTAGCACAAACAACATACTAGTATCAGCAATATCTCCTACTAGCGGTGTTCCATCCCTAGCACTATCCAGAACTCCACACAGTGCAACATCTAACAACTGAAGCTCATGGTCGTTCACATTCCCAGTCTCCTTTCTAGCAAAAAGAGTGCATGCGAGGGACTTGTGAAAATACCTCAAGACGGGGCTCCTTATTTGAGCGGATTTGGAGCTTGTGGACTTGTAGGGGTGTTTGTCTCCTATTGTCAGCCATAGGGACCTCATCTCCTCCTTGCTAACCTCCATACCTTCTCCACTACCAGCTTTGAAGCCATAAAGCTTCTCCATCTCCTTGAAAGTGAGCCGGTATTCCTTGTTCCTAACGGAGAAGGTGATGAACCTGATCCCCCCATCGGGTAGTAGGGTCGGGTGGTCCTCGAAATAGTGCAGCTTCAAGGTTGAAAGGAAGTGGACAGTCTCCTCCTCATATGCTTCTAGGTGGGATCGCATCATCTGGCCCAGGTGGCACATATCGAACAGAAATTCTGAATCTCTAGCGATTCCCAACTGCTTCATAGTCTCACGGTGAGGGTATCGGGTACCAACAAAGCTCATCTTCCGGAAGACCTTGAATAGTCTTGCCGGAGTGTCTACTTCCTTTTGCTTCAGCCTCCGCGAGGCTTGGCGGGTCCTCTCTCTCTGCTCCTCTTCTCTTTCTCTTTCCTCCTCCTCGGCGTGTTGATCTTCTTCCTCAACTGCTCTCTCAACCACCTTCTCTGCCTTCTCCGAAGCCGGTCTCTTCCCCCTTGCAATTGCGGCTCTACTCCTTGATCGAGAGGTTTGGATCTCACCTTGTTCTTTTCCTCCAGCATCAGAATCGACTTCCATAGGGTCGGTAAGTGTCTTTTCGGACGTAGACAGGTCCCTACGTCGAGGAGAACGGTGGACAGCACTCGCCATTGGACTCGGTGGTCTACTCGATCGGTTACACGAGCATCAGGTCGGGTGGTGGATCGAGTTGTGCATCGGGTTGGGGAGGCTAAACGTCCATCCAACGGTTGGGAATGTGGATCATTTCCTCTTCCTTGAGATTCTCGAACTTCGGCGGCATCTCCTCCGGTTGTAGCAGCGGCGGAGGTGGATCTTCTTCCCTTCCTTTGGTAGGTTCTAGCGATTGGCTCCATGTCGATTCCTTGAGAAGAAAAAGAAAGGCTAGTTCTTGAGGTTAATAGGGTTAGTCTCCAAAAAAAATCGAATAAGCTTGGAATCGAGAGAGAAGAATAGAAACTTATGAAAAACGAAAAGCTTAAGGGTTTAGGAGAGTCTTATCGGTGATGAAGAGAGAGAAGGGTTCGACTCCCTTAAATAGGCTAGGGTTTCGGTTGGTGGGCTTCACCGAGAGTGGGCTTCCTTGCTGCATTCAGACTTCACTCGCTACCCGAGCAGGGACACGATCAGGCGCGTCGAGTACGGTGTCGGGTTGACCCTCGGGTTTACCAATTCCCTCTTTCCAATTTTCCATTTTTTTTTTTGTTATAAAATTGCAAAAAGAGAAAAATTAAATAAAAGTAAATAAAGCAAATAAACTTAAATTAAAAGATACATTTGAGACTTTCTCCCAAGTGAGCTTGTTTAAAGTCACTAAGCTTGAATCTTCATGCTCCTTAAGCATGTGATCCATGTGGAAGAGGTTCTGGAATCTTCTCCACTACAGCAGGCTGGTTCAAAAGGTCTTCCAGATTTTGTCCAGGTTCCATGGCAAATGTGGTTTTGACCTCTACAAGATGTTGCACTTTCCTTTGTTTAGTCCTGGTGGAAAAAGCTTGACCATCAATGGTTGGCCTCTTAACCCCTTTATTCACATCAAACTCCATCTTAAAATGCTCACCATGCTCTATCTTGATCTTGCCTTGTTTCACTTCAATCACAGCACCAACTGTTGCCAAGAATGGTCTTCCTAGAATCAGTGGATCATCTGGTTCTTTGTCCATATCCAGGATCATGAAGTCGGTAGGCACTTCGAGTCTTCCAATCCTTAGAGGCAGATTCTCCAGAATACCAGTCGGATGCCTCACTATTCTATCGGCTAGAACCAAATACAATTTACTTGGTTTGAAATCGGTGAATCCAAGCTTTTTAGCAACTGAAAGCGGCATAATGCTAACCGAAGCTCCAAGATCACACAAATAGCTCTTGAAGATCCGAAGTCCTATTGAACATGGCAATGTGAAAGAGCCAGGATCTTCAAGTTTTTCCTCAATTCTCACCTCACGATCCAAGCAAACTCCACTTCTCAGGATTTCAAAACCGATCTCCTTGACAGCTTCCTTAACCTCATCCTCCAATCTAGCTGCTTCCTTTGCATCTTCCTGCTGAAGCTCATGTGGGGGCAAAAGCTTAGATGGTGGAGCTTTACGCTTAGCCATTCGCTCTGCAAGCGCCTCCAACTGGATGTCAAGTGCAACATTGAACCTTTCCTTTAACTCCCCTCCTACCAGTGCAGGTGGTTGAGGCTGATCTCCCTTCTCAACATCTACTCGATGCATCATCCGATCAACACCATCGTGTAGGTCATCGGGTTCCACTTCGGGTTGGTCTTCAGTTTGTGATTCTCGAACCAGTGCCCGATCATCAACTTTATCAGTCTCTTCGGGTGAATGCTTGGGTTCATATTCAGATATATAGTAGTTGGCCTCATTTTTCATTGGGTTTTCCATATCCTCCCCATCTTGATCATCACTGTCCCCAGTGAGGTAATCCTCATAGTCATCATCTAGGAAAATAGCCTGAGCAGTCGCATAATCCTTGGGGTTTTGAACAGCTTTACATGGGAGTTGATTGATCTTTGGTGTTGGTTGGTTGTTGTGGTGGCCTTCCAGGTATCGAACCTTTGTGTTGAGTGATTCGTACTTGGCATTGAGGTCATTGTATCCTGAGTCGATCTTGTTGCTCATCTCTGCGAACCGTTTCGCGATGTCCACAGAAGTTGTAGCCTGTTGCTGAATCATTTGCTGAATAAGACCGCGTAACTCGGCTTCTTGTGATTGGTTTGGTGGACCTTGGTGTTGTTGGAATCCAGGTGGTTGGTTGTAGGTCCCTGAATACTGCTGCTTAGGTGCATAGCCTTGGTTGTATTGGACAAAAGGCTTCTGTTGAATCTGGTTCCATTGAACTGCAGATGGGTAAATTGGGTCTTGAGGAGTCGCAACATTCGGGTTCCGATAAGACAGATACGGATTCGGCTTGAAGTTGTTGTACCCTCTGTTGTAACCTCCTTGGTTGTTGATGTAGTTAACATCCTGTAGCTGCATAGTCTCCCCATCTTGTTGTTGAAACTGCTCTTCCTCAGATATAGCATGAACATGCTTCTGCTGGTTGAGGAGCTGATCGAGCTTGTCATTGAGGGCTTTCATGTCCCTCTTATACTTGGAATCTTCCTCTCCTGTAGATCGCACAGAGCGATCATATTCCTCATTGTAGTTTCCGTCAGATTGAGCCAAGTTCTCAACTAGGTCCCAACCTTCATCAACATCCTTGTTGAGGAAGTTACCATTACTTGCGGTGTCCAGCGACATCCATATCTTGGAGACCACTCCTCTGTATAGTGTGCTCAGCAATGAAGCATTACTGAAGCCATGACGTGGACATCGAGTAGTGTACCCCTTGAAACGTTCCCAAGCTTCATTGAACGTTTCATTGTTCTTCTGTACAAAGCTGGAAATCTGCTTTCTTTCCTTTTGCTTCCGAAGAACTGTTGGTCTTTTTGTATCTTTAATTTTTTTTTGTTTTTAGAACAGATTTATAAATTTCATTTTGCAACCTTGCGGTTCTGGAGTTGGAGAAGAACTTGGCTAGGAATGCCTTCTTCCATGCTTCCCAAGTGGTGATGGACTCCTTAGGGAGTGATTTCTCCCAGATGTGTGCTTTATCTCCCAAAGAGAATGGGAAAAGCCTGAGCTTGAATCCATCTTCACTGACTCCATTTATCTTAGTGAGGCTACAGAGCCTATCAAATTCATCCAGATGATCCAATGGGTCCTCCATTGGCAGTCCATGAAACTTATTTCTCTGTATCATCTGGATGAGACTACTCTTGATCTCAAAATTGTTGTTCTGCACAGCTGGTGGCACAATGCCATTCCTCTGAGTGTGAGTAGTCGGAGCATCTCCTGCTTCTATGTTGGTCCTTGCTTGAGGAGCTGGTGGACCGTACTAATTATTCATCGTCTCCTCAATGATTGCTGTTTCCGTTTGAACTTGCTGTTGTCTGAGTAGCCGAGGTCTGTCGATGTTGTCGATGAAAGGACTCAGGTTTTGGCTACCTCTGGATCGTGTTTGCATGCACAGGTAGGTATCCGAGTGTGTACATGAGGATCAACTCGATCCAGGTGATCGAGTGACGGGTCGGGTGGGTGCTCGGGTTTTACCTGAGATTCAAAACAAACAAAAGCGAAAGCAAACAAGTCAGTATCCGAAACAAATATATATAAACAAACTTGATCTAGCAAGTCCTAAAATCCTAAACGTAGCAAAATTAAAACAACCAAATGGCAATGACGCCAAGTTGATAAACAGGTTTTCACCCAGGGTATCAATCCCCTATGCAGTTGTAGTACAAAGGGTTATCAATCCAAATGGTTGTGTATTGCTAACAGGAAGGATATGATCAGTACAATACAAGTCAAGCCAAGCAATTAAGGTTTGGGTTCTATCAGTCCTAAAATAAACAAAGTAAAAGAATATAAACAAGTAAACCACACGACCTAAGCGCTCGATCCAAGCAATCGAGTACAGGATCGAGTGGGGGTGATCGAGTATGTAAGTAAGTTATGAACAGCTCGAGGTATTACTTGATGCAGGTTATCGTATACCTGATCGGGTAAGTGGTCGAGTAAGTAAAGAAAATATAATCAAATAAAATACGAAAGTTCATAAGGATGGGGGTAATCGATCCTAAGTGTTCTAGACCAGTACGGATGCCTTACATGCCTCAAGTAATTATTTCCTAGACAATGAACCTCTAAAACCTTGTCACCACACTATCGCACTAGCAACAATCAACCTTGAACATACTACCACACTGTCGCACTAGCAATATGAACAAGCGGGCATTAAGAACAATTCATTTTTGTCATTAAACTTAGACTCATCTGATTTTGTCACTCAGAGTTAAGTAAACCTCTAGCATTGACCTAATCAAGCATTTTATCTACTCCTTTCGGCCTGTAGCATTGTAAACGCCCTAGATCTAATCTCAACCTTTCGATCTATTGACAGCATTAAGAACATCAACCTAGAAGGAAATCTATCAATCATCACAATCAACTAAAGCATCCTAACCGATCAAGAACACCTAATCATCTATCCCATCCCTAGAAACTTTGCTACACTACTCGGACATAGAAACGAATGAAAAAGCAATCATAATAAACGAAAATTACATTATATTAAAAGATAGAGTAGAGTAGAAAGAGTATGGGATAAAGATCTAAGAAAACTACAAAATAAAAATGCAAAAACAAGAAGAAAAATGTTGAGTCGCTCAGTTCTATCACAGAAGCTCTCGCTCTCTGGTTTGAGGGTCTGCGACGTGCTCTTTTGCGAGCTTGGGAAAGAGGGGGTTTATATATGGAAACCGATTTGACCTAGCTTCCCAGACCTGCCCGATAGTCTACTCGATGGGGTACACGAGGGTGAAGTCGGGTAACTCCTCGGGTGGATCTTCGGATTGCTCTTCGCGCTCTTTGATCCTCTTCGATTGTGTTGGGGTACGGACTTCTTCTTGTAGCTCGATGGCTCCTTCGGATATATGCTCGAGTTATCCTTGTTTTTCCCCATTTTTGGCTCTTTAGCCTGTTTTCATCCAAAATATGCAAATGCAGAAATGCAACACCCTATGTGCTCTAAAAGTTGATTCTTACAGTAAATGACCTAAAAATGCTAAGTTAGAGGTAAGAACAATGCAAAATATGGACAAAAAAGGATGCTAAAAACATGTAAATTAGAGTGTTATCAGCCTTCTTAGCCAAAGCATCGGCTTGGCGATTCAGGGTACGAGAGATAAAATTGAAAGACACGAAATTGAAAGTTGCAGATAGAGAAAGGATATCGTGGAGAGTCCTGTGAAGTTCCTTGATCTGAATCTTCTGATTCAAAGCTTGGACTAGCGATTGAGAGTCGGAAGCGAACAAGATGGAGGTGATGCTCGATTCGATTGCAACTCTAATCGCAGTGAGAGTTGCTACCGCTTCAGCCATCAGGGGAGAGTTGATGTGGATTGAAGAGGCGGAACCTTGGATCTTGCCCTGGCCTTCCGGATTTTTGATGATCCAGCCGAATTCTGCAGATCTATCATCTTTCCAGGAGGCGTCAGGGAAACATTGAAACGTACCAGGGGGATCAGGAGATTTACTGACAGATTTGGGGATTCGATTCGAGTTTGGAGAGAGATTTTGTGCGTTCTGCCATTCTCTAGCTCTGGTCATGGCTAAGTGCAAGGTTTCCTCAGGCGGAAGTCGCTTCTTATTGAAGATGAGTTGGTTACAGTATCTAGCTTGACAATTTGTTTGTTTATAACAGCTTGACTTCATCAAGAGGTATGAACACTCGTTAGCAAATATTATCCGTGCCGGATAACGTGACTACTCCTCCTACCATTGAAGAAGACAAGCATAATATGAACTTACCTATCAAGTTGTTCTTTCTTTAGTAGAATCAGGACCAAATATCTCTAGTCATGCATAAACAAAACTAGGTTAATGACATGACAGATCAACCATACCATACTAGGGAGATTTATTCAGATGTCATACATTTTAGGTAATATTACTAGAACCATACAAATTATTTTTTTATTACTATCATATTTCGGGTAATTTTTCTATTCCCAGGGTGCACTTGTTTTATGTTACAGAAAAAAATAGAATTACAAAGAATGGTATTGCCACGTCAGACGCCACGTTAGAAATCACTGACGTGTATAAAATAACTCAGCCGTAATGCGTTACAGCGGTAATGATGGCTGAGTTACAGTATGTTGCGGCTGATTTATGGAAAATAGCTGAGTTATGATAAAATGGCTGTTACGATCATAACTCAGCCTGTAGTTACGGCTGACTTAATAAAATATGGCTTAGTTATGAGAAAATGGCTGAGTTACGGGCATAACTCAGCCTTAACTACGGCTGATTTATTACCCGATGGTTGAATTGTCAAAAATTTGGTTGAGTTAATACTTCGACACAGCTGAATTAACTTTCTCCGGCTGGCTGAGTTATGAACAATGGCTGAATTGTGAGATATTGTTACGGCTGAGTTATGGTTAAGTTACTATAACTCAGCCATCACAAGCTGAATTTTCGGAAAACTCGGCCATTTTACGGCTGACTTAGTAGCAAAAGATTAATTACTAGAATATCATTCAGTTACGGCCAACTTATTAAACGACACGACTGAGTTACAGATTTTCAGTTGAGTTATGACATTAAGCGGCTGAGTTTAGCAGCCGTTTTATTGTTTTTTAATTACTGTTATAGTATTCATGTTGCGACTGACTTATAATTTTGTTTGATGGCTGATTTAGTTAAGCTGATTTACTTGTTCGTTTGGTGGCTGACTTGCCACTTCGAACGCATCAGCCATATCATCATTCCAAGTCATCATCTTCTATGGGACATACGAAACGTCATTTTTTCGACTTCCATCTTCTTCACCTGGTTCAAAGTGAAGTATTTACATGTTCTTTACCTTGTTCTTCACTTCTTAATTTTCCTCATTCTTCTTCATTTTCTTTCATGGATCCAGTTCTGTAATTGTTGTTTCCGGTAATTGGGTAAGAAAACACAAATATGTATCTAACACCGACGATAGAGGGTGTAGAGTTTTGCAGATAGATGCGGAAACAACGCACGACAAGCTTGTGTAGCTTTTTCTCGATGACTACGGATTGAACGCATTAAGCCATCAGCTAAAGCTGAGCTACATGTTCTCGAACAAGGCACTAAAACATATGTCGCATGATACTTCATCAGTTTATGTCTCCAATGATCGAGAGTTGCAATGTTTTTTGGGAATATGGAAAATCGATCAGCTACGTCTCTGTGTGGAGTTTTTGGAAAAAGAGTCTACCAAAATTAGTGGTAAGGACAGATCGAGATGAAGGATGAAACGGCTAATAAGTCAGCCACGAAGCATTATAACTCAGCCGTCATATAAATCTACGAGACCTTTCGTTTTCCCTTAAGTATTATAATTCAGCCGTGAAGTAATATAAATCAGCCGTTTACTTTAAGTTTATTTCTTGTTATAAGTCAGCCACCAAGCATTATAACTTAACTGTCATATGAATCTAAGAGACCTTTCGTTTTCCCTTAAGTATTATAACTCAGCCGTCAAGTAATAAAATTCAGTTGTTTACTTTTATTTCTTGTTATAAGTGAGCCACGAAACATTTTAACTCAGCCGTTATATGAATTTATGAGATCTTTCGATTTCCTTCAAGTATTATAACTCAGCCGTGAAGTAATATAAATCAGACGTTCACTTTCAGTTTATTTCTTGTTATAAGTCACCCACCAAGCATTATAACTCAGTCGTCATATGAATCTGCGAGACCTTACGTTTTTTCTTAAGTATTATAACTCAGCCGTGAAGTAATATAAATCAGATGTTCACTGTCAATAATGACATGGAATCGTTTGCTGATGTGTATTTTTTAATATTTTAGAATTAAAAAAAAAATAATCCATGGTTTTAATTGTAATTACACCCAAAGTACTAAATATTTGAGTAAATTTTTGAAAATGTATTACATCAGAAAAAACCTACTTTTCAATAACGACTAGGTTTTTCTTGAATATATTCAAAACTTAAATCCATTAAAGCACATGAAAAGAAATAGCAAATGTGATGGACAAGCATATATGAATGTTACAAATGAGCAATCAAAGAATATGACAAAGCACTAGACAATATACAATATTAAGAAATGAAGGAAACTTATAGGCTAAGAAAGAAGTACGTCAGTAGGAAAATCTGTTAAGAGTGGAATACGTTGTTGTTGTTGCTGGGATAGATGATGGATATCCTTGACGATGTCGAAAACGGCCTCAGGTTGTGCTAACTTAAGAGCATTTTCTGACATAGTTTTTAATCCTGTTTTGTTGCTGCTGAACCAATCGGCCACGATTCTCGCCGTTTCTTTGGGACTTCGAGTGAAAACTCCAGCCCCATTATCCACAACATACGGTACATTCCCTTTTTCCTTTATGAGTTCCATTCACAAGAGTTAGTTTATGGATTATGATGGGCCTGATCAATCCTAAAGGTGAAGAAAATATGTACCTGTCCAGGAATATAGTCATTGAGGATAATTGGGAGACCACATATCAATGCTTCCGCGATTGTACCTGGACCAGCCTGTTTGATGGCATAAACACTTGTTAAAATTTTGGTTTTTGAAATCAATCATATGTAGTAACACGGAGTATAGAGGAATCAAACTTCGAAGATATGACTTACCTTTGTGATGATACAATCACAAGCTCCCATCCATTTTTGCATTTGTGTTTCAAACCCTCGAACCTATAAACCATCACGAATATATATTACTAATTACTGGCTATAAGTATACATTTAATTAGTAGTAAAAAAGTAACGTTTAAATTTGTACCTTGACAGGAATCTTCCATTCATTGGATGCTAATGCAGAGGCAAGAACTTTGTTCCGGCCGCATATGACAATCAATTGTCCTATTGGCTTTCTTTCTTTAAAGTTATATAAAGAATCCCCGAGGGCTTTAGCGGTTTTCTGAACCGGACCCATTCCTTCACCGCCTCCCATTAATAGAACCGCAGGTAGATTTAAGTCTATTTCAAGCTCTCTCCTTAGTTCATCCTGAAAAAACACATAATATTGAACTTGGTGACGGAAAACAAAAAAAAAAAACTCTAATGGTTTGGATGGGACAAAAGTTACCTTGTTGATAATAGTGCGGGGGAATGATGGGCGGACGGGTAAGCCAAAGACACGGATTTGAGAGTCATCAAGGCCGTCTACTAATGCTCTCTTAGCGACCTCTTTGGACGGACAATAACATCTGCTGACTCCATGATGGAACCTATTACGTACATCAAAATAAAAGATTTCATTTTTGAGCTATTAGATTAATTTTAAACATCGCATATCATCTATATTTATTATAAGAACAATCATGAGAGAACACATGAAAGGATTTCTATGAACCAAATATGACGTGTGGATTAAACTGATTTGAGGTACTCATACAATAAATACCTATAGTATATAAGTATTAAACATCATATATCTTACCATGTACGGTGACAAGTGTTTAGATCAGTGATGACCGTCACAAAAATGACTTTCTTATGAAGTCCTTGCCATTTCATTACCCACAATGGGATGTGTTGCATCAATGGATGCACGCTAATAATAATGTCCGGTTTGTACTCCATTAAACCGGCCTCTATTTCTCTGTTCACCAAAAGTAGAAGAATGATATCCATTATATTGCTAAATTGTCACACTAAGGGATCAATAAGACACAAAAAACAGAAGGTTGTCGTATACTAACTTGGCATAATAAGCGGCAAGAGCACTGAGATAACTTTTGTGGATCCATTTGGGAGAGGTACCATGAAACGCGACTGACCAGAGACCAACATGTTTCACCATGAACTTGTACTGTCTCTCCATGTCATTCAATGGCCATCCAGTGTATTCTTTCCAAACATCTTTTATGATTATCTATAATACAAAAAAAGGTCATTAGTACGTCGAATAATATCAGAGCTATATAAATAAATAATGCAAAAATTGTAACTATCATTAATTGACAAACAAAAATAAATAACGTGGGACAGGTTTTTAAAGACATAAAATGTTGACATCAGCGCGTATCTCCGACACCCTGGCAAACTCCAAGATCTTGTTGAAAAACTTCCAAGTAGATATATGTGTTTGTTTTTTTTTTTTTTTTTTCTATTTCTTTTTCAAAATCAAGAAGACCACACTACGACGGCTTTAAACGGCTGAGATTCATCAAGCTTGTTGTTAGAATCAGTAACTCCCCTTTGATATATTTTAGCATAATAGTCAATTTATTCGATGTATATATTTACCAGCTTTGAAAATTTCTAAATGAACCCTTCAAAATGTTTTTTTCCCTTGTAAACAGAAACTTAAAGAAACAAGTATATGCTTGTGGATTTTGTAGTTTTTTTTTTTTTTTGATGTTTTAGGAAGCCTGTTATTGGCTCCACTCCACCCTATGCGTTGGATTCAAGGCAAAGGGAAAATAAATTAAAATAATAAAATATTTACCCGGTAATCATCTCCGAATTCGATCTTGAAAGCGTCACGGATAGCTTCGGCGGAGGCACGGTGGCCACCGCCTGTATCACTCATGAGAATAAGAACAGTGTTGATCCTCTCTGCTCCCATCTGCTCCATCTCCATAACCTCTTCCTTTTCTTGGAACCCTTTCTTTCTTAGACTCACTTTCTCGTAATCACTTGATCTCCGACAATGGATGTAGTCATCATCCTCGACCGTGGAGATGTTAAAATTGCTGTAGACTCGTCGGAACACCTTCTCAGTGATTGAATTCGACCGTGTACGAGGAGAGGCTACTTGCATCATGACTGTTTGGTGTTGAAGAAAGAATAAGAAGAAGACCGATGGTTGTGAGTTCTATGTGGCTGGTTGGTGATCTTTATGTAAAGATCTTTTGGGGTTTTAAAATTTTTGGAAGCAAAAAAAATGGAAGACCAAGTTGCTGCTTTGAATAATTGTCTTAAAATGATTTGAGGAATGATGCTGGAATGATTCTTTTTATTTATTTTCTGTTCCTATAGTTTTGCTTTTTTTTTTTTTTTTTTTTTTTGTCAAGGGTTCCTATAGTTTTTGCTTATGTGTTTATATTTCGTGTCTTTATTGTTTTATGTGGGGGCAGAAGTAACTAGGGAATAATGCAGCTTGGAGCCGTCGGATCCGTCTTTGGTTTCGGAATCTTCGGATATGAAGATTCGGATCTTTCGTTGTATCTTAAGTATTTGAAACATCTTGACTTTTTTCTGTTATGAAACTAGAGTGTTTAGGGAAAATCTCTTGTTCTTATTATTGATGTTCGAATGAGGTTACATATATATAGGGGTTCCCTAAGGAACAAGTACAAAACCGACTAGGAATAAGACATGGCCGAATGGGCCTTAACATATGGCCGATGGGCCTAAGTACAATGGACTGTATAAGGACTAGTAATGGGCTGGTCAGATCGAGTCCATCAAGTGTTTTACAACACTCCCCCTTGGACGAGATGACCGTACCAATGCGAGGATGGGATCGCAGCAATGTGCTAAGGGGATGCTGCCTCATTAAAACCTTACCAGGAAAACCCAATGGGATAAAACCTTAGTGAAGGGAAAAGAGTACAGCACACATTGCTCCCCCTGTTCCAAGCAACACTATAAGTCCTTGAGCCTCCGCATTCCAATCTGGTGCGTGAGCTTCCTGAACGTTGTTGTCGGTAATGCCTTGGTGAAGAGATCGGCTGAGTTGTCGCATGATTGAACTTTCACCACTTGAACCTGTCCAGCTTGCTGTAGTTCATGTGTGTGGAAGAACTTTGGCAGTATGTGCTTCGTCCGATCTCCCTTGATGTAACCGTCTTTGAGTTGCGCGATGCAGGCTGAATTGTCTTCATAGATGACCGTTGCTTCTTTGTTGTCTTCTAAACCGCTATCCGTCCGTATATGCTGAGTCATAGACCGCAACCAAACACACTCACGGCCGGCTTCATGTATGGCTAGGATCTCCGCGTGATTTGAGGATGTGGCTACCAAAGTCTGCTTCATGGAACGCCAAGAGATCGCTGTACCGCCGTGTGTAAACACATAACCTGTTTGTGACTTACCATTGTGTGGATCGGATAGATAACCTGCATCGGCAAAACCAACTAAACCATCTTTGTTATAGTTAGTATAGTAAAGACCAAAGTCTGTCGTTCCCTGAAGGTAACGCAGAACATGTTTAATACCATTCCAGTGCCTTTTGGTCGGACAAGAACTATATCTTGCTAGGAGGTTCACGGCAAAGCTAATATCTGGTCTAGTGTGACTAGCCAAGAACATTAACGCTCCTATAGCACTGAGGTAAGGCACTTCAGGTCCGAGAATTTCTTCATCGGCCTTCTTAGGAGCGAATGGATCTTTATCCACTTCTACACTTCTCACAACCATTGGGCTAGTCAATGAGTGAGCTTGCTCCATATTAAATCTCTTGAGTACCTTTTCTGTATATGCCTTTTGATGCACAAGAATCCCATTATTTATGTACTCAAGCTGTAACCCCAAACAAAATCTTGTTTTACCTAGGTCTTTCATCTCAAATTCTTTCTTAAGATATTCTACAGTTTGGGCGATTTCCCCAGAGGTTCCAAGGATGTTTAAATCATCCACATAGACTGCTATTATCACAAATCCTTTGTTTGCAAACTTTCTTATGAATATACATGGACTGATTGGGTCATTCTTATAACCTTCTTTGACTAAATAGTCACTTAGCCGATTATACCACATTCGACCACTTTGTTTCAGTCCATATAGGGATTTGTCTAGCCTTATGCAGTACTGTTCTCGAGAACCACCTTTCTTGTGTTCTATACCCTCTGGTAATCTCATATAAATTTCATTATCCAGTGGACCATATAAATATGCAGTTACAACATCCATTAACCGCAAATCTAAATTTTCTCTTACTGCCAGACTTATTAGATACCTAAAAGTCGTTGCATCCATCACAGGGGAGTATGTCTCCTCATAATCTATTCCTGGTCTTTGAGAGAATCCTTGTGCTACAAGCCGTGCCTTGTATCTTACAATTTCATTCTTCTCATTTCTTTTCCTTACAAAGACCCACTTATGTCCAACTGGTTTAATTTCAGGTGTTGTCCTCACTATTGGACCAAACACGCTCCTCTTCCTTAAAGAGTTTAACTCCACATCAATGGCTTCTTTCCATTTATGCCAATCTTTACTTTGTGTACACTCTAATATAGATGTGGGTTCTTGATCCTCATTTATCTCAAGTGCTACCTTGTATGCAAATATATCATCAATGTCGACATCTTTTCGATTCCATTGTACACCAGACATAATATAGTTTATCGAGATCTCATTGTTGTCAATTCCTTCAGGTTCTAGAGTCTCAGCGTCCTGAGCCTCAGTTGATACCTTAGGAGTTTCCGTGACAATGTCTGGTTGTACTATATTCCCTATAGTCTCGGTTTGATTTGCACCTTTCTTACTTTTCCGAGGATTTTTATCTTTGGATCCTAATGGTCTACCTCTCTTTGCACGAGGTTTAGACTCTGTAGCAACTTGATTATTGTGTTCCTTGTGAACATCAATTCGTACTGGTGCATTGCAAGCGGGTATGTACGATTTTGTTACTCTTTTTGGGTCAGCAAAGGAATCTGGCAATTGTATAGCTAGCTGCTGTAAATGAATTATCTTTTGAACCTCTGCATCACATGCTAGAGTTCGAGGATCTTGCCAATTTAAGGATGTTTGATTCCATGTTAATTCCTTGACCTGCTTGCTAGTCTCTCCACCTATCTTAGGGAATTCGGACTCAACGAATTGACAGTCCGCGTATCTGGCCTTAAATAAATCTCCTGTCAATGGCTCAAGATACTTTATAATTGTGGGAGACTCATATCCAACATATATTCCCATCCTCCTTTGAGGTCCCATTTTAGTTCTCTGTGGTGGTGCAATTGGTATGTAAACGGCACAACCAAATGTTTTGATATGGGACAAGTCTGGCATTTGACCCGTTAATAGTTGGGATGGTGAATATTTGTGTTCACTAGATGGCCTGATGCGAATAAGTTCTGCTGCATGTAAGACTGCGTGTCCCCAAGCTGATACAGGAAGCTGCGATCTCATTAGCAATGGTCGAGCAATCATTTGTATTCGTTTAATGAAGGATTCAGCTAATCCGTTTTGTGTATGGACATGTGCCACAGGATGTTCCACACTCACCCCCATGGACATACAGTAATCATTAAACGCTTGGGATGTAAACTCACCAGCATTATCTAGACGTATAGTCTTAAGTGGAAAGTCCGGAAAATGTGCTCTTAATCGAATGATTTGAGCCAAGAGCTTAGCAAATGCTAAGTTTCTCGTGGATAACAAGCATACATGAGACCATCTTGTCGAGGCATCTATCATTACCATGAAGTACCTGAACGTCCCACTAGGTGGGTGTATTGGTCCACATATGTCACCTTGTATCCTTTCCAGAAAATTCAAAGTTTCTTTTGTGACTTTTACTGGTGAGGGTCTTACAATAAGTTTCCCTTGAGCACATGCTACACAAGTTGCATTTTTAGGGAAAACTTTTCTTTCTTTGAGGTTGTGCCCTTTTGAACTCTCAATTAATTTTCGCATCATGTTCGAACCCGGGTGGCCAAGCCGGTCATGCCATAGAGTGAATTGTTCATTGAACAGTTTGTGCTTTGCTAAGTTAGCTTCTATCATATTTATTCTAGCATGGTATAAACCAGTAGCTAGGGCAGGTATAGTCTCTAGGACCTTCTTTTGTCCTTGTACATTCTCTGTAATGTATAGGAACTCTTTAGATCCTTCACCCTTGGTTTCAATATGAAAACCATTTAATCTTATATCTTTGAAACTCAATAGATTTCTCTTTGAGTTGGGTGAATATAAGGCATCACTTATCTCAATATGTGTACCCTTAGGCAACAAGATGTGAGCCTGGCCGTAGCCTTCAATCATATTTGCTATACCCGCAATTGTACTAACATTTGCACTTTTCATTTGGAGATTAATAAAATATCTTTTGTCTCTTAATATAGTGTGGCTGGAACCACTGTCCACCACTAGTTCACTCAAGTCCTCGGCCATTTCTTCACCGTTTGGATCTCTGACTGGTATGGACCGGGAGCTAAAGACCTCGGTAACTCTCTCCTCCTTGCTCACGAACTGCTCCCACGGACTGCTTCCCACGAACAGCTCCTATCGATCAGCTCCTCACGAACAGATCCTCGCGAACTCACCCCCGAGACCACGAACTAAGAACCTCGATCAGGTTTGTTTAAAAACTTGATCACGAGCTAAGGATGCTCGTGGATCAGTAGGAGAACTTCGAGATTAAGAGGATAGATCTCGAAGAAGAAGAAGAAGAAGAAGAAGGTGATTTCGGGTTTAGAGAAAAGTGGCGGCTGCCTTTAGGGTTTTAGGGTTTTGAGACTATCGTGCTGATAACGTGTTATGAAACTAGAGTGTTTAGGGAAAATCTCTTGTTCTTATTATTGATGTTCGAATGAGGTTACATATATATAGGGGTTCCCTAAGGAACAAGTACAAAACCGACTAGGAATAAGACATGGCCGAATGGGCCTTAACATATGGCCGATGGGCCTAAGTACAATGGACTGTATAAGGACTAGTAATGGGCTGGTCAGATCGAGTCCATCAAGTGTTTTACAACATTTTCCATTTTTTTAATCACATGGATGCTACTTTTTGTTTGGGAATTTTTTTTAGAAAAAGCAGTAACATATTTTTATTTGGACGTTTAATACCTTATCTTTAAATCGAATCAGAGATTTCTGAAAATCTCAACTAAAAACCATTGGGTATTTTTATTCCAACTAAAAACCATTGGGTATTAAACATCCAAACAAAAATAAGTTGAAGTTTTTTTTAGGATTTTTCCCCTTTTTATTTGGTCTAGCATAACTTTAGCAAAAAAATTATCTAGTTATGTGAAATTTGAGCTTTATTGGTTTTGATTTTTAAGGCATTTAAAAAAAAAATATATATGCCAAAATTTCCAATCATAGTATCAACTATCACTGCTGGGATATAGTAGGTCGTGTAAAAAAGGTCCAGTTCTACTTCCAAACATCTTGTATGAATTTCTCATTAAACCACACTAATATCTGTATGATCCCAAAAATGACAAGTCCATAAACCCTATCAGATTATTGACCAATAGCCTTGTGTAATGTTTTTTACAAAATAATATCAAAGTGCCTAATTAAGTGATTAAAACTTCACCTTGATGGCATTGTATCAGACTCTAAAGCGGCTTTTATTCCTGGTAGGGTGATTAATGATGATGTGATGATCGCTCATGAAGTCATGCACTCTTTAAAAGTAAGAAAAGGAGTTTCCAAATCATATATGGCGGTCAAGACGAATGTAAGCAAAGCATATGATCGAGTCGAACGAAATTACCTTGAAACAACAATGCGACTGTTTTGTCTTTTGTGACAAGTGGATAAGTTAGATTATGGGAGCGGTTAAGTCAGTACATTTCTCAGTGTTGATAAATGGATCTCCACATGGTTTGATAACACCACAGCGTGGGATAGGACATAGTGATATATTGTCCCCATATCTTTTCATCCTATGTGCAGATATACTAAGCCACTTGATAAGATCCTGAGTCGTTGATGGAGACATCCGAGGTATCAAGATTTGAAATGAGGTCCCTACTATCACACACCTTTAGTTTGCTGATGATTCCTTGTTCTTCTGCCAGTCAAATGTTCAAAACTGTCAGGCCCTAAAAGATGTCTTTGATTTTTATGAATACTATTCTGGACAGCAAATTAATATGACAAAGTCCATGATCACTTTTGGTTCACGAGTCTATGGATCAACTCAGACTCGATTAAAGAAAAATTTGGGTTTACCGGAAAAATTTGGTCGAAAGAAGGCATAAATGTTCAACTACATCATTGAAAGAGTCAAGAACCGTACATCAAACTGGAGTGCTAAACGTCTATCCCCTGTAGGCAAGAAAATCATTTTGAAATAGGTTGCACTAGCTATGCCAGTTTACGCGATGTCCTGTTTCAAATTACCTATGAGTGTAATTAACGATTTTGATTCTCTGTTAATGAACTTTTGGTGGGAAAAGGGTCCAAAGAAACGTGGTATACCTTGGATAGCATGTAAGAGATTACAATACACTAAAAAAGAAGGTGGACTGGGTTTTAGAGATTTAGTAAAATTCAATGATGCACTCCTTGCAAAACAGGCTTGGCGACTAATTCACCATCTTAATACTGTGTTTGCTAGTGTAATGAAAGCTCGCTATTTCAAAGATGATGTGAGCCAAAACAGGGGTGAGTCGATAGCTGGTCTAAAGGACCTCTCTAACTAACTCGGATAGGATGGAGATGAATGATGGATCGAAGTTCGCCACACAAAGTTGCGGAATGACTTTGTGATAAGAACACAAATCAATATCTAAGTGAATCACACACAAAGATAAAGATTCAACTTGTTTTCTAAAGGAATCACACACAATAGAAAAAACAAGTAAAACAAAAGCCTAAGCTTTCAAAGTGAGAAAACTCTCTCTTTATTTTTCCAAAAATCTATATTTATAATGAAGGGAAACATGAGCTTATATAGGCTCAATTTACAAATCAATAACATAAATAAAAAATAAATCAAATTAATTACATAAATAAATCAAAAATAAATTTAGAGATTTTATCAATCATCATTGATGGAGATTGGTTCTTTGTATCTAGACACTTTCTTGATGTAGCCATGAATTGATTGTCTTCTAGAAACTTCTTTATAATTTGATCTTAATTTTCCTTGAACCAATTCTTGATGAGTTGATATTTTTAGGATTGCATCACTCTCTCCTTCTTGAAAAGGTTTTGTCATCAAAACTAAAACCAAAGTTTGCATTTTTTTTTTGTTTTTTTATATATATTGAAAAATAGAATGAAATTAATAGAAAACAAAATTTTTTTCTTTTTTAAATAAACTGAAATTCAAAAAATCAAAACAATATTATTTTGTATTTTTTTATACGAATTAAATAAAATAAATATTTTTTTTTCCAAATAAAACTGGAATTCAGCAAATAAAAACAAACTTTTTTGTACTATTATTTTAAACGATTTAAATAAAAAAAATGATTTATTTTTCTTTTTTTTCCAAATTAAACGAAATGCAGCAAATCAAAATGATTTTTTTTGTTTTATTTTTTTTTCAAATAAAGTTAAAATGAAACAATAAGAGATAGGAGCTTTTAGCTCTGATACCAAAATGATGTGAGCCAAAACAGGGGTGAGTCGATAGCTGGTCTAAAGGACCCCTCTAACTAACTCGGATATGATGGCGATGAATGATGGATCGAAGTTCGCCACACAAAGTTGCGGAATGACTTTGTGATAAGAACACAAATCATTATCTAAGTGAATCACACACAAAGATAATGGTTCAACTTGTTTTCTAAAGGAATCACACACAATAGAAAAAACAAGTAAAACAAAAGCCTAAGCTTTCAAAGTGAGAAAACTCTCTCTTTATTTTTCCAAAAATCTATATTTATAATGAAGGGAAACATGAGCTTATTTAGGCTCAATTTACATATCAATAACATAAATACAAAATAAATCAAACTAATTACATAAATAAATCAAGAATAAATTTAGAGATTTTATCATTCATCATTGATGGAGATTGGTTATTTGTATCTAGACACTTTCTTGTTGTAGCCATGAATTGATTGTCTTCTAGAAACTTCTTTATAATTTGATCTTGATTTTCCTTGAACAAATTCTTGATGAGTTGATATTTCTAGGACTGCATCAACCCCCATCAAGTTTATCACACTTGATGTTGACTGACCTGAGAAATTAATAAACTCTATTTGACGAAAAAAGAAGAAGTTGATAGTATCAAGTTAATACCAATGGACCCTCTGATTTGATTCAAATTAATTTGGGTCCATTTTTAATATATTATTTATAGTAATATTTCAGTTCGCCCTAGCCGCATTCTCTCTGGCACAACCACCGAGGTTTGTTTCCCCGGCGACGCTGAGTCCGATTGGCGTCACTGGGCCTTTAGTTCTGCTTCCTCATTGTCCCCTCTGTCTTCTTAGCTCCGTTGATCTCTTTTTTCGTCCCCCCGGAGTCCTTTGCAGATCCCAGATCTCGACTCTGAGCATGCTTCAGCTTCTTCCTCCCCCTTCCTTCCCTCAGTATCTGGTGATTTCTCTCGCTGCTCTTGCCCCGTTGAGTTCCCAGTCACCGCCTTCCCGGTTTAAGATCTTCAAACTCCCTAACAGCCCCAAATTCCGCTCTCCTCACCGCCTCCTCTCGCAGTCAACATCGACATCTCCTTCCTCCTCGGATTCATTTCCTCTCATCCAATGTGCTATTTGGATGCATCTGGACGGGAGCTCTGTCTTGACGCTGGAGACGGTGAATTGGACGCAGATATCTCCATCCCCGGTGTTCCCTGTTTCACTCGTGATAATTCTTCGACCCAGGTTTGTGCTTCACTCTGTTCTCGGAACCCTGCCAATTAGGTTGCTCTGTTTAATACATGGATTATACATGATTGGGAAGCTACTTCGACCCTCTAAAACTGGCTTGAACCCAACCCCTTTAGACCCATGTGTCTATTTTGTGTTTGGCCTTGCTCGACAGGATATCTCTGATTGTAGAACTTGCCTACTCAGAGCTGCACTTAACAAGTCTCTACCAAGCCCCAAATCTGTAGTACCAGCCGTTTCTGCTTGGTCAAGTCGAGTTTCACTCGATAGTAGAACGTTGGTACCCTCTGATTTGCTTGAAACCTATTTGTGTCGAGACCAGTATTTTTAATTTGGTTTTGAGGACTGCAATGCTGAGCTCCTTTATTGAGTCCAACTCGTCAATGTGGCGGCTTTCGACGCTTGCATCCTTTGTCCCTATTTGCCACCTATCACCAAATGGTCGACACACTCAGCTCCATCATTTACCCAGGTTTGAATCATCTCGGTGTGTCACTGTTGAAGGAGACAGCTTGGAGAAACTGGGCATTATGATCCCACCTCTATGGAGTGGGATTTACCCATGTTTCACTAGCCTCTCCTCTCTATCTCAACCATGCTCAAAGCTTTCCAGAGTGCAAAGCATCCGCTTTTTGAAGCCTTCGCCTATAAGCTTGAAGACTAGTGGCATTATGATCACAATTCCAAGTGGTTACCGCAAACTCGTCAAGTTTACCCCATCAAACCACAGAACCACCACCACCATGGTATTGACCGATAACCAGAGCACTCTTATCCTTGCTCTCACCCCTGGAAAAGCTTATTATCCAGGTATAGCCCTTCACACTTCGCCACTCAGTCTTCGACTCAAGACAGTGGTCATCGTCTCTTCCATTGATTTAATCATGGAAACCGCTTCGATATGCTTTGATCTCACAGGTTCCAATATGCTTTGATCTCACAGGTTCCAATATGCTTTGCTGCATTTGGCTCATAGCTCTCAAGCCTTTAATATTGCTTGCCTCTATCTATCTATGTACTTTTATTGTCTTTATCTTTGGAGTGTCTCCTCCTTTGCATTTGTGTAACCCAACCAACTCTATTTGTATGTTGATTTCTATCTAATAGAATGAGATATATGTTTGTCAAAAAAAAAATTATTGTAATATTTTTGTTTGATTAAAGTGATTTCAACTTTTGTTTAGTTTTAACTTAGATTAAGTCATAAGCGGGGTTATAATGTAATATTTAAAAATATGGAAAAATTCAACAAATAGAAATATTTGATAGTAAAAAAATCATTCGTGAAACTTTTTGTATAAAAAGGGCAAAAATAAAAATGTTCAAAATGGGGTATTTTTGAAAAAAAGTATCTCAAAAAGGGCATTGTAACAAATTCTCAAGAAACTTTTTGTGAATCCTTATATTTATTTATCATTTGAAAAAAATACCATTTTTCTATACTTTTTTTGCAAAAATACCCTATCTTGTTGTCTATTTGCAATAGTACATTTTTGATATATAAAATGACTAATTCTAAACTCTAAACTCCAAATACTAAAACTACCGTCTCAAAACTATAAAAAGTAAAGAACCCAAACCAAAAAAAATATTCTAAAAATTAATTTAACATATTGTAATTGCATAAAAAAAAAAGAATAAAAATGGTAAATTTTTTTAACAATTTCTCTATATTAAAAGAATCCTTATATTTACTAGGTTTTGAACCCACGCTACGCGTGGGTTTATATGATATATTTTGATGAAAATTATATATGATTGATGACGGTAATAAAATATTATCTTATAAAACAAATTAAATTAGTATTATGGAAAGAAATTAAATTTCAGATATACAAATTTTTAAAATATGAAAATCAGTTGTGTTATAAAATCAAATCTGATAAAAAAAAAATCATGAATTTAACTCGACGTCCAGGCGAGGCAAATCAAACTGATGACCTCACATATCCTAAACCATTTCTTTGACCACCAGAAAAACGAAACAATTTTATAATCATGAATTTAACTCGTTTTCATATTTAATTGATCGCTACTACATATGTTTTCGTGTTTTTTATTCAATGTTTTCTTATTCTTCATATTCTTTCTTGTCATTTTCATTGTCAAAATTTGTGATAATTGTCATCGTTACTTTTACCTTCTGGTTCTTCGTTATACTCTTTTTTTTATTCTTCCTCGTCAACTTCTTCACATTCTTCCACTGAAAAATCTTTTTTGTAGACTACCACACAACTTGTTAACCCATCAAACTCCAATACCAAAATTATTTCTTTTCTCGAAAAGTTTGTGAAATTCATGAAGACCAACATAGTCAACACATGCATCCAATTATTGATAATTTCATCCATATACTTATTTGGTTTTAGATCCACACGTTTAGAAACTCCTCCAACCAAAATCCTTACTTGGTTTATAATATTTTAAAAACATAATAAAATATACTAATAATTTTTATTTAATATGAATCATATGATATATAGAAATATGAGTACACTATAAGAACATATTAATTATAAATAAATAATATCAATTATGTTATATCATTAAATAATATCAGCTGTATCATATTATCAAATAACCGTAACCATATATAACCGTAACCGCTTGAACCAGAACCGTATTTGAACGTAACCGTTTAACCGTTTATTAAACGGTTATGGTTAAGGTTAAATAAAATTTCTAACCATAACCGATGCTTAATAAACCGTAACTGTGACAACCGTAACCCTGGTCATGCCTATGTATAGCTAATAAAACATGTGTGTTTGTCGTCCATCTTTCTTCTTTAAACCCCAAAACTTGACTCAAAAATCAAATCAAGGTCTTGCGATGTCAATCCTTCTTCCTTAGACCCAAAAATATAAAATTAATGAAAGAATATCAACTCATCTATAAAATCATACACAAAAATATGTTTTATAGTTCATAAGAAATAAAAAGTACAAACGTAGATAAATAAGATAATTTATGTTTTACATCAATATTTATAATATTTTAAACTTTTAAAAGGTTTCAAAATATAAAATTTGAACATTTTAAAAAGTTTCAATATTTATAATATTTAAACTTTTAAAAATTTTAAATATTATAATTTTTTTTTTTGAAACTTTATAATGTTTTAATTTGATCAAATAAAAAACTGTATCAAACCGAATAAAACTTTTAAACTTGGACGATTGATAAATAAAACTTTTCTGCTCATTCGTTGTTGGAATCATATTAATCTTATTTATACTGGCTCTGAACCATTGTCTAAAAAATTTCTAGCCGATATGGGATATTGTGGGTAGTCCTTTAATTTCAATAAATTTAAAATTTTCCTTTTTCTAAAAAATTCTAGAAATTTAAAAATGTTAATGAATGACATGTCAAATCTTGATAGGTTGTTTAAAATAATTTTTAATATAGAAATTTTTGGGAATTGTATAAAATGTTAATAAGTAATATGTCAAATCCCGATAGGTTGTTTAAAATCCTATGTGGACGGCTTGAGAATTTAACCCGTGTTAGCATAAATTTAATGAAATTTAATAATTTCAACATATCCTCTTTATAAACCATATATCTACTATATAACCATATTATATAGTATTTTAAATTTTTTTTAAGTTTTTAATAATATTTTAAAATTTTATTAAGTTTATATATATTAATTATAATATTTAAATAAATGTGAATCGAAATTCTTCTTACGTTAAGAATCAAAGCTCACATGTTTTGGAAAACAAAATATGAATCAAATTGTTGTTTTTTTTTTTGTTTGAAAAGGATTCAGAGATAGAATATCTTCAATACACAATAGAAATTGTGCTTAAATATATCATAGTTTCTGTTTCCATATTGATTCTGCTGTATTTTTCTTATTTGGAATGGTTTGTAAAATAATTAGGAAACAAAATCTGAAGTAATACTATTTTTAGAAAATATTTAGGGATTAACTTTGTAAATAAGTACAAATAAAAGGGTATAACCCAAAATGTACTTAAAAAATGTATATATAGATATGGACACCTTAAGGAGTTTATAGCTTCAACTTTTTATTAGTATAGATATACTATCTTAAAATTTCTATGGAGGTTAAGTAATTGTAATATTTTAAAACATTCTATAAAGTTTAAATATTTTAATATTTGAACCTTTTAAAAGTTTCAATATTTATAATATTTCAAATTTTTAAAATTTATAAATTTTATTTTTTTAAAAACCTTTTAAATGTTAAGAAATTGTTAAAATTTAAAAATTATAATATTTTGAAACCTTTTAAAGCTAAAACTTTTAGAAGTTTCAATATTTCTAATATTTTAAAATTTTAAAAGGTTCGAATATAATATTTGAACCTTTTAAAAAGTTTCAATATTTATAATATTTTAAACTATTAAATTTTAAAATTATAATATTTAAAAACTTTCTAAACGCTAAGAGCTTTTAAAATTTTCAATATTTATAATATTTAAAATTTTAAAATTTTTTAATATTATAATATTTTTTTGAAACTTTTAAAGTTTTAGTTTGATCAAATAAAAAACAGGATCAAACCGGATAAAACTTTTAAACTTGGACGCTTGATAAATCAAACTTTCCTGCTCATTCGTTGTTGGAAGCATATTAATCTTATTTATACTGGTTTGAACCATAGTCTAAAAATTTTCTAGCCAATGTGAGATATTATACATAGTTTTTTTTTATTTCCATAAATTTAAAATTTTTCTTTTTTCTAAATAATTCTGGAAATTTAGAAAATGTTAATGAATGATAGGTTGTTTAAAATAATTCTTAATATATAAAATTTTGCAAATTTCTAAAAATGTTAATTAGTGACATGTTGAATCTCTATTGGCTGTTTTAAAGCTTAGGTGGACAGCTTTAGGAGCTTATAGCTCATACTTTTATTTAGTATAATCCCCTTTTTAATAAAAGGGAAGTACACAACATAGTTTTTGTAGACTTTATATTTTTAATAAATGGTTACAAATGGTTACAAATATATTATAGATACGTTATAAATTAATCTATATATTAATATTAATGGTTACACCTAAATATTAGAGATATTTCAAATTGATAATTGATATATTAATGGTAACAAATAAAATCATGGATATTCCAAACTGTATTTTTGGAAGATTTTAGTCCTATATCACATTGTTTCCAAAGATCTTTACACACAATATTACAAATTTATTTTCCATAGATTTTATCGATAGACCACAACATTAACCAAAGATAGATTACGAAATTGATAGATTGATTGGTTATAAGCTAAATAGTGTGGGTTACAAGATATATTACGAAATAAAATTTAACCATTGCTATAGCACGGGTACTTATATAAAATCATTAACAATATAAAACTTACAAAAAATATGTTTTTTTCAAGTTTTCATATTTAGCATATGATTTTATTGCATAATGTTTTATCCAACAAAAAATTTAAAATTTTTTACATAAATTATAAATAAAATAAATTTCAACCCGTGCTCTAGCACGGGTCTTAATCTAGTTTATATTTAATTACATAATATAACATTGTAGACTTTTTGTGAATCCTTATATTTATTTATATTTTAAAAGAGTTTAAATAATAAAAGTTTTAAGCACAATTACAATCTTGAAAATATTTTCACACAGATTTTACGATTTTTTTTGTTGAGAATTTGGGAAGGGCATTTAGCCTCCAAAATTGCTTCGTTAGAAGGGCTAAATGTAGTTTAAGCCTCGAATGTTATGAAGCTTAAGCCTCCTTCTGAGGGAAATAAGCAGAGCTTGTCCCACATACTGCAGTGGAGACACTTTGCTCTCTTGTTTGGTGTTCAACAAAAGTAGTTTCGGGTTTTGGTTTTCCGGATTTTTAGAATAACGAAACCAAGCGGTTTGTAATGCTGGTTGGGTTTCAGTTAAACATTTTAGGCTTGGTTGGGTTCGACTGTTTCGGTGGTAGTACCCAACCTAGAAGTACTCTGTACTCAGTCATAAATCAGACAACTCATTTCAAATCAACAAAATCTCGCAAGAAAGCCAGTGAACAGAAGTGGTTTGAAGAAGGCAAATTGTAAAAAAAGAAGTAAAATTATCTAACAAGAAAGTCTAGCAGTTGTGTGTTTTGGACGTTGTGAAAGACATTTATTTTAAATCTTATACCATTGAGCGCCTAAGATAACTGGATCTTATAGCCCAAAGCTGCTTCCCAACAGCTTCCATGTCCGGGCGCTCTTTTTTTGTGGGAGCAGCACATTGAAATGCCAAACTGAACATCTTCCTTAGTATCTTCTCGTCCACTCGTTCCCTCGCGTTCGGATCCACCAGTTCATACACTTTCCCTTCATTGTACTTGTCGAATGCCTGCCAGAATTTTAAATTTTTCCCGCAAAGTCGATTCAGTAAGGGATGCAAGTTTGAGAAGAAATTTTTTTTATATATATTAAGTGGCTTACCCATCGAACCGTAATCCTCTCATCATGAGGTCTCTTGGCTTCTACTGGGCGACGGCCTGTGAGTATTTCCACAAGCAAAATCCCGAACGAGTAAACATCGCTTTTCGCAGTGAGCTGATAAGTCCTCATGTACTCAGGATCTAGATAACCAACTGTTCCTTTCACTTGTGTTAAAATGTGTGTCTGGTTCGAGTCAGTAGGACCGCCTCTTGCAAACCCAAAGTCTGCCACTTTGGCTCTCATGCTATCCGTGAGGAGAATGTTGGAGGATTTTATGTCACGGTGTATTATCTGTCTTTCTGTTACAAAGAGAGAGAAAAAAAAAAAAAAAAAAACATCATATAGTCTTGAATAAGATCCTTACAATATTTATTTATAGTTTTGTAATAAGGAAAACAATCATTAAGCACAACATTCTCTACCTGCATACGAATGGAGATAAGTCAATCCATGGCAGACATCAATCACAATCTCCAACCTTTGATTGAAATTAAGTTTGGTTCCACTAGAAGCTGCAATAATAACAAAAATGAGCCTTTCTTGTTATATTCATACGTTTTTATAGCCGGGACAAGCTCGGGCAGATGTAAATAAGTTCTTACCATCCAAATGTTCCCGGAGTGTACCATTTCTGACATACTCGGTTATGATAAGCCGCTCGTCTCCTTTATCAACATAGCCAAGAAGCTTCACTAGATTTCGATGGCCTATTTTGGACAAAAGGTCAACTTCACTTTTGAATTCTGTCCGCAGATTCTCAAAATGTTCCTGCATGAAAATTGTGATTTAGAACTCATAAAATACTTTGAGGTGTATAATACAAATGAGCAGATGGAGATATTATTCATCTTAACCTACTAAATCACAACAGACTTAAGTGCTAAATCTTTTATCTTCGAGATTAAAAGACCAAGAATGGATAGCTCCATTTGTATCTTCTACACTAGCTCCCTGAAAGATCCATAGTTCAGCACCACTACTCAGTAAGACTAAACCAAATATAAATTAGAGTGTGAACATGATTTTCTAACACAACAAGACCAAAGTGCCCGGGGAACTACATTATTACCGAAAAAGTTAAGGTCGACATGTCAGTTGATTATTAGCTTCTGTCAACATTTTCTCTATCATTATTATAGGACTTGACTGGCTAAACTATTAAAAGTACCTTTTTTGCTCGTTTAATGGCAACCACCTGGCCATCATCAAGGTAGCCCTTATAGACAACCCCAAAGCCTCCTTCACCAATTTGATGACTTTCCGAGAAATTGCCAGTTGCTGCAGCAATCTGAGTCATGGTCAGATTCAAGGGTCCCAGTCTACTAGGTCTCGGGGACATAGCATATCTAGATGGGCTTTGCGGTACACGGGACGGACTTGGTGGTGCCCGGAACGGACTTGGCGGGATCTTCTCAGAAGAAGGGCTCATTTCAAAAGAGGAAACTTGGTGCACTGCGATACGATATATGAGCCTTGAATGTGAAAATGTTATTCCAAAATGTAAAATCTACAGAAAAATGGATAAATACTTCTCTGGAAACAAAACGCATAATGTAATCTTTGGGGTCTAACAATACAATATACTGACCACACACCACTACTGTTGTTCCCTATGTCAATGACTATGTGCCTAAATGAAATCAAACACTTTTATGATGTCAAGGAGAAGGCGTAGAGTAACTCTATCAAAATTACAAGTTGCAACATTCTTGGTCTCTGCATATTCTCACCAATGAAGTAAAACATGTGAAGATAAATGTAAGTGAGACAATTAGTCACCTGAGTTAGATTCCTTGGGTAGAACTTCATGACTATTTGCTTTCCTCTCCTTATGGAAGCAAGGACAACAGAGCGCACAACAGAAGAGAAGAAACCCGCTTGCTGCCATGCTGACTTTAACATGGTCATGTTCAAATCCAGCCTCATTACTCTCAGAATCTTTCACAGATTTTTCTTCCAAAAACCTTCTCCCTGCATCATAAATGCAGAAGCCGATCAATGATGACACACATAACCAAATTCCGTTACTGTGTGGTGAGATTAAAAGAACTATATATATATATATATATATATATATATATTGGCGTAACCGATCCAAGGAGCACAAAATTCGTTGAACAGAGCATTACCTAGTAAATGGTGAACTGTGCAGATGTCATCGCCGAAAGAATCCCCAAAGATACAACCTTTGGCTTTGTGAAACCGTATAGCTTCGCAAAATCGGGCTTTGTCCACAGGATTCCCGTTAATTGTGAACAAACTCCCTTGTTGATAAGGCTTTGTGTATGTCAAGTTATCAGAGAGACAACCAACAAATGATGCTGATGCAGTTTCCTTGATATGCAATAACGTTAAAAGACCCAACAAAGCCGTAGTAAACACCAATCTAGTGAAGCTCAAATCATATCCATCCATAATTTGATTTTATTAACAAAATATAACTCAATAAGCCATTTTATAAACCCAAATTTGAGAATCTTTTGGTTCAGAAGATTTTTCCCTAAAACCTGAAAAAAAAAAAAAAAAAAAAAACTCAGCTTTAGAAAGCTTCCATCATTAGGGTTCCATTTGCAGTTGAATTCTTGAAACCCTTTTTGCTCAATTCTTGAAACATCAACTAAACCCTAAAAAAACAAAATTCTCAATTTCTAGAATCAAAAGATCTCCAAGCAATCCAAGAACACAAAATCAATACATAAGCTATAATAACCTAAGACTCATGGATGGTTGCAAAATCAGAACCAAGAGCTTTTGACTCAAACTTGTAGAACAAGACCAATTTAGAGAAACCCAGAAAATTTTAAAGCGAGAGAAAGAACAGAACCTGTAACAAGATCTTGTAGCTTTGACTTGACTGTACAGTATTAGAATGAGTTTGACCGAAGACGAAGCTTTTTATTCTGTTTCAGACAAAGTATGCCAAAGAAAGAAGACTAAAGAAGGCAAAAAGTATTTGTCTGAAGGAGAGGAATTAGGGACGTGGTAACGATCTCATGGAAGACACATCTTGTGGAAATCTTTGAAAATTCGTGTTCTGTTTTTTTTTCTTTCCGTGTCAGGAAAATTCGTGTTGTTTTCTTTTCTTTGTTCTTTTTCTTAGCTGATTAGATAGATGATGGTTAATGATTAAAAAAATTTACAAAAAGAAAAAGAAAAAACAAAAATTAAGTAAAAGTTCGGATCAAACCGGATGTTGAACCAGACCGCTAACAAGAATTACTAAAGGTTATTGGTTCGAGAGTTAAATAGAATTTTAACGATTTTAAAAGATATGTAAAATATGTTGTTATTCAATCAAGATTTTCTAAAACTCTTTAACAATTTGGTGTTATTAGTTGTAGATTTGTAAAAAGTTATCTAAAATTTTACTATTGGTCCTAGTCTCATAGGCGACCGAACGGCCGCCCCCTAATTACTAGACCGACCCGCTATAATAATTCCATAAACACCTAGCGAAGATATGGCAAACAAATAAAGTAGCCCTATGTTCGGATCTGACAATACCATACCATAATCAAAAGGTACAACGGCCCGAGCGACCAGACTTAACATAAATGTAGCCACTGGAGCCATTCTAAAAAGGAAAAAATTAGCACTACTTGGTGAAATAGGTTCTTTTAGAATCAATTTCGAACCATCTGCTACAGGTTGTAACAATCCGAACGATCCCACTACATCAGGACCCTTTCTACGTTGCACAAAAGCCATTACTTTACGTTCAGCTAGCACTAAAAAGGCTACTCCTAGTAGAAGTGGTAGAATTATTCCAAGTATTTCAGCTGGAACAGCTATGTACGTTTTCGATTTTTTATTTACTCATGATCTGGCCTGGTTGACCCAATCATGATATTGAAGGATGGGACCTTTTCTCGAAAAACTCCCGATACCGAGAAGAGTTGAAGATGGTGCAACATTCCATCTACTCTCAATGGAACCCCCCTATCACTTTACTCCCGAAATAAAGCACCCCTTTAATAAATCTAGTGTTATTGGATTAAGAGTTTTATAAAGTCATTAAAAGTTTTATGTTATTCAAGTAAAACAAAAGAATTTTGGATTGTTAATGAATTAAAATATTCTGTTATTGGTTTAAGATTTATATCATTTTTTTCATAACAAAAGTCATGAAAACTCTTTCATCAAATAGAAAGATTGTGAATCATATATCATGACTTTTTGTTATTTTTTTGTTCAAAATGAATTCTGGACTCCGGAGAGGAGTTTGGGAGGCGGAGAAGAAGAGCCACAACCATTGGTAAATCCATGCTCCCTCTTTCTCCATTGCCCACACGAAAGCATCGACGATGGCATCAAACAGGTTCGTATTATGGATTTATCATTAATGCAAAGTCGGACGTGACAACAAGTCAAACTCATTAATCTCCTTTCCCTTTCTGCTAGTCTACATATCGCTTCTCTGTTCTCTCTTTGATTCCGTCACAAACAAGATGAAGCTTGAGGAGCAAGAAAGGGACATACAGTTTCCGACAAATGACGAGGAATGCCAAGTAGACGTCTCCTGCGATGACGAAGACGATGATTCCAGTTCATCTTCTTCATTATCCCAGAACGATTCGGCTCCATGGCCTCGGAGTTATCGGTAATATCAAAATACTCTCAAACCAATAACTCTTTTTTTTTTTTGACAAAAGCATTGATTAAACAAGAGAATATTGTGCAATATTTTTTGAGAAAGTTTGAAAGATTTTACAAGATTAGGAAAAACAAATCAGCAAGATTTTAAAAAACTTTCTAAACAATCTCTTAGAATCCTTCATTTTATACTTTCTAATTCTCTATGATTTTAAAAATCAGAAAGATTTTAAAAAATATAAAGTCATTGAAATTCTCTTTAAATCCTAAACCAATACCGCCCCCCCTAAGAGAGATTCAACTTAAATTTTAAAGGATTTGGTAAGATTTAACATTTTAGAATTTTGAAAAATTTATGTGATTTTTTAAGAGATTTGATTGTGTTTTAAATTTTTTATATATATATATCTTTTTTCAAGTGAAATATGATAAATGTATTGTAAGTTATTAATTAGGTTGTAGATAGATGTACTCACGTCGCTCGATAGAAGCCAATAGTACTTGGATTGATTGGGTTGGGTGAGTGAGTTATTAGTTGGGCTGTAGATAATGTACCTATAAGCTTTTTGCAAAGCAATCATGATTGGTAAATTTTTTTTTTTGAAAATACCTATTTAGTGTATTTTTTGGAGAAATACTCATTTTCTCTATCTACAATATTTTAAAACTATATTTCGTTAAATTTGAAAGTTTTAGAAAGTTTAAAAGGTATTTCTTGACGATAATTGTTATTTAGAGACTTGGTTCAAGTGTTTGTAAGGTTTTATAAAGTTTTAAAATGATTTCAGAAGTTTTAAAAGATTTACGAGGTATTTTAAAAAGTTTTACAAGATTTTTGCTTTTTTTTTTTTACAAAAAATTTAGGGTGAATTACTCAAATGTTACTCATTTTAGGTAATATTACCAGAATCTACAAAAAACTTTTTTATTACTAGAATGTTTCGGGTATTTTCAAAATACCGAGCGTGTCACTATTTTATGTTACCGGAAAAAACGTAATTACAAAAATGCCATTGCCACGTCAGACGCCACGTCAGAAATCGCTGACGTGTAACCATTACTCAGCCATAACGCGTTATAGAGTATGTTGCGGCTGAGTTATAGGTATGTTGCGGCTGAGTTATCGGAAAAACATTTGAGTAAGAGCGGACGGCTGACTTATTAAAATCTGGCTGAGTTATGCGCATAAGTCAGCCAAGGGTTACGGCTGACTTATTAAATTTGGCTGAGTTATGCGCTTAACTCAGCTGTAGTTACGGCTGAGTTTTCACCTGATGGTTGAGTTGTCAAAATTTTGGTTGAGTTGTCAACATTTTGGCTGAGTTATCAAGACGACACGGCTGAGTTAACATTTTCTTCCTGGCTGAGTTATGAAAAATGGCTGACTTATGAGATGTTGTTACGGCTGAGTTATGGTAAAAAAACTATAACTCAGCCGTCATAGGCTGACTTATCGACAAATCAGCCGTTTGACGGCTGACTTATTAGCAAAAGATTAATTACTAGAATGTTATTCAGTTACGGCTGACTTATCAAACGATACGGCTGAGTTACATATTTTCAGTTGATGAAGCGGCTGAGTTTGGCAGCAATTTTTTTTGCTTTTTAATTACTGTAATGTTTTATGTGGTGGCTGAGTTACATTGTTAACTAAACTTTTTTGTTACATTGTAAATTAAAAAATTAACTACATGCATGCCATAATATTTAAAATCTTATCATATTTAGGTCTATGTCTATTTTCATTTCAAATGATAATAAAAAATAATAATTTAGGATAAATAAAATAACTAATTAAAAAAGTTATTAAATAAAAGAAAAACAGTAAAAATTATTTTTCTTGATATATGAATTAAATAAAAACGAAAAAATAACTTTTTGTATTATATAACTGAATTTTCGTTTTTTTTAATTAAAAAAATAGATAACTCAACTTACCACATCTTTAACTCATGAAAATTTCCATGATGTTGAATAATCTTTTGAGTTAACAATTTTACAAAGGATATACCTCAAACTTGTACATCAACCATAACACATGATTATTCAAACTCAACTTCAAAAAAATTAGTTTTGTTAGTGATTGGTAACATTTTTGAATGAAATTTAGGTCTATGTCTATTTTCATTTCAAATAATAATAAAACATAATAATTTAGGAGAAATAAAATAACAAATTAAAAAGTTATTAAATAAAAGAAAAACAGTAAAAATTATTTTTCTTGATATATGAATTAAATAAAAATGAAAAAAATAATTTTTTTGTATTATATAACTGAATTTTTGTTTTTTTTTTTTAAATTTTAAAATATAGATAACTCAACTTACCACATCTTTAACTCATGAAAATTTCCATGATGTTGAATAATCTTTTGAGTTAACAATTTTACAAAGGATATACCTCAAACTTGTACATCAACCATAACACATGATTATTCAAACTCAACTTCAAAAAAATTAGTTTTGTTAGTGATTGGTAACATTTTTGAATGAAATTCAGGTCTATGACTATTTTCATTTCAAATAATAATAAAAAATAATAATTTAGGAGAAATAAAATAACTAATTAAAAAGTTATTAAATAAAAGAAAAACAGTAAAAATTATTTTTCTTGATATATGAATTAAATAAAAATGAAAAAAATAATTTTTTTGTATTATATAACTGAATTTTTGTTTTTTTTTTAATTTAAAAAAATAGATAACTCAACTTACCACATCTTTAACTCATGAAAATTTCCATGATGTTGAATAATCTTTTGAGTTAACAGTTTTACAAAGGATATACCTCAAACTTGTATTTCAACCATAACACATGATTATTCAAACTCAACTTCAAAAAAATTAGTTTTGTTAGTGATTGGTAACATTTTTGAATAAAATTTAGGTCTATGTCTATTTTCATTTCAAATGATAATAAAAATAATAATTTAGGAGAAATAAAATAACTAACTAAAAAATTTATTAAATAAAAGAAAAACAGTAAAAATTATTTTTCTTGATATATGAATTAAATAAAAACGAAAAATAATTTTTTTGTATTATATAACTGAATTTTCGTTTTTTGTTAATTAAAAAAATAGATAACTCAACTTACCACATCTTTAACTCATGAAAATTTCCATGATGTTGAATAATCTTTTGAGTTGACAATTTTACAAAGGATATACCTCAAACTTGTACATCAACCATAACACATGATTATTCAAACTCAACTTCAAAAAAATTAGTTTTGTTAGTGATTGGTAACATTTTTGAATAAAATTTAGGTCTATGTCTATTTTCATTTCAAATGATAATAAAAATAATAATTTAGGAAAAATAAAATAACTAATTAAAAAAATTATTAAATAAAATAAAAACAGTAAAAATTATTTTTCTTGATATATGAATTAAATAAAAACTAAAAAAATAATTTTTTGTATTATATAACTGAATTTTCTTTTTTTTAATTAAAAAAAAAAAGATAACTCAACTTACCACATCTTTAACTCATGAAAATTTTCATGATGTTGAATAATCTTCTGAGTTAACAATTTTACAAAGGATATACATCAAACTTGTACATCAACTATAACACATGATTATTCAAATTCAACTTCAAAAAAATTAGTTTTGTTAGTGATTGGTAACTTTTTTGAATAAAATTTAGGTTTATGTCTATTTTCATTTTAAATGATAATAAAAAATAATAATTTAGGAGAAATAAAATAACTAATTAAAAAAGTTAGTTTTGTTAGTGATTGGTAACATTTTTGAATAAAATTTGAGTTAAGTCCATAACTCAACTTAAGTTAATAGTAACACATGTTACCAGTCATAGTCTATATCATTTATTTACTTTCAGATTTTTCTTGTGATAAGTCAGCCATAACTAACTATAACTCAGCCGTCACATGACCTTTCGTTTTCCCGTAAATATTATAACTCAGCCGTAAAGTCATATATATCATCCATTTACTTTCAGATTGTTTCTTGTGATAACTCAGCCATAACTAACTATAACTCAGCCGTCACATGACCTTTCGTTTTTCCGTAAATATTATAACTCAGCCGTCACATGACTTTTTGTTTTCCCGTAATGATTATAACTCAGCCGTAAAGCGATATTTTGGCGTGAAACCATCAGTTAACCTAATAATAGACATATTTCCATTCCAAATTTAAATTTTGAGTTATAATAATTTTAATATTCAATTGTTGGAGAAATACTTTTAGAAAAATAAAATTCTAAATTCGAATAATAATTAGTTAATTATTTGCAATAATATCTTGTGATAAAAAGCTCACTTTATGAATTTATTATGCATGTGGATTTGAGCAGGCACAAAATTAGTGATTTTTCGCGCTTCCCTAACAACACTTTTTGTGACATCGAGTGACGTTTTAATACTTATTAGGAATCTGACAGAACAAAAGAGCTAGATATTATTTGCAATAATATCTTGTGATAAAAATCTCACTTTATGAATTTATTATGCATGTGGATTTGAGCATGCACATAATTAGTGATTTTTTGCGCTTCCCTAACAACACTTTTTGTGACATCGAGAGACGTTTTAATACTTATTAGGAATCTGACATAACAAAAGACCTAGGAAAGAAAAAAGAATACGTTTTCATATTATTAAGAAGACCATAAACGATAACTCAGCCATAACTTTACCATAACTCAGTCAACCCTCAAATTAGAATGACTAAATAACCGACCAAACCGAACCGAACCGGAAACTAATTTTTCCATTATTTTTGGTTAATTACGGTTATATTCGGCTTGCTATCTGTTATATTAAGTTAATCAACCTAATTTAGATAACATTTGAATTATTTATGGTTATATATATTCATCTAACCGACCCATAACCGGAAATAACCGAAAAGTAATTTCAAAAATTGTTAAATTTTCAAATGGTTATCATATTAGTATATCCAAATTGCCACCTTAAACCAAACACAATATAACCAAAACCAAACTGTTATATTAAAACCCATAATGTTGGAAATATGAACCCTATACCTCAAACCCTAACCCTAACCCTAACCCCTAAATGTCATGTTTTGAATGTTTTACACATTTTGATCTGACTGTGTAAAAATCAATCTTTTTCTATAATTATTAATTTTTATTGCTTATAATGATTGTAATATTCATTTTTTCATTATATATATATATATATATTAATTTTGAGTTATAATAATTCTAATTTACGAATATTTCATAAGTCAGCCATATCAGTCAACTGTTCGACTACTTAGTCAAATGTTTGAGAAATACTTTTATTAATAAAAAAAAAAATCAAATTCAAATTCAAATTTTGAATTCTTTTTAAATAAAAAATTGCTAAAATCCTTATTTATTACGCCTGTGGTTCTTAACAATAAACATAATTATTGTTTGTGTCTCCCCAACAACACTTTTTGTATTTTCGAGAATGTATATAATAAATTAATATATCTGTTGCATAACTCAGCCATAATTTTACTATAAATCAGCCAACCCTCAAATTAGAATGACTAAATAACCGACCAGACCGAACCGAACCGGAAATTATTTTTTCCATTATTTTCGGTTAATTACGATTATATTCGGCTAGCTATCGGTTATATTAAGTTAATCGACCTAATTTGGATAACATTTGGATTATTTTATGGTTATATATTCATCTAACCGATCCATACACGGAAATAACCAAAAAGTAATTTCATAAATTTTTAAATTTTCAAATGGTTATCATATTAGTATATCCAAATTACCACCTTAAACCAAACACAATATAACCAAAACCAAACTGTTATATTAAAACCCATAATGTTGGAAACATGAACCCTATACCTCAAACCCTAACCCTAACCCCTAAATGTCATGTTTTGAATGTTTTACACATTTTGATCTGACTGTGTAAAAATCAATATTTTTCTATAATTATTACCTTTTATTGCTTATAATGATTGTAATATTCATTTTTTCATTATGTATATATATATATATATTAATTTTGAGTTATAATAATTCTAATTTACAAATATTTCATAAGTCAGCCATATCAGTCAACTGTTCGATAACTCAGTCAAATGTATATAATAAATTAATATATCCGTTGCATAACTCAGCCATAACTTTACCATAAATCAGCCAACCCTCAAATTAGAATGACTAAATAACCGACCAAACCGAACCGAACCGGAAATTATATTTTCCATTATTTTCGGTTAATTACGATTATATTCGGCTTGCTATCGGTTATATTAAGTTAATCGACCTAATTTGGATAACATTTGGATTATTTTATGGTTATATATTCATCTAACCGACCCATAACCGGAAATAACCAAAAAGTAATTTCAAAATTTTTAAATTTTCAAATGGTTATCATATTAGTATATCTAAATTACCACCTTAAACCAAACACAATATAACCAAAACCAAACTGTTATATTAAAACCCATAATGTTGGAAATATGAACCCTACACCTCAAACCCTAACCCTAACCCCTAAATGTCATGTTTTGAATGTTTTACACATTTTGATCAGACTGTGTAAAAATCAATCTTTGTCTATAATTATTACTTTTTATTACTTATATTGATTGTAATATTCATTTTTTCATTCTATATTTTAGTTTTGAGTTATAATAATTCTAATTTACAAATATTTCATAAGTCAGCCGTTTATGTCGATAACTCAGCCATATCAGTCAATTGTTTGAGAAATACTTTTATTTCTTTTATTCTCAATTTGTATTCAAAATTTTTAATTAATTTGAATAATATATTGTGAGAAAAGCTAACTTTATGTATTTATTATGTGTGGATCAGACACAAAATTAGTGATTTTTTGTGATTCCCCAACAACACTTTTTGTGATATCGAGAGACGTTTTAATTAGATAATTTATTAGAAATCTGACAGAACGAAAGACCCAGCTAAGAAAGAAGAATACGTACTAATATCTCATAACTCCGTAATTCATAACTCAGCTGTGTCAAGTATATAACTCAGCCGTAACTTAACCGTAAATCAGGCATAACTTTGAAAATAGACAAATCAATGTTTTACATACCCAAGTACAATTCATCTCGAACTGAGTTCAACAACAAAAGCATAGTATAACCTTAAGAAATGAAATTTAATACTACAACCACTTATGTATTTCAGTGGCAATTTTCCTCAAGACACAGATGGCTTTGAAAATTTGTACATTTCCAAAATTCAACGTTTACCTTTAGAAGGCTCTGAATGGTGGGCTGCATCTCAGTTTTCACTCTGTAGAGTGATTTAATGCCCTTGTTTCTGCTGTTTAGAGCTGTAACAACATCATTGGAAAATCTTGGCCCTAGAAACGATTTGCACGTTTGCGACCATTCTTCATGATTTGTTTTGAACTCATGCCTGGTTAAAAGAAAATAGTTACCTTTAGCAAAGAGAGAATAACAACAATCTTTTACTGCATTAGTTGAACTGCAAACAGAGAGAAAAAACTAGTAATGATGCAGAGAAAACCGAGAATACCACAAAAGGATGCTGGGATTCTAACACCGCCAGTGGTATCAATCCCTGCAAATAAAGCATTTTGTGATTAGTACAAAGAATCATAAGTAGACCAAACAAGTACATTGCCAAAACGAAAAACAAAGAGATAATACCAAGTGAAAAGTCAACGAGTTCAGCCCCAACAGAAACTGCTGAGCCACTGGAACATCCTCCAGGAACATTAGATGGCATCAACGGGTTAATAGGAGTGCCATAGTGCTTGTTTTCTCCAATAACCCTGTAAAAAAAATCACATTCAAAACCCAAACTTTTTCCAAACTAGTTCATGTCATTAATGATGGGAATAGAGAAAGAAATACCCAAAACCAAGCTCATCCATGATAGTGTTGCCAACACAAGTAGCTCCATGTTTCAAGAGTGTTGTGATAACCACAGCAGTCTTCTCAGCAGCCTCGTGAGTCTTCTTCCATTGTGGACTACCAAATCCTGTGATGTAATCCTTAACATCGAACCTGTCAAAATAGCCATAAACCCCCAAAAAGTTCTTCAATTTACTTCGTCTAAAGCAAGTCAAAATTTCAAGTAAACCACAAAAGTTTAAAACTTCATAAGCTAAGATCATTAAATAAACAAGAAACAAAAAAGTCATCACATGATTCGATTCGATCTCTAGAAAAGGAAAATAAAGTTTTGATTTTTGAGAGAGAGAGAGAGACATACGCAAATAGCAAAAAATCTCAAACCTTTTTCTCTTCGAGCTTGTTGGGACCAAAGATCTGAATCCTGTCCTCCCCTTCCTGCGTTGTCAATCCTTCCCTTGAACATTTTAGCTGCTAGAAAACTTCCTCAATCAAATTTGTGAATAAAAATCAAAACTTTAAGCAACAATTGGCAATAAAAATCAAAACTTTAAGCAACAAGCATCAAAAGTGTCTCACTTTAAAACCCTTCTCAATCAAATTTGTGAATAAAAGGCATTAGGGTTGAATAGTTTACAAGTTCAGACCAAGAATCGTATAGTATTAGAGAGTAATCGAGAAATACCCAATTATATAAAACTTGAAAAAATTGAAAGGGAATATGAAACGACTCGAAGAAGCGAGAGAGAGTACAAAGTCTTAACCTTTACCAACGGGAAACAATAATTAGATCTCTGAGTGTGGGATTCAAACGAAGATGCTTTTCTTTTTATTTGTCCGCTCAAGAACAATGACAACAAAATCAACGAGAGTAGACGAGAGACGACGAGAGAGAGGTGTTTTTTTTCTTTTTTTTTGGCTATGAGAACAGTTTTGTTTTCCTCTTTGACATAAACAATTTAAAGCAATTGTCATTCTGAAAAAACTGTTTATTGACGTGGAAAATCTAAAATAATGTGTATTTTAATTTACTGATGTGTATTTTTTTTTCAATTTTTTTACTCAAAATCTAAAAACTAAAACCAAAGGATAAATTGTAATTACATCCAATACACTAAACATTTGAGTAATCTTTAAAAGATTTATACATATGAGTAATAAACCAACTTTTAGATAACATTTGAGTAATTCTTTCAAAAATTTATAAGGTAAGATGTTTATATAATATCTATAAAGTATTTATAAGATTTAATACATACGTAGTTTGTATATAAATTTATAAGGTTACACACTTATTTTAAGTATATTTCAAATTTTTAGAATCATTTTTAATATGATTTCAGAAAATGGACGATTATTAAAACGTGAAAAGAGACTTTGAAAAGTGGTATGAGAAAAGGAGTATGTTTGAAATCATCCCTAAGTAAAATACTATTTTTGTTATAGAGGTTTATTTTTTTACAAGTTAAACTTTTTATTATGAGCACAAACAAGTAACAAAAATGGAACAACCGTGAATCAAAACTAGTTTTGAGGTTTAGTGTTGATTGATATATCACGGTTTTTAGGTGCTTTTAGCCATGATATAAGTCTTATTTATAGAGTCTTTTTGGTGTTTTTAGATTCTTTTTGAGTCTTTATAGGATTTAGCATGGATTGGACCTTAATGGAGCTAAATAGGAGGATTTGGAGCATAATCAAGCATTGAGGCTGAGCTGCAAAGATGGGAGACGAAGTTCAGAGACTTGCATCGGTCGATGCAAGTGATGTATCGATTGACACAAAGCCAAATACGAAATTGGAAGTTTTCCCCATAAGTTTTGAAGATTTACAAAGCTGCCCCAAAGTTTTCCTTATTTGCATCATTAGTCCCTGGCCGTGTTTAGGAATATAAATAGGATTTTTATGGTCATTGTTTAGACCTAAGCTTTATTTTTCCCTGCAACTTTTGAGAGCAAAATTCTGAGAGATTTTTAGAGAGCTTTTGGAGAGAAGAATCAAGACTCCTTCAGAGAAGATTCAGAACTCATTTATTTCTTCCTTTAATCTATTAATGCAATTTATTCAGAAGATGTTTTGTGTTTCATTAATTATGTCTGAGTAGATCTGCTAGTTAGGTTTAGGGTTTCTCATTAGGGATTTCATGGATTGTTAGATTTGTTATTATTTAGGATTCATTATCTTTCTTGTTCTTCACCATAGGTTGTTTTTAATGCTAGATCTTTGATTAGTCATCTGGATTTAGATCTTAGGATTATTGATTGGTATGAAAAATATAATTGATTTTCCTGATAAAACCTTTGGTGAGCAAAATTACTTTCTGCAAAGAGATTTGATTTAGTAATTTTGTGAACTTATCTAAACCTGATTTTATTGCTGGTTTTTAACTTGAATTTTGCAAAGAGATTTGGATTTTCTGGTTTTAAACTTAGATAATATTTGCAGTGAGAACTGATTTATTTTATAATTGTGTTTAGAGTTCAAGAACGGTGCTTAATTGTTGAATCCTGCTAGTTTAATTAATTGATATGATTTTCCATCATTTCCTGAGAATTTCCCTAGGCCTAGCGTTTTTAATCCCTGAATTTACAACACCTTTTAATTCTGTTTCTGCATTGTTTTTAAATTAGTATTTCTGTTTAGCATAATTAAAAGATTATTAAATCTATTGTGTGAATCTAGAGTTCTTGTGGATTCGATCACTAAGTACTACAATTGATCTATTAATTTGAGAGAGTAGCTCAGGGTTAAATTTGAGCATATCAAATTTTGGCGCTGTTGCCGGGGACTCTTTTGATTCACCATTAGATTAAAGTCTTTGATTTTGTCTAAACTTTTCTTTTTCTATTTTACTCACACACTTTTGTTTCTTTTCTCTTGTGTGTTTCAGGTACATGCCTAAGCCTAGCACCAGGAAAAATCCTACTGGTCCGGTTGTTAAGCTTACAAACCAAGAGTTAGGACAACTAGAGCGTGAAAACACAAAAGCAGCCAAATCAGCGAAGATGGCCAATATAATCATATTGAGACCTGATGAGGCTGGGGTTTTGAAGGATCAAGAGGGTAATATGTACAACGAGCGAGGCCAGAAACTTGATGCTGAAGGACGGGTTATTCAGGAAGAACTTGTCGTGGCCGATGGGAATGCAGATGGCGTCGATCGACGCAAAGATGGCATCGATCGACGCAACCAGGAAGGCATCGATCGACATAATGCTGGCATCGATCGATGCAATGCTAGAGCCGATGCGGAGAATGTTCAGAGGCGACGAGACAACAATGGAGAGCTTGTCAAGACTCTTGCAGACTTCAACAGACCAGACTTGTTCTATGAGAACCGTTCCGCAATTGTCCCTCCTCCATTCCCAAAGAATGACTTTGAGCTGAAGCCTGCCTACTTTACTCTGGTTGGACAAAGGCCATTGCAGAACTTGCCAAATGAGAAGCCTCTTGACCACATAGAGCACTTTGAGGATATAGTCACAAGCATCAAGGCTAATGGAGTCACTGAAGACTACCTCTACTGCAAGCTTTTCCCCTACTCTCTTGCTGGGGAAGCTTCTCATTGGCTAAGGCAGCTCAAACCAGGATCTCTGACAACCTGGCATGACATCAAGGTGGCATTCTTGAACTATTTCTATGATGATGCGATGTCTGATGAGCTGAGGATCAAGCTTTCCACCTTTAGACAAGGACCTACTGAATCTTACAAAGCTGCTTGGGTGAGGTTCAAAGCATATCAGAGAGATTGTCCGCATCATGGGTTTTCAGAGGTACAACTGATTAGTATCTTCTTTAGCGGGATTGACTGGAGATATCAGATGGCTTTGGATGCTGCTAGTGATGGGAACTTCAAGACAAGGTACCCAGATGACGCTGAAAAGTTGATAGAAAGGCTAGCATCAAGCAATAGCACTAAGAATGCAGACCTAGAGCGGAAAAGATCACATGAAGGCCATGGTTCAAATCAGTTTGCTGCAGTGAATGCTAAGTTGGATACAGTGCATAATCTTCTTGTGGGAAAGAAGTATGTCCATTTTTCTGAAGATGTTGAGACTTTTGAGCCAAAGCCAGATTACAGAAGATGTCAACTATGTGTATGGAGCAGGGTATCAAAATCAGAGATTTGGTCAGAAGAATTCCTTCACAGGAAATCCAAACAGCAATTTCACAAGGAACTATGGATCTTCTTTTTACCAACCCCTCCCTCCACCCAATTCTGAAAGCAAGATGGAATCAATGATTGGACAGATTTTGGAAGGTCAACAGAAGTTAACAGTAGACTTCAATGGGAAGATTGATTCTGTTTACACTGAGCTGACTGGGAAATTTGATGCATTAAATACTCATGTCAAGAAGCTGGAGAATCAAGTGATTCAGACTGCTGGGTCTGTTAAAAGACAAGAGGAACTTCTTTCCAGAAGAACTGAGAACCCCCACCATGCTTGTAATGCAATTTTGGTGAAGGAAGGAGATGAAGATACGTCACTTGATCTAGCATCGACCAATGCAGCTGCTGAGCATCGATCGACGCAATCCTCAGTGGTCGTAGAAGGGTTGACTTTGCAAGACAGCATCGACCGATGCAACTCTAGCATCGACCGATGCAATGTCGAGACTGAGAAGGGAGTTATGAAAGCTCCGATTCTAGTTGCTGAGAGAGTGTACAAGCCTAAAGTTCCTTTTCCCAAGCCTAGGAGATCCAAACAGGAGATTGAAGAAGCTAGATGCAAGGCTATGATGGATAAGGTGATGATAGAGATGCCATTGATTGATGCTGTCAAGTTTTCTCCTGGAATTAAGCGGTATGTCAAGAGAATGGTCACTAGTGGTTTGAGTCCTGAGGCAGGAGCACTGCTTACAAAGGATGTCAGCTCAATTATGTTGAAGCAGTCTCCACAGAGGAAGAAGGATAAGAAGCAAGAGGTGGTTGTCTCTAAGGAAGTAAGTGCAGTGATTCAGAGTAGGGTTGCAGAGAAGTTACCAGATCCTGGAAGTTTTGTATTAGATTGCTCTATCTCCACAGGAAGGTTTCCTCACTCTCTATGTGTTCTCGGCTCTAGTATCAATTTGATGCCCATTCTGTTGCTGTGAGACTTGGGATGAAGGATTTTAATCCAAATAAGATCTCTCTTATCTTAGCTGATCGATCTAGGAGGATTCCTGAAGGTGTATTAGAGGATATTCCAATCAGGATTGGAGATTGCATGATTCCCACTGACTTTGTGGTGCTGAAATATTACCAAGAGCCTAATGATCCTCTCATCTTAGGACGCTCTTTCTTGGCTACAGCTGGTGCAATCATAGATGTGAGGAAGGGACACATAGCTCTGAATGTAGAAGATTTGGTCATGAACTTTGAGATGGACAAGCTAAGAAGGGTTCCCACTATTGATGGTCAGACATTTTCTGTGGAGGTTGTTTCTGATGACAATCTGATCATAGAGCTTCATGAAGACATTACTGCTGGGTATGTCAAGGAGTTGGAGACTATTGAGAAAGTGAGCAAGCAAGATGCTAAGCTTGAAGATTGGGGTGGAAATCATCTAATCAGTACTAGAGACCATGATGAGGTTCTGATGCATGACAAGTCGCTGGTAGATGATGTTTTTGTAATGGAAACACGGATTGCTGAGGAAAGTTGCAGAATCGTTGAAGAAACACGAGTTGCAGGCACTGCATCGATCGATGCAGCTGTTGCATCGATCGACACTCCTTCCAGAGTCAGTTCGGACTTGTCCAAAACCGAAGATTCTCGCGTTGAATCCTTAGCTGCAAGTCCTAGACCAGTTGTAAAGCTGAAATCTCACCATTCCACAGTCCAGAACCCACAGGTAAGGCCAAGGTATGCATCTCCTTCTCCCAAACCTTCTCCTATCATCAATAAGAATTTCAAAGGTACAAAAACTATTGTGCAGTTAACCAAGCCACGAGATTATCGTAGAGCACTTGTTTCTTCTGTTGATGATTTTGCAGGACTTAAAAGAAAGCCAATCATACCTCAGTCCCGCCCTGGCCCTGTTCCTCACATCCTTGGCAGATCTCATGCACAAACTGCCTATACACCCCCTTGGATGAAGAGGATTTTCTCTCGTAAGCATTCACTGCCCTGTTCTGATCCACCGGATACCTGAGATCCGACACAGTCAAGCTAATGACTGAAAACTAGCGCTTAGTGGGTGGTAACCCACTGGTAGGTTTTTCTTTTTCATTTTTTCTTTTGATTTTCGTTTATTTTTATTTTATTCGCCAATCTCTTACTTGATAGCACTGGGGACAGTGTTGTTTAAGTCTGGGGGAGGCAGTTACTAACTACGTTTTTGTTTTTGAAAAAAAAAAAGTAGTTTTATTGAGTCAAAATTTTGTTGGGAACTATGACTTTTCTTTTTAGTGTACTGCCTTGGTTGATTAATGCTGCAGATTGAATCCACAAATCCGAATAATGAAAAATCCAATGGCTGACCAGCGAACCAGAGACATCCGAATTTCCAACATAATCCATAAAAACTTGAGGTAATTTCTGTACTTTTCTTTTTACCTCATCAAGGAGATTGATTTTCATAGAGCTTGACTCCTTGTTCATACCTAACAAGTAAGACTTCAGAAAGAAAATGGTACTCCTCTCCCTTATTTAAGTTTAAAAGATTTTTCCTGAGAGCTTTGTTTAAAAAAAAAAAAAAAGAGAGAATAAAAGATGAGATGATTTTGATCAGTTTAGAGAGGTAGGTAAATTACCTGTGACCTCATTATTCTACTCTTAAGTCAAATGATCACACAAAGCTTGGAAGCGAGGGGTAGGTAAATTACCGATGACCCCATTATTCGCCTACAACTTTGACAAAAAAAAAAGAAAACAAAGCAATGCTCTAAGGAAAATTAAAAAGAATAAGTCTGGGGGAGAGAAAGAGTACCACATGTGGTAAAAGATATGTCTTGCTTGTTATGGTATTGTACGGGAATGAGTTAAGAAGGTTCTTGATATTGATCAAATTGATGAGACTCACCGATGAAAGCTTAATGGAGGAAGTAGTGGAATTTGGTTTGAATTTGGGATGCTATGAAAGTCAACGGAGAAGTACATGGTGGTTCGATTTGGATTTATCTGCTAAGCATGAGGATTAAGGTTTGGATGATCATGGCATTACTTTGAAAGGAAAATGAGTTTATGTGTTTTCAAACCTCTTTCACAAATGAAGTTTATGTTTTGCTTGAGGGCAAGCAAAGGCTAAGTCTGGGGGAGTTGATATATCATGGTTTTTAGGTGCTTTTAGCCATGATATAAGTCTTATTTATAGAGTGTTTTTGGTGTTTTTAGATTCTTTTTGAGTCTTTATAGGATTTAGCATGGATGAGAGCTTAATGGAGCTAAATAGGAGGATTTGGAGCATAATCAAGCATTGAGGCTGAGCAGCAAAGATGGGAGATGAAGTTCAGAGACTTGCATCGGTCGATGCAAGTGATGTATCGATCGACACAAAGCCAAATACGAAATTGGAAGTTTTCCCCATAAGTTTTGAAGATTTACAAAGCTGCCCCAAAGTTTTCCTTATTTGCATCATTAGTCCCTAGCCGTGTTTAGGAATATAAATAGGATTTTTATGGTCATTGTTTAGACCTAAGCTTTATTTTTCCCTGCAACTTTTGAGAGCAAAATCCTGAGAGATTTTTAGAGAGCTTTTGGAGAGAAGAATCAAGACTCCTTCAGAGAAGATTCAGAACTCCTTTATTTCTTCCTTTAATCTATTAATGTAATTTATTCAGAAGATGTTTTGTGTTTCATTAATTATGTCTGAGTAGATCTGCTAGTTAGGTTTAGGGTTTCTCATTAGGGATTTCATGGATTGTTAGATCTGTTATTATTTAGGATTCATTATTTTTCTTGTTCTTCACCATAGGTTGTTTTTAATGCTAGATCTTTGATTATTCATCTGGATTTAGATCTTAGGATTATTGATTGGTATGAGAATATAATTGATTTTCCTGATAAAACCTTTGGTGAGCAAAATTACTTTCTGCAAAGAGATTAGATTTAGTAATTTTGTGAACTTATCTAAATCTGATTTTATTGCTGGTTTTTAACTTGAATTTTGCAAAGAGATTTGGATTTTCTGGTTTGAAACTTAGATAATATTTGCAGTGAGAACTGATTTATTTTATAATTGTGTTTAGAGTTCAAGAACGGTGCTTAATTGTTGAATCCTGATAGTTTAATTAATTGATATGATTTTCCATCATTTCCTGAGAATTTCCCTAGGCCTAGCGTTTTTAATCCCTGAATTTACAACACCTTTTAATTCTGTTTCTGCATTGTTTTTAAATTAGTATTTCTGTTTAGCATAATTAAAAGATTATTAAATCTATTGTGTGAATCTAGAGTTCTTGTGGATTCGATCCCTAAGTACTACTATTAATTTGAGAGAGTAGCTCAGGGTTAAATTTGAGCATATCATCGATCAACATCAAGGAGATGTCATTTGACATCAAGAAAGTGGGGATGATCTAGAGTCTCGGTTTTATGTTTCTGCTAGGTTATTGTCTGGTTTAGTTTTGCATGTTGCTAGAATGCCAATTGACTAAAATATGGTAATGTGGTCTATGTCTCATGTCATCAAACCCTCAAAAACACAATCAAATATAGGTAGAAGATAATAGATATACCTTCCTCGTTTTGAGGCCTCTTCTTGCACCACCACTGGAGCCTCCTTCTCCCCCGACTCGACCGAAACCACCGGATCCATCGGAACCTCAGATCTGCTTCTCCTTTGGTGAATCTCTTGCCCAGCCGCTGAGTCCCTCTTCCTTTATTGCGTGTGACTCGTTTGTCGTCCCTCTGATGTGCATATATTTTACCATGTTTCACCATAGTAAGCTGCAGTAATTCTTTGGAAAAGCCCGGTTCTCAGTATGGGGTAACCTTTTTCCATAGTTCACGGTGTGCTCTCCATCAGTCTTTCAAATATCCCTTTAGCTCATCTCGAAACAACAGATTCATGATAAAATAAACTTCTTTATTCAGCAATCTAATTCATGCCATAACGAATCAAGGAAAAACTTACTTATGAAGAGACTAGTTGATCCCCAGTTGCTATGGAGAACAAAGGACTGTTTCCCGCTGTTCAGAATGTGGTTCTGCGCCGAAAGCCCCCGAATTTATTCACCTCTTCTGCATAGTTTACTAGCTAGTTTTGTCATTTTTGTGTAGTTTAACCTCTGTTTGTGCATTAGAGTAGAATCTGCATTGCATTTGCATTTTTACATGCATAAACAGGTGAATTGGATCTTATGGAGCATGGAAGTGAGTTGAGGAAGAAGATGATACAACCAGTGGAGCAGGTTAAGGCTGGAACAGAAGAAAACCAAGGATTCGAGGCCACTCGACCAGCACACTCGACCATACACTCGACCGTGTGCAGAGATGGACTCGACCAAGTGGAAATCAGGAGAAGAGAGCCACTCGACCATGCACTCGACCATGCACATGGTCGAGCACTTCCAACCGCCTTAGTATTTTTTCTGCTAGCTAAATCAGGACTTCCAACCCAGAAATCAAGCTTGTTTCGTTGTCTAATTCAATCGACCAGTTGCTCGACCGAGTGTCCATTCGAGCGTGTGTTCGAGTTGGTGAATGCAAACTAGATCCAAGGGAAACCACAACCTCCAGAGGTATATTGATCATATCAACCGCTTGCCAAGAGATCTGAGGCAACAAAAAACGAAAATACTTCAAGAACAAGAAGAGCAGTTACTCATGGATCCTCAATATAATCAGAATCAAAGGCCAAGGAATATAGGAGCTGGAGATGCTTCTAACACTCACAATCAGAGAGCAGGGATAGTTCCACCAGCTGTGGCCAACAACAACTTTGAGATCAACTTTGAAATAAAATGAAAAATAACGCAACAAAGGAAACAAATAAAATCAAGCACAAAACCATTGTTTTTGGAAATAAAAATAAACTAAATAAGAAAATACTAATCAGACTAAAAATCGCATGATGGGAACGTATTCTGGCCATTGTTGGGGCTTATTGGACCTGCAAAGATCGAGAATATTGAATATAACTTACATGGATGCAATCTAGGCACTACAAGAAAACATGAAATTAACGACTGCACTATTAGTCACTATTTAGTCGCTAAATAGTGGTTTACGACTAAATAACGACTAAAACCTGTTGTCGTAAATCGTTAGTCGGTAAGAAAAATTAGTCATAAATTAGTTGCTAAATAGCGACTATGTTACGACTAATGTTCGCAGTCGTAAGCGTAGTCGTAATGTAGTCGTTAAATTTAGCGACTACGTTACGACTAATTTTACGATTACGAACATTAGTCGTAACATAGTCACCAAATTTAGTGACTAATTACCGACTATAGTTGTATTTAAGTATTTATACATTATTGTATTTATACAGTATTTATACAAATTATAAATATATATTATTAATTGTTTTAAATATATTTAAATTATGAATAATGTTTTTTGGAATACTATATTTATTATTATAAACCATGATTATAAAAAAAACTGTATTACAAAATAAAATTAAAAATCATAATTAAAAATAAGAATACTTCATCCTCTTCAAAAAAAACATAATTAAAAAAAAAAAAAAAAAAATAGATGAACAGCTACATAATAAATGGTTAGTAGCACATTCTCAATTGCTTGATATTCCATCATTGAAGCCTAAGTAGTTCCACTAATGTTCCCAGAGCAACTCATTTCTTCAAGTACCTTTAGAACAAACAAACAAAAAAGGTATCATGCACCCTCTTCTTTGGCTTTGTACGTGTTTCCTCCTCCTTTGTTTCGTCGTAATGCGCGCCTTGCATATTATCTTTCTCCTTTGAGTTGGGTCGTCAACTCATCCTTCATAGCCTTTCGGTGTTGTCGTCTAACCTTGTGTCGGCTAAGGTACCATATCACCATGTAACTTTCTTTTACTCTTGGTCTTCATGCGTGATTCTCCACGTCAATGTATATGGCTTGGCTATCGACTTGTCTCTCGGTCAGTGAGGTTTTGGGATAACCGTCCTAACTTCTAGGGTTTTACCTAACTCTCTTCCTTTGCTCTCCGGACTCCCTAACTTCTACACGCCTTAAGCTAAAACTCCTTGAGTTAACAAACATAAACAATCACACACAAGCAAATAAATCAAAATAAAGCAATCAAAGACATAAGCGAAAATATAAACATAACATGGTTATAACATAACATAAGTTTTAAACATCGCGGTTGTATCCACATACACAGACCGCTTATTCAAACTTTGTCATAAACCATCCACACCCAAAAAGATGGAACAAAATAGAGCTGCAAGTTACTAGGGGCCTAACCCAAGCCGCCGCTGTACACGCAAAAATGAGGTTAGTGCTGGTTTACCTAACTAAGGTTTAGGATATCTACACATATCAGGGGAACCTAAGGGTACACTGGGAGCAGGAGCAACCTGGGTAACCAGTGGCCGGAGTATGGGAAGCTGCCGGGTTAGTACCGTGAGTCGGGGGTGGTGCAGGAGTCGAAGCATGAGTTGGGGTGTCAACCCTCAACGCCGGGCACATACTGGAGTAATGTCCTCTTACTCCACAGATCAAACAAACGTTGCACACCGGTGCATAAGGGGTATAAAGCTGACAGTCCAATGGGTAATGCCCAAGACGTCCACACAAGAAGCAGTAAGGTACCTGAGCACCTGGTGCACTGTCCGTGTCATCCACCGGGATCACTTCGGCTCGAAGATCCGTCCCAAGCGCTTGTACAGCTGGATTCTCCATCCAGGCCATGTCAACCGAGGTAGGTGAAGGAAGTGTGAACTCCGGGACATCTAAAGGTGGTTCAGGAATATCTTCAAAGTTTAAATCCAGTAGGTCGTCTCCATCTATCAGGGGTACGTTCGTATAAGGACTAGGAATGATGGATGGTGTGGCAGAACTGTCCGAAGAGATATCGATGACACTCGAGGGTCTTCCAAATGCCTGTAGAGACTGAAAGGACCCTAAGGAGATACTGATGTAATCCTCTACCATCACCACCTCTTTCTCCTCCGGCTCTGGTTCCAAACAAATACATTCTTCGGAGCTCTCCGGGGCTTCCACGACCTTCTTCTCGGGGGTAACTTCTCTTAATATTTCGATTGGCTTCTGAAGAGTATCCTTTGCAGTGCTAGATCCACAATCAGCAACAGTCCTCGACGACTTCCCCCTAACGATCTCACGATAAACATACCTTGGGGGCGGTAGACCCGTAGTCCAACCCCCTCTTCCCATCCTGCCGCGTTCACGGCTACTACCACGTCTGCGTCCTCTTTTAGGTGGCATACTACAAGAAAACTAAGGTGAGATTTGCTCTTTATAAGCAATCCTAACCTAGGATCTAACAAGGACCAAATCCACCTCCTATGGCCATTCCTATAACTCTAGAAATAGCAAGTGACCGAATCAATTTCCTAGACAGCTTTTGCGACACATTTACTCGATAAAACTGTAAGAGAGGTAAACTCCGTGTCGTGTATCATTCATTAGGTAAACTATATATATTGTACAATGGAATGTTCTAGAGAATATCTAAACGTATCTCACAAGAATATTTACACAATCGACATATTCTATATATGGTGTCTAACACTCCCCCTCAGTCGAAGCGTCGGTGGAGGAGACTGGACGGTGAGACTGTTCCGGAAGTCAAGAAACAATGGAGAAGGAAGACCCTTGGTGAAAATGTCGGCGTACTGGTAAGGAGAAGGAACATGCAGCACACGAATATGGCCCATCGCAACCTTCTCCCGAACGAAATGGATATCTATCTCAATGTGTTTAGTCCGTTGATGATGAACCGGATTAGAAGCAAGATAGATAGCACTAACATTATCACAGTAGACTATTGTAGCTCGAGATAACGGAATCTTCATTTCAAGGAGAAGAGTACGGAGCCAAGTTGCCTCAGCCACAACGTTGGCTACACCACGATACTCTGCCTCGGCACTGGAACGGGAGACTGTGTTCTGCCGCTTAGATGACCAAGAGATCAAGTTATCGCCAAGAAACACACAGTAGCCAGAGGTGGAGCGACGACCAGCAGGGCAACCCGCCCAATCAGCGTCGGAGTACGCCGTAAGTGAGAGAGAGGAAGATTTCGTCATACGAATGCCGTGAGAGATGGTACCCTTGATATAGCGGAGAATGCGTTTGAGAGCCTGAAAATGAGACTCCCGGGGATCATGCATGAAGAGACAAATCTGCTGAACGGCATAGGAGATGTCAGGACGCGTGAATGTCAAGTATTGGAGGGCACCGGCTAAGCTGCGGTAGAGTGTAGGATCAGACACCGGTGGACTACCATCGGGAGCAAGCTTCTGTTTGGTATCAACCGGAGTAAGACACGGGTTACAGTCAGTCATGTTGGCACGATGAAGTATGTCAGCTGCGTAGTTCTGTTGATGAAGCCAAAGACCAGAAGCATCACGTTGAACAGTGACGCCAAGGAAGTGATGAAGAGGACCGTCATCAGACATTTCAAATTCATTGCTAAGTCTGGTGATGATCCGATGCAACAAGTGAGATGAAGAGGCGGTGAGAATTATATCATCAACATAAAGGAGGAGATACGCAAACTCAGAGCCGTGAGAGAACACAAACAAGGAGAGATCCGAGAGACTCTGTGTGAAGCCAAGACGACGGACAAAAGTAGCAAACCGTGTGTTCCAAGCACGTGGTGCCTGCTTCAAACCATAAAGAGAACGGTTTAGACGACAAACGTAATCTGGCTTAGTCTTATCCACAAAACCTGGAGGTTGGTGCATGTAGACAGTTTCCTCAAGATCTCCGTTAAGGAAGGCGTTCTTGACGTCTAGCTGATGAAGAGGCCAATCACGAGCCAATGCGACATGGAGAACCGCACGTATCGTAGCCGGTTTAACCACCGGACTGAAAGTTTCTTCACAATCAATGCCAAGCTGTTGTGACCGTCCGTTGGCAACAAGACGCGACTTGTAGCGACTAAGAGTTCCATCTGCATTAAATTTATGCTTAAACAACCACAAAGAGCGCACAATGTTAGTATGCTTGGGACGTGGCACAAGATCCCACGTTCTCTTTTTAATAAGAGCATCATATTCCACATTCATCGAATTGTTCCAAAATGGGTCCTTAGCTGCTTGAACATGAGTGAAAGGTAGTGGAGAAATTGTGGCATCAGTATGAAGACACAATGGAGTTCGCGGTTTAACGATACCGCTTTTACCTCGAGTGATCATGGGGTGAGCATTTTGAGTTGTAGGAACATTTGGAGGAGGAGGAATAGATGCGGGAGGATCAGGAGCGGGAGGAAGAGAGGCGTGAGAAGAGATAGGTCGAGGAATGGGCGGTGGTGATGGCGTAATAGGAGTAGGAGAGGACGGAGGAGAGGAAGAAAGGGTGGCGAAGGGAAACGTTTTCTCATCAAAGACGACATGGCGGGAGAGTATGATACGTCTGGTGCTGAGGTCAAGACAGCGGTAGCCACGATGATCGGTAGGGTAGCCGAGAAACACACATGGGGTAGAGCGTTTGTCAAGCTTGTGAGTAGACGTTGGTAGGAGATTTGGGTAGCAAAGACAGCCAAACGTGCGGAGATGATGGTATGTGGGAGCTTGTTTGAACAAACGCGTGAATGGGACATCATTGTTGATTGCTTTGGAGGGAAGAATATTGAGTAAGTGGGACGTTGTATGAAGAGCTTCGACCCAATACTCACCCGGAAGAGAAGCTTGAAACAACAATGCGCGGACCATGTTGTTAATGGTACGTAACATGCGTTCGGCACGGCCGTTCTGTTGGGACGTATGAGGGCAGGAGAAGCGAAAGCATGTACCGGTTGCAGCAAAATGTTCCTTGAAGAGACGATTATCATACTCGCCGCCATTATCGCATTGAAGAGATTTGATGTGACATTGGAATTGACGCTGTACATAAGCAGAAAAATGTAAGTATTTGCCAAACGTTTCACTTTTGCGATGAAGAGGATAAACCCAAAGAAAGTGTGAGTATTGATCAAGAAAAATAAGATAGTATTTGATCCCACTAATGCTTTGAATCGGAGATGTCCAAATATCGAGTGAACAATTTCAAAAGGAGTAGTAACTAGAGTTTGAGAATCAAAAACGGAGAACGAGTATGCTTGCCAAGTTGACATGCTTGACACAGAGTAGTCAAGTCAGTCTTAGGGCTAGAAATAGAAAACAACGACAAAAGACGAGACAAAGTAGAATGGCTGGGATGACCAAGACGGTTGTGCCAAACAGAGCTATCCAGTGACGAAGTGGAGAGAGCATGAACGGGAGGTGAGGGTGTCACTGAGTAGAGAGGACCCGGGCTATCACACCGGAGAAGTTTGTTCCGGGTTTGGAGATCCTTAACACAGAAACCAAAAGGGTCAAATTCAACGGTACAAGAGTTATCAGTGACAAACTTACGAACAGAGACGAGATTTTTGATAATATCAGGGCACACCAAAACATTGTTGAGATGAAAGGAACGAGATGGAGAAGGAATGTTACCATGACCAATTGTTTTAACAGCAGCTAACGAACCATTTCCAACAGTAACAAAAGGCATGGTGCTCGTATTAAAAAGAGAATGGAGATTACCTGTGTTGGAAGCAACGTGATTGGTGGCACCGGTGTCCATGACCCACGGAGTGTCGGGTCCTTGAAGCGACATGGTGTTGAAAGCATGAGTGATTGCAGCAGGAAGAGGCGTCAACATGGATGGATCAGGTGAATAGGCCATATGCGCAGCAGGAGCGGGGCGAGCAGGGTAGGAGCCTAATAGACCAGCGTGAGTCGAGTTGGGAGCTGGAGCCGAATACGGTGGAACATATGACGGTGAATACATCTGGTGCGTCGGAGCAGCGGCGTAGTACGGCGGTGGCTGAGTGTAGTACCACGGGGAAGCATAGGTGTTGGGCGACCAATTGTTGTTGAACCGGCCTCGACCGCGAGATCGACCGCCACCACGGTTACGACCCCTGTTACCACGACCAAAGCTGTTGGTGTTGTTGTTGTTGTTGGACGAACGAGATGAGCCATCCGAGTTGGTGTAGAGAATTGTGGAGGAAGATGGGGTGTCATGGTGACTCGGAGAAGGCTTCACCATCTTGGAAAGACGGTCTTCCTCCATCTGTAACATGGATCGGGCTTCAAGGAAACCTGGGAATGGAGTCCGGTGTTTGATAACATTGATAATAGAATCAAACTTGTCGGACAAGCCATTCAAGAGATGCATGACCAGAACACGATCAGTCACGGAGAATCAATGTTGGCAAGGAGATCGGCGGTGGTCTTCAGTTTTTGGCAGTAGTCATGAACAGAGAGGTCACCGATCACCGTCGTACGGAGATCACTTTCAAGTTGGAGAGCACGTGCCTCCTTGTTGTTACGGAAAAGACTCTCGATCGAGAGCCACAACTCATGAGCAGAGGCGTTCTTCTTAAGAACGGTATCAAGGATGGACTCGGAGATGGTGCCGTAGATCCACATCTTCACAAGACCATCACGCTCCTTCCACTCTTTAGCAGTCGCCGGAGTTGAAGAGGAGGAGCCATCGAGATGTCCGAGGACACCGAAACTGAGACAGTGGGTTTCAAAGAGTTCACGCCACTTGTCATAGTTGAGTTTGCTCATGTCAAGAGAGATCGGAATGTACGCTTTTATCTGCGCAATTCCAAAGGGTTTGTCATTGGAGATGGGAGAAGCAGCCATGATGGAGAAAGAGAGAAGAGGAGAGTAAAGGGGAAGAACAGAGAAAAGAAAGAAGGAATAAAAACAGAGCAGGGAAGAAGAGCGGAGACTTGGATCGAAAAAACGCTTAGCTTGGTGGCTAGGGTTAAGCGTCTGATACCATGTAAGAGAGGTAAACTCCGTGTCGTGTATCATTCATTAGGTAAACTATATATATTGTACAATGGAATGTTCTAGAGAATATCTAAACGTATCTCACAAGAATATTTACACAATCGACATATTCTATATATGGTGTCTAACAAAAACATTGAAAATATGGTTTCCCATAGCATCGTTTAACCATGCTCTGATACCACTCTTGTAACACCCCCGACCCGCCCTTAAAATATAAGAACAAATCGAGAGCGCTACGTAGGACTCCCGTAGTCGGCCGACCAAGGCTTTCGGAACAAAACCAATCACCCTGGTCATCCAACCGCGAGCGCCCAACCTCCCAAACACGGCCTAAGGCTTTGCAACCCGTACCGTGAGCGAGAGTTGTGTTAAGTCCGGACTAGACTTAATATCAGTTGGAATAACCATTTAGCCTTTGAAAAATTCGAGTCTTTACATAGATATAGTATACGCGAAAATCGTTACCAAAAACGTTTATATATAGCTTTCGGATCCTCTTTGAAAACCATACATAATATACATAGTAAAAGAATTTACAAAAGCTGTAAAACCTACATTGATTCACTTGGTCACGTTGCCTTCACTACGGAGAATCATAAGACTCGAATTTAATCGAATTTAATCCTCTTATGGCTAAGGATTCCTGGAAAAATAGAAGTAGAATCATAAGTAATCTAGTATTACTTAGTGAGGCCGATATCTAAGGAAATCTTACTCATCTACCTAAGGAAATCCTACTCATCTACCGAAGGAAATCCTACTCATCTACCCATCCCCAATCAACAAGCAATACAAAGCCAATAAGCAATACGAATGCAACCAGCAAACAATAATGCAACAAGCAACGAAATGCAATGCATGAAGACTCGAATTTAAATATGCAGCGGAGATAATAAATATGCATGTTCTATTCTAAGTTGGGCCCCTATCGAATACATGATCTCCCCGAGGCAATGCCCTACCCTAGACACAAAGTCTACAAGGATATACATTCCTCAAAGGTAATGCCCCCACCCTAGACACAAAGTCTACAAGGATATACATTCCTTTATACTACATCGTCATGTAGTGTCTGGCCGGTCATGACCCGCTCCAGATATTCGTAAGCCATCACGTTACGGGGTTACACGCAACGCACAGCAAACGACGGGATCCTCATGATTCGCCTAATGCAACTTAACTAAATGATGCTAACTAACATGCAGCAAACAACAGTATAACAATCGGACAGCATAACGGCAATGCGACTAACCGTCCAGCATCCCGGCTATACCATCACGATGCTATACTAACAAACAATCACACAAGTAACATAACAATGCAATATGAACATGTCCTAATGGAACAATGCAGGTGGTACCTAAGATGATGCACGCAAATATCATGCAACAAGCAATATCACAAACAAGAGTATCCAGTCACACAAGAAATGGTGTACCAAGCAATCACACAACAATAACAATCAAGCAATTCCACACCTACGCACTAACGACTACTAAACAGTTCTAACTTAGATGCTAAACGCTAAGCATTCCGAAACCAAACGCTAATCACTACTAAACAATCTTAATCCTAATGCTAATCACTAAGCAATTCTAGCTTAGGCGCTAATTACCATTCTAATCTTAATTAGCAACCTAAATCATGATTAACTAAACTTAATCCTAATCATCCTAACTTAATCATAATTATCTACCTTAATCATGATTAACTATCTTAACCTTGATTAACTACCTTAATCCTACTTAACTTGCTTAATCTTACTTAACTACCTTAATCTTACTTAACTAACTTAATCCTAAACTAAACAAGTAATTAAGACTAACCTCAGTCAAATAATTAACTAAACAAAAATTAAACTAACCTATCCACGTGCTACTTACACGCGATCGGGAAACTCACCTTGATTTTTCCCGCGCTTCGCTGCTCTCCGTGATCTCTTCCTAGCGCTAAGGTTTTTAAGGTAAGTTTCTGGTCTGAGGAAAAATGGACGAGGGAGAGGGGTTTATATAGCCTCTCAAGGTCGGTTTAAGTAAGCAGGACGTGGCTCAAGGCGTTCCTTGGTGTGACACCTAGCGGACACTCTTCACAGCTCCGGTGGCGACACCTAGCGAACGGATAAGGATGACCGGTTTTGGATAAGCATCACGGCCATATGGATAAGGGCGGACACTGATCAGATAAGCACCACCTTGAGGAAGATCCTGGCCGCCCATTCCCTTAGCAAGCGTCCGTGCATCACAACCGTCCATCCGTTAGCGTACCGGTGCGGCCGTGTCCGACCACCGGGTACCGAACTGGTGGGTGATACACAAGGTACCTGCTCGCGTACCAGCTTAAGAGAATGTTACGTACCGGACCCATCCTTTATTCGTAAAAATTACCGAGGGTAATCCGCATCGACCTGTGATACCACTATCTGCCTTACCGATGACCATTCCGCGCTGGCCGGTGCCACCATTGCCCGGATTGCCTATGTCCGCTGGTACTACCATGGCCAACAGTCGAACTTAACCCGTACCAACCTTCCTTAGTCCGACTTTCCTTAACCCTTCCTAATCTCCTAGACCAGCTAAGGCTTCCTAGATAAGTCTAATCCAATGATCTTACCTACGGATTCCTCGACCAACTTAGGGACATTGCCGATAGCCTGGCCTTTCATACCATTTTTCCCATTTGACGGAGAATCAATCTTGATATAGCATTTCCCTCTCGGTCCTTAGGTGTACCTCATTACTCCCTTGTAGTGGCTCTTCGAACGTCCGAGCCAAAATTGTCCTTCCTTGCCGGAATAATGGGGTTTAGTTAGCCGACCGTGGTAAGGTTGTTCCGTCCGAGCATTAGTCGCGGTGAGGGGTATTACACTGAGAGTGGACGCATAGAAAGTCAAAGTTACACAAGAATGGCCGACACCAACCAACATTAGTTAAGTGAGAAGTTTCCATGGCTTGGCTAGTTTCTATAGGAGATTTGTGAAAGATTTCAGCACTCTTGTTGCACCACTAACTGCTGTGATCAAAAAGGACGTGGAGTTTAGGTGGGGAGAAGTCCAGGAGCAAGCATTCAAAGCACTCAAAGATCGGTTATCGAATGCACCAGTTTTAGCTTTACCGGTCTTCACTAAAACTTTTGAGATTGAGTGTGATGCATCAGGTTTAGGTATTGGAGTTGTGCTTACTCAAGGAGGCAAGCCAATAGCCTATTCCAGTGAGAAAATCAATGGAGCAACATTCAACTATCCCACATATGACAAAGAGGTTTATGCCTTGGTCCGCGCCATGGAGACTTGGCAACTCTATTTACTCGCTAAGGAGTGCGTGATTCACACGGATCATGAGACCTTAAAGCATCTGCGAGGGCCAAAAAACCTAAAGAGAAGGCATGCAAAGTGGCTCGAGTTTATAGAGATGTTTCCCTATGTCATTAAATACAAGAAAAGAAATGACCATATCGTAGCAGATGCGCTTTCAAGACGACATGCTCTCATCTCTACAATGGATGCAAAGGTTCTTGGTTTTGAATTGATTATACCTTTATATGAGTCTAATCATAACTTTGCAGAGAGCTATAAGAATCCAGACAAGGGAGGTCACACAACATTCTACATTCACAATGGATATCTTTTCAAAGATAAACGACTATGTATCATGCAATGCTCTTTTAGGGATCTTATAGTCCGAAAAGCTCATGCAGGACGCTTGATGAGACACTTTGGAGTGAAGAAGACTTTGGCCATGCTTAAAGAACATTTCTTCTGGCCTCACCTTAAGAAATCTGTGGAGACTTTCATTGCATGGTGTATCACTTGCAAGAAAGCAAAGTCTAATGTCCAACCCACGGTTTGTATCTTCCCTTACCGATTCCTACTTCTCATTGGGTTGATATTTTCATGGATTTTGTACTAGGTTTATCCAAAATCAGTCACAAGGACTCAATATATGTGGTAGTGGACCGTTTTCCAAAATGGATCACTTTATACCATGTGCTAAGACCAATGATGCAACCCAAAAAGTGGATCTCTTCTTCAAAGAAGTTGTAAAATTGCATGGAGTGCCAAGGACTATTGTTTCCGACAGGGACACCAAGTTTCTCGGTCACTTTTGGAGGACCTTATAGAAAAAATTAGGCACCAAGCTACTATTCTCAACCACGTGTCACCCACAAACTGATGACCAAACCAAAGTAGTCAACCGCACGCTTGGAACACTTCTAAGAGCAACAATAGGGAAAAAGCTTAAAACTTGGCTTGACGCCTTACCTTTTGTTGAATTTGTTTATAATAGAGCTATCCATAGTGCAACAATAATGTCTCCTTTTCAGGTGGTCTATGGGTTCAATCCCAACACACCTTTGGATTTAACACCACTTCCACAAAAAGACTTCTTAGACTTAGATGGAGTAAAAGGCCGAGGAAATCAAGAAGCTCCATTTAAAAGTTAAGGAGAGACTTGAGAAAACCAATGAGCAACGAGTTAGGGCAGCCAACAAAGGCAGGAAGAAAGTTACTTATGAAGTAGGAGAATGGGTGTGGCTACGCATAAGACCATAGAGATTTCCCAATCCAAAGGAGCTATAAACTTTCATCATGTGGAGATGGACCATTCAAAATTTTGGAGAAGATTAATGGCAACGCCTACAAGCTGGATGTTTCAGGTGAGTTGAAAGTTTCAAAAACAACATTATATTTTAAAACTAATATTTCAAAATTAAACCCTAAATTCAAATGCTGAACTTTACCCCTTAAAACTATATTTTAAATGTGAAATTGAGAACCCAAACCTAAAAAAAAATTTCTAAAAATTACTTTTAAATATTATAATATGTTAAATAGTGCTATTTTTAGAAATTTATGGAGTGTGTGCTATAATCTTCTTATAATTAAAAGAGGAGTACGTTTTAAAAAATGTCTGAAATTATCCAAATATTTACACAGATTGCCACTCAATCTTACAAAAAGGAAAACGTTTCTCGAAATTGATATGGGTAAAATTGTCAGAAAAAATAGAAATTCGATTATCCGACCCGTTTTGTAGAAGAAGACCTGTGTGTTTAACCGAATCCGTATTAAAAACACGCAGATCCTGTAACTTTTTTTTTTCTTTCTAAATAATAAATTTATTTTGACCTTATTTTCTCTCCCCTATCAATCATCGCCGCCCAAAAGAAGAAGAAGATGTCTTCCATGGTCAATCTACTAAGCTTTGGCTCCGAAGCTGATGAGAAAAAATTGGATTTGGATTTCAAGGAAGAGAATTTGGCTTCTAGAGATCATGTAAGTTGGTGTGCGAATGTGTTGTGTGTATAATTGCAGTTTTAGGATGATGCAAATAAGGATTATGTAAGTAAAAATGAGAAACTGGTCCAATAATTATATCTGCAGAAGAAACAGTACAATGTTGAAACCAAGATCCAAGTGTTGTACGATGTTTGATGTTTAGCTTAGAGGGTCTATGGATATATTTGTGTTTTTTTGACATATGAGACAGGTTATTGGCTTTGGGGAATACGTCAAACAAGTCTATGTCCCTTACGAGAAACATAAATATGAAACCATGGTACATTAATCCATATCCTAATCGACTAAAAATCTAAACTTGATTGTATAAAATGTAATCAGATTTATGTGTTTTGCATTTTTGCAGCAAAATTCACAGAGAAGAGCGGAGATGACAGATTTATGTGGCTTCTAATCCATGTCAGTCTTTGTTGTTTGGATGTGTATTAAATTAATAGATTTTCAGTCTCCTTAGTTTTCTCTTTTTGCTTTGCAGATGGAGTGTGAACCATTATTCTTTATTCGGGACTTTGAATCAAATCCTGACATGGATTAGAAGCCACCAATATCGCTCTGTGAGTGCCTTGAGAAGGTAAAATCTTTTATTGGCTTTTCCTTTGATGATGACTCTATTTTCTCTCTTTGTTGATCACTTATGAAGCAATTTGAAAGAGATTGTTAATCACCACATTTGTCATGATGAATAAATCCTAAGAAACAGAATGAGAATAGAATTGTTACAACAATTTCTTGAAGATACATTATTAATGTTATAGACCCAAAGACTAAATAAGATTCTCCAGCTCTTGAGACAGGTTCGAGTCTATGGCTTATCACTTAAACATAAAATTTTTGTTTGTGTAGATGAATGTGTTGACGGATTATCACTCTTACTGCTACTTGCTAGGGTCTTAATCAAGGTACCTTTTTCCCCTTTTTTATCTCTTTTGTCATTATTTTGAATTTAATACCTAATTTGGATTTAATATTACTTGCTAGGATTCATGTCCTATACCGGCTAGGATGAGAGACGAAGAAGCTCTCTACAACGCATTGTCACTTCAGTATAATCAAACTTTTTGGCTACATTTTTTTGTTGTAAGTTGTATCGGAACATATATATAAGTGTTATCTTAATTTACAAAATCATGAGTTTATATATCTATAAAACCCTTTCTCATATTGTTGTATTCTAATCACATTTTCCATATATGAGTAATAAATATTTAATACACAAAAAATCACAAAACAATAGAAAATAAAATTATATAACATATAATATATAGGAAATATAAAATCATACCAACAATGAAAGCAAATCAGGTCAGAATATTCATACAAATAATTAAATAAATAAATAGATAAATATATATTGAATAAACTAAATAAAATATTTATATATTTTATTATATTAATAAAGCGGATATGTTGGGTCGGATAATAATTTGCGGTAACAGATAATAAGAAAATCAGTACTCGATAATGTACCTGACTTTAAAGTCATTTTTACCCTTATTTTTGAAACGGGTCAAACACGAATAACCAGTATTTGATATAAACTACTACACCGACAAATCATCTTACTATATCAATATAAATAAATACATTTATTTTGCTGTGCACCGCGGCTTAAAATCTATATTATATTAATAAGCTTATATTACATCCAACATGCACAAACAATATATATATATATATATATATATATATATATATTAGTTTTTTATACATTTAAATTCTACTTAATTTGTAACTCAATTCATAAAACATAATTATGTTTCGTCCCGCGGTGTACCGCGGGTTCAAACCTAGTTTTATTATATAAACCTTGATGACAAAATTACTAATTAACAAGATCGTGACACGTGTCAATTATATCATTTAGATGTTGACAAATGTCAATTCATTATTAAAATTTTAAAAAATAAAAATGTAAAAATTCAAAACCTAACCTAAAAAGGTTTTATATAAAAGTAAATAGATAAAATAAAACCTAATTTTATTTAAAATCTAATTATAAGATAATATATATATATATATACCTTAAAATTCAAAATTATAATATTGTTTACTTATTTTAATTTTTAGTTGCTATATTAAAAAAAAAGATTACTTTTTATATAAGATAAAAAAATGATTGTGAAAATTATACAATTAGTTACTGTTTCTAAAAAATGTAAATACTCACTTTTACATAAAAAAGATTGTTGAAGTAAAAAAAAAATTAGATCGTCTCATATTTTTTTCACTAATCAAATAATTTATTCAAAAGACTGCTATTGTAATATATATGATAGGAGTATGTAAGATTAAACGTATGCGTTTTTGTAACTATAAAAATGTTAAAGTGAAGAGACATATAATAGGTTATTTAATGTGTTCATAAAGACAATTTGTTGGTAGTATTTAAGACTAAAGAGTATATTTTAATAATAAAATATATTTGGGTGTACAAATACTTTTGGTGGTAATGTAGACAGTACATTTGTAAATGGTATACATTAGTGTATTATAGCAAAAAAAAACAATTATTTTCTATAACTAAAAGTCTATATCTTTACTTTTATACATTGTTTTTTACTTACGAAAAGTATTAAATATATATTCTTTGTTAAATTTAATTTAACTTAAATACTTTTAAACTCATCAACAACTATTTTCTTTAACTAAAAGTGTATTTTTTTTTTCAAACAAGCAATAAAGTAAAAGGAATTTCCTCGGTAAGTTGCCCAAGTCAGAGGGAAGGGGTTTACAAAAGAAACTTTAAAGATAAGAGAATGTGAAGCACGCGCAAGACAATCCGCCTTCCAAGAGATGGAGTGATATGTCTATATTTTGTCTCTCCTCAACATATATTTATCATGTATTTAGCTAGGATAACTGATCGTTTTACATTATTTTCTAAGTCTTTTCTATACACTTTGCATGTCTAGGTAGTTCTTGCATCATCCTTGCATACATTATGCATTTCAGAGTATTTCAGGTATTGAGGAGACGTTGGAAGTGCATCCGTCCGAGCCATGCTCCCCACCGTCCGTCTACGCCATGCTCCCCAGCGTTCGTCCGAGCCATGCTCCCCAGCGTCTGTCCGAGCCATGTTCCCCAGCGTCCGTCCGAGCCATGCTCCCTAGCATCCGTCCGAGCCATGCTCCCCAGTAGGCCTGGGCACTAATATCCGTTACCCGTACTCGACCCGTTACTCGGCTCGTACCCGTCCCGAAAAAAAGGGTACCCGCAGCTTTAGGGTCGAGTAAAGGGTATTATAATTATATTACCCGTGAGTAAGGGACGAGTATAGGGTATTAGTTTAGTTTTCAATACCCGTCCCGTTACTCGGTCCTTTACCCGTTTTGCTATCCGACCCGTAAATACCCGTTAATATTTGGTATTATTATTATTATTTATTATTAATTTATAGAGTTAAAGTTAAAACCTAAGTTCAACTTAGCCTAAATAAATTAATATATTATTTTTATTTTCAAAATTTGTAATTTTATAATTTTTAGAACTATATATTGCATAAGTTTATGAATTTTTCCTTTTTCGAATTTCAGAATATAAAATTATTGTTGCGATTATTGATAATTTTTTTATCGGGTACTCATTTTTCCGGGTAATAATAAAGGGTCGGGTATTTAAAGGGTCAACTATTTTTTACCGGGTACCCGTTTTCCGGGTACCCGTTATTTAAGGGTCGAGTATGAGTAATTTTTTTCTGTTACCCGTTAGGGTCGGGACGAGTAAAGGGTCTGAGAAAATTCAAGGGTACCCGTCCCGTGCCCAGCACTACTCCCCAGCGTCCGTCCGAGCGATCCTCCCCAGCGTCCGTCCAAACCATGCTCCCCAACGTCCGTCCGAGCCATGCTCCCCAGCGTCCGTTCGAGCCACGCTTTTCAGCCGTCCGTCCGAGCCATGATGACATTGCATTCCATTCGACGCGCACGGACTCGATCGCACATGTCAGGAAGAAAGACGTTTAGTTTCACACGCTTCAGGAGACTGCCGAACCAACGCTTTACCTTGTCGTTTTAAGTTTGAGGGCTTTCCATGTTGGACTACTATATATACATTTTGTTAAGTCTTTGTTGAGACACTTTATCTTTTATCTCGTTTTGTTCTTAAGGTTTTACCTAGCCTCCAAAAAACGTTCTCAGAATTTGTATCCAGATATCTTTTAATTCATTGAGTTTTTGCATTTTGATTTTTTCTACAAACTTGTTCATCTCATTTTTATCTATCTTACAATGCTTGATTCAATGTTTTCTGAGTTTGTATCCTTGATGATGATTTTCGGATCTGAGTAGTGTAGTAGTTCTTGAGGATGGGATAGAGTGTTTAAGCTTTGATTGTATGATTCACTTCTGGACTAGAGTTAGAAATACTAGTTTCTCTCTGATCAATTGGAACTAGGTTTTAGACATTTTTGCACCCAAAAAGTGTTCGATGAATTGTCTGACCGACTAGTGCCAAAGACTTACGTTCCTAGCCTAAGAGATTAGTTGTCTAGGATGTTTGTTGACGTGAATGAACTTGTTTTTCATGGCATGCTTGATCATGTTTCTCTAGCGAGAGCTAGGTTTTGAAGTGGTTGAGTTTGAGTAGCTTTTGTAAAGAGATTGTATTAGCTAAGAAGTGATGTTCATTGTTTAGGGATGGGTTGCTTGTGGCATGTTAAACACTCTATAGACTAGGATATTCCACCGACATCAATTACTCCCATCCTTAAGACTTTTTTCTTTCAGATTTTTATTATATTCCTGAGACTGTTTCGTTTCTTGCTTCTTAGTTCATGCTTAGACTCGTCTCCGTTTTCATTCATTTTAGTATATCGTCATGCATTCTCGTTTCTAATTTTGTGACTCGTTTCCGTTTTGCATTTTGACCATTCTAGGATTGTTAGATAAAAACACTCTCTTTGAATTGGCTTGACTTGTGATTTCTTGATTGCATCTCAATTGTTAGTAAAGTTTCCCAACTGGACTGACACCTTAAGTATTACAATTGCATAAGGTTAATTGAACCTGCTAGGATACATACAAAAATCCTAGTATCATGGAGAATAGTAGAAAAAACTCCAGCGAATTAAACTCATCAAGCAAGTTGAAGAAGGATGGCCAATATTCAGGGGAATGCATCATAGTGGGTAACTCAGCACGTATCCGCTCCATGGCCCACAACAACGCTTCTAAGTCTGAATGCAGGGGGGAGGGGCTCCGTCTTAGACACTTGGCCCCCAACAATAAGGTTCGCTCCTCACCAACACAACACCAGCAGCTCAATCATGAATGCTCATTGGTTGCTTTCCAAGAACCATCAATTTGACAACAAGGTGAAGAAACCTGGACATTTGAGGACGGAGATGGAGCCGACATGACCGCCGTAAAAGATAGCGCCTCTTCTCATGCTAACTTATCGCCCAAAGCCTGAGCAATTATATAATTCGTCTCGATCTCTAAACCTTAATTTCTTTTTTATTTATGGCCTTCCAGATTGCCCATAAAAATCATGGTAATTGAAGAAGTTGATCAGGATCACCCTGTACATCCATCCAGAAAACAAAATCCAAATTTGAATACACCGACTCATATGGAAAACCCCCGGATGAGACCGGAGTTAGAGATAAATTCTAAACTTCCCACGAGTGAGGGCATTCAAAAAAAAATGTGATTAATAGTCTCAACTGCAGAGTCACACATTTTACACCAGATATTTACATTGGACACTTTGGTGTATCTATTTACTTTTATAGATAATTTTTACTTACTAGAAATACTTACTTTATATTCTTTGTTAAATTTTATTTTATTTTTAAAATTCTAAACCCGCATATCGGGCGGGTCTTAATCTAGTTATTCATAAAACTTGTTTAAGTGCTTTTTAAGAATATTTCTCTTTTTTCTATTGGTTAAATGTTGTTAAATGAGAAAAATTACTATTTCTTAATCTTTGTGTTTTATCTAGAAAACTGTTACGATAAAATCTCTGTGTTATAAATTTATAGAGGTTTTTACTGTAACTCCACTAGGTTTTAACTGGTACACCGCGGGAAAAAATATATATATATATATATGTAGTCATATTAAATTTTTATAATTTATAATTTAGTATTTCAATTTTATTATTAGGTATTTTGGTGTTATATATATATATATAACAATGTTAATTTTTTTTACGGTTTTTATTAAATATTAAAGTTATGTGGTTAAACTTTTGGTTGTCCTAGATTTAACCCGTAAAACATATATAATTTAGTAAAAAAAATGATTGTTGTTTATTGAGTGCAACTAAACAATTAGAAGTGTCAAATGATATTAATATTTCTATTTAACTAATCATAGATCAGACTAACTTTAATTCTAACCCGTTTAAACATTTGATCGGTGAGCTCTTAAAATAAATGTTATTTCGTATTGGTGCGCTTTAAATAGTTATACGAATATATGATACATAGAAATACTTTGAAAATCGGTTGTATCATTTAAATTTGAGGGATTATAACATCTCTAAAGATAGTTTTGGAGATTTTATGGGTTAAAACTTTAATGGTTAGAGTTGTTTTTGGAAAACGTGAAATGTATAGTTGTTGTTAAGATTTTATGGTAATAAACATAACAAATGTTGGTCAATTTAAAAAGTTTTAGTAATTGAATTTCTGTGGAATGTTATTTTTGAAAATTTTTGAAGTGTTAATGTTGTAATAAAAATTTAAATAAATAAAACTAAAAGACATAACATCAAAATGTACTTGAAAATGTTAATATAGATGTATAATTGTTAATTATCTTTCAATTAAAAGATAAAAAATTATAAAAAGATTTAATAATAAACATTTATAAAAAGAAAAGAACCATAATCATGTCAGAATATTCAGGATTAGATTTACAATCGATACCTTCGAAAACGCACCGTTCTCTCTCTTTCGTAACCCAGAGATTTTTTTTGTTGGTTTTGAAATTGACACAAACCTGAAACCCCAATTTCTTTGTTAAACAATGTCTTGGCTCTTCAAATCTCGCGGCGATGATGATGATCCCAAACCTACCTCTCCGACCACCGCTCATGGCGGTGTCAAAGAGGATCTATCTTCCATACTCCGTGGCGTTGTAGCTTTCCTCGCGCCGCCTCCTTCTGCTCCTTCAGTAGACGAACGCCGCCTTTTATCTGATTCACCAACTCAGCTAGCACTGGTCGGGATCCGCAACGATCTGGCTGAGATTCGTGGAAATTTCACGAATTTCGCATCTAATTTGCTCCAGTTTCCCAGTAAAAGAGAAACTAGTAGTAAACAATCTGTGTTTGAGGTTGAGGGTTTGGATCAAGTTCCTGGGATTTCTGAAGAAGTTGTTGATTTTGCGATTAAAATCGCCACCAGACCTGGTTGCTGGACAGATTTCCCTTTGTCACTCAACACTGGTAAAAAAGAACTCAAATCGGTTTTTTTTTTTTTTTTTTTTTTTTTTTTTTTTTTTTTTGGGAAAAGATTGATTGTGAGTATTGGTTTCGGAAGTCTACCCTTGGGATATTTATCTCTTGAAGCCTGGTCTTTAGGATCTCTAGCTTCTCCATTATCTCTGGATTACATTTTTATATGCCATTTTGTTTCAGAGTCATTGTTCTGTGTATAGCCTATTGTCAAAACTTATATTGGTGGTTTCCATCTATTTTCGATATTAATCTCTCTTGATCCAAACAACGCTGAAGAAAGATTTATTTAGTGAATTATGTATGATGAAGTTTGGTTATGATTACTTACCGTGTCGTGTGTTTTTTAGAAAAAGATTGATTGGTTGGTTGTATTTTCCATTATTTTTAAGGGAGTTCCTAGGGTTTTAGAGATTTAGGATAGAACGTCTCCTCTTGGGATATATTTCTCCAAGCTCGGGTCTTTAGGATCCCTAGCTTCCCATTATCTCTGTAGATCTCATTTCCATTTGGCACTTTTGTCTCAGAGCTTAAATCTTTGATGTTTTTTTAATTTCCAATCGCATACCTTCGGTCTGTACAACCCAACCCAGTATATAATCTTGGTTAGCTTGGATATATTGTCGAAGCACTTACTGGAGTAACATGATTGTGCTTTTGAATAATATAGTTGACATTTTTCAGTTGCGAAACATGATTGTCCTGCAGTCTTTCTCTCTTGTTGTGTAATTTTCTAGACCTTTTCAAATAGGATTTTGATTGTTTCTACAATTGATTGGTTGTAGACTCCCCTGTTCATTAGATGGATCTCTTGAGGGATTAAGATTAGGCTTGTCCGGTTCAGCTGTCTCCTCTTTGGATATACTTCTTCAATCCCGGATCTATAGACTCATGCTTCCTATTACTTTCTGTGGATCATCATATGGAACATACCCATATGCAACTTCGATTCTTTGTTTCTTATTTCCAAAAACATATATTCATTTTGTACAACCTAGTACAGAGGCTTCATTAGGTTGAAAATATTTTCGATGCAGTTAAAGGAAAGAGCAATATCTTCTTGCTGCACAACCTAGTAAATACGCTTGGTTTGCTTGGCAATACTGCCTAAGTACTGCCAGGAAAAAAAGATTGGGGGGTTTTTGTACTGAACTATCCTGAAGTTTTTCTCTAACTTTTGATGCCCACATTGCAGAATTCGAACTATCTGAGGCTCAGAGGGCACATGCATCAGCCATTGAACATCTGGTTCCTGGCCTTGTAGCTGTGAAGAATGAAGTTAGCATTTACATAGATGAAGAACACTTCTGGCTGATTTATTTTATTTTGCTGATGCCGAGACTGAATGGACATGATTTTGAACTCTTAGCAACCTGCAAGGTAAGGCTTTATACTAGACATGCATCCTGCAGAATGTTCAGTATCTGATTCTGTAATATAATTACTTCTTTTACGGATTAAACTAAGAACAAGTTTAGAAACGGTAAACGCAAAAAAAATTTGTCTGATGCTTTTGAAATTGGATGCTTCTTGTCTTTTTATTTGCTCTGCATTTTTTGGCATATTACTATGGTACCATTTTCTGAATCGTTGATAACTATATTGCGCGGCACAGGTATTTGAAACAAGGGATCAACTTTTACTAAAGCTGCAAAAGAAAGAGGCAGGGTCAAGCAAGAGGTCTGTTGGACACGAAACTCCTGTAGAAGGTAGCAGTAGGGCAACAGAAACCGTGGATGGAGTCATGGACAAGATAGAGACTCTGAAAATTGAACAGAGAGAGATAAGTGATGAATCATCTGAAGAAAGACGGAGGAGTTTCAGAGATGAAGAGGTAATCTCCTTCAGTGATCTAGATGTAGACGATCTATCGGAGAAGCCATGTTCCAACACGAGTAAACTGAAAAGACCAGCATCAAACGCAAGCGGTTCAAGCTGGGTTCAGCTCAGCAGGAGTCAAGTTGGAAACAGCAAGGATTCCGAAGGTGATTCCAGTGACTGGCTTCCGATCGGCGATTCTGATTAATGTTGAATGTATAAATTGGATATTACTGTAAAGTTACGACTATTGAACGTAAACGTAGCACATTTTAGTAATCACCTTCGGAATCCTTGTCGTAAAGTTACGACTATTGAACGAAACGTAGCACATTTTAGTAATGAACTTTAATGTGACTCTGCTACAGCGCGGAGGAAGATGTGTAGTAGGATTGCATCCCTATATTAGTCTAATCTAACATTAAGGGGATACAATACACATTTAAATTAACATAATAATATAGTATAACATAGTTTCTTAGAACATATGCATTGGTAGAACAAGTCAAAGTTTCTCATATATATTATTTTAATAGATTTCATATAATTTAAATTTAAAAAAAGAAAAAATGAAACAAAAACAATAGAATGGTGACATGTATGAGATATGTCTCTCATCAAGTTTCTCATATGAGAATTGTTTCTCTCTCCTCTCTCCAACTTTTTATTATTTTCATTTTTTATATTGGTGAGAATCAGACTGAGAAACCCCAATACACATATTCTTACTACATTATATCAGTCCACTATACAATTGTTTTTTAGAATAAATATAAGTAACGGACCAAAAATAATGCAATTACGTTGTGTTTGGGCTTAGTTGGGCCGGAATTGTGTTTTAAATGTCATTAAAATCATTTCTAAACAATGCTTTGGACTTTGTTAAAAAAAAGAAAACATTGGTTGGGAAATGAATAGTTTTCCCGATCACCCTCACCAAAAGAACTCATCGACTGCGTTCCTACTTCTCAAATTATTTGACCATCTAGTTCTATACCAGCAATTGATTGATACACGATTATTCTAATTACACACTGTAGTCTATTTTCCGTGAAACAATTTTGGGGAGCCAATTGTAATCAAGAACAACCACATCTTCACATACGGTGGATTTGGGTGTGTGGCTTACAAATCACCGACGCATCTAAATTAATTGGTGTAAGTTGATTCTGATAACGGTAAATAGAATTACATATCACTACAACACTGGGTTTGAATTCTGACTAATATTGTTTTCAATTTGAGTAATTCTTATAATTCGTTTTCATTAATTTTATCAAATTGATATGAAAATATTAGTCTTCAGCAATTTCTGTTAATTATATATGTATCCTTTGCCTTAATTCTTAATCGTCTTATTGATATGTCCTAATTTTTCAGTAAATATTGAAATGAAGATCTAACCAAACAGACGGACAAAGAGAGAGAGAGATGATGTACGCCGGATTAAACTGTGGGTTTTACTAATCTTATAAACTAATCCCAGTTAATTGGTTAAGTTGATTTTTGATTCAAAACTGTAATATATATCAGGTACCTTCGTGGAACACTCTTGCTTGGTTTGGATAATCATTTTTTCATCATAATTAATAATGGTAAGTCTTCTTCAGTTGAAAAAAATTCATATGTTTGATTGGTTGTTACATATATAAACTTAGATAAAATGATTGCCAACCTTAATTAGGAAAGAAACATAACCTTGTTTATTATCATTTTCATTTATCAAATGAAAATACTAAACAACTTAAAAATGATGAAGCAGAAAAATTAATTTTTTTTTAAAAGTACTGGAACATAAATAATAATCATTCTTGTAATAATCTCCTGGCCATACTGGAAAAAAGCCTTTAGAAACAAATGTGCAAAAGTGAATAGTTTTTTAAGGATGAGACTTCATATTCTCTTTGCCTAGTGGTATTTATAAAGGTTTTTCATCTAGGGTTTTTCGGAATTTGGTTTTTCACAATTATGGATCAAAGTACCCAAATCGGAAAAGGAAAACATGTTCGTAGTAAGTGACTCATTTTATGTGAAATATTTTGAACATGAAGGTGGTACAAAGTTTATGTGTACTTTTGTTAAGCTTACCGAGACATCAGCTAGGACCATTTCCAGGATCTTACCAGAGTAGGTGGTATACTGCTGCCAGCTATGGACGATTTTGACTTGGATCTTCCAAACAGTCTTGAAAGGCTTGATGGATGCAAGATCAGTTATTGCTAAGTTGGCAGCCATTTCGTAACCTTAAGTGGGATGTGCTGGAAAACTTTGTTGGAAGGTATGAAATTTATGTGTATTAATAATGAGTATTTATAGGTAAATATATTCGATACATTATCGTAATTGATTTACTAATTAAGTCGGTAAACAAATTTCCGGAATTTTAGACAAATTAGTTTCGTTCCAGTTTTGTGGTGATCAATTTTGGAGATCAATTAGGGGACAAAAAATCCGTAAATCATATATATTTGTTATAGTTATGAGATCGTAGAAGAATGTATATGCGATTCCTTGTTTGGAAATTAATTAGTTAGTAGACTAATTTAGTAGACTAAAATGTAGGACAAAGTGACGGAACTATATTTGGTTCCGATATGATATCTAGAGTAAAGTTTGAATTTATGTTGATTAATAAGCAATATCTCATTATTGTTTTGTTGCCAAAATTGTAGGATTTAAGTTTATCGGATTTGGTTCGAGGATTAATAATTGAGTTTCGGTCGAAGATTAAAAATAAAGATGTAGAATTTGGATCACCCATGTGAAAATTTTGGGTAAAGACGACCCGTATCCGAAGTACTTAATTTCGGGTTAATTTCTAGTTATAACCCAACCCAAAAATAATTTTGTACTTCTCGTTTACTAATATAGAGATTGGCGACTTGATGATGTCTAGAGTTAGAATAGGAAAATGCTGTCCTACATATCGCCTTTACATATATATATTCATTTCATACATTATCACGGGGATATGGATTGTTGATCAGTGTCCACAAATCACAACCCCAAAAAAACCAGGTCTATCTATCTACAAGTAGAAAGAAGCAGTGGCTCATAACTCATTTTAGGCTGTAACAGGTCAACGAGTGGCCGGCCACTGGATGTGGTGGAAGAATCTAAGCCATTAAAATAAAAAATATAGCACCTCAGGCGTCATTTGCATACATCGCAGCTGACAAAAGTTACGAATTAATGAGTCATCCATCTGTCATTTGGAATTTACGATCGGCCATATGCACTGACCACTGGCTCTTGTTGGACTGATACATGTTACCCGATTCGTACCCGTCCCGAGGAGGAAAAGAAATATCTTATATAGCTTTTGATTCAGGTTAATACAGTATCATACTCTATTATTCATTTGATAAACGATAGGGTACCGCATTATTGACTGTGTAATATATATATATACATATACTATATACATTATATTGTTAGAAATATATATTTACATATAATAATGTATAAAACACATTAGTTTTCATTTATTTGTCATGCTACAGAACCATATTATTTTTTATTTGGAAGAGGATAAAATAAAATAAAATCTTGAACACTGTTTTTTTGGATAACATACTATGGTTTTCTCCAAGTACCATGTTATGTTATAATATATCAAGTTATTTACAAAAATAAGTAAACAACACCCCAATCAAGTTTTCTTTTTTTCTTCCATAAATTAATTTAAGAAAAGCTTATTGTTATTTATATGTAATTCACACTTCTTTATTGTCATTAGATTAAGTGGTCAATTCGGACTTTTTGCAGAACACCAGATATGGTAAAAAAGGGGATTATTATAGAAAAGAGGCTTTGTTGGCCCAAAACTTTGAAAAATGTATGATTATCCGGACTCTCAATTATAGGCCTTTTGTTTTAGATAAAATTTCAGTTTTGCCCTCTGTATTTTCTCCTTCCTCTTTTCACGACGCAACAACAACAACAACAAAAAATTCTGCCGCCGATCAACACAAAACCTCTTTCAACCAAAACTATGGCTTCTCTGATCCAATAAATCCAAAACCATAGCTTCTCTAATCCATTAAACTCAAAACCTCTCTCAATCTCTATTTTGTTTTGCATGAAAAAATCTAAACCCTAAGAGAATAGTATCTAGTAAACCCAAGGGTTTAAAATCATAAACACTAAACCAATCAAAATTACCTTCGATTTTTATGAGTCAAATGAAGAAACTACTGAGAAGGAGAGATAATCAGATCTCACCATTCACGGCGGCGGTTGGTGGGCGAGAGAGAAAGGATCGAAATAGAGAGAATGGTTTACCAAGACAATTTTGTCTTTTTTTAAATATTTAAAGGTTTAATTCTGAAAGTCCGGACGATTAGTCCTAAATCCATAAGAATCAGAGAAAAAAGCCCCAATTCTGTAATTGATCTGGTGAAAAAGGGAATAGAGTGGTGAAATGAGAAGTTTGAAGAAATTAAAAAAGAAGAAGATGGTCCACGCACACATGTTCTTCTTTACATTTATGACACTACGTAACGAAATCATCACCAAACAACAAAAAGAGTATCCCACATTTTCACATGTCAGTCTTGCTTCTTTCATCTGTCTTCTTTACCTCTCAAGTATATTGGAATTGGATATAACTGTAGGGAAAAAACTAAAAGTATATTGGAATTGGATATAACTGTAGGGAAAAAACTAAAATGACCCAAATTAAGCTACATAATATATTTTTATACATAATATATTCATATAAAAATTGTTGAATATTATTTTTTTACATTATATTAAATCATATTTTTATTTTATGAATCTAACTTTTAAAATATATTTTAACATTATGTTTTTTTATATATTATATTTTTCATTAATAATATTTTTAAATAATATTTTGAAACATTATAATATTTTGTTTTTCGTTTTTTTTATTTTTAAAAATTGTAGTTAAATTTTTGTTGGTTTTTAGTCTTTCTACAATTCTAGTAATTGGACATAATGGAGTGTTAATCTAGCAACTAATTACCAAATTTGTGTCAAATTAGTATATTTTATGCTATTTGTTCTGCATTTTATGTAAATTGTGTCATGAATATGTATATAACTAGGATTTAACCTGTGGCACACCGCGCGAAATAATTTTTTCTTTTATATGTATATAATTTTTATGATATTATATAAGAATTGACTAAGTTTCTTTGATTTTTAATACAGATGATGTAGTGTTATGTATATTTTAGCGATTGGCAATAAAAAATTGTGTTATTGAATTGTGATTATGTATAAATATTTCCATAAAAAAAAATCATAATTAAAGAAAATAAGATATTGTGAATATTTCATTCAATTTTTAATATTTCTTCAAATAGCAAAGAATAATTTATGTAAATCTTACAAATAAACGGTTAGAACATAAAATGTATTTTAAAAATGTTAATATAGATTCGTATATGAAACAACCGTTAAAGTATTTGGTTGATTAATGAAAATTTTTGAATACAAACCTTAAACTTAATAGGAAATTTGAAATCTTTACTAAATTTTTTAAGTCTTTGAAATGTACCTTATGTATTGAACTAAATGACTATTTTGTCATCAATTACAAATTAACTAAAACTAAATACAATATAATAAAATTAATTCATTTGAAAATTTTATTTTTACAAACATTGTCTAAACTAGATATTCGGGTAAAATCTTGTAAAACATTGTGTAAATTATTATTTTTTAAATAATGAATTAATTTATTATAAATAATATTAATCAATAACTAAAAAATATATTAAGATAAATAAATAAAATATCTAATTAAATTACTGTTTGAAGCTAAGCCGGATTTGAGCCAAAATTCATATGGTGTCAACGGCTTTGTCCAAGTATTGCAAGTGTGGGCATATGAAGCTATACCAGCGATTGGAAAGAAATGCGGAAACTTATGTAAAACTATGATGGAGTTTCCACCACTCCTGAGATGGAAGGGATTGAAAAAAAGATTTAGATATGATCTTCCCCAGAACAAGGAACTGGTATGTTTTATGTTCACATTTTAAGTCTATATTTGGTTGCTTGTTTTAAATATAATGCTGGTCTTTAAGTGTTGTCTGATAAATATTGCTTCGTAGTTTAGTCTTTAGCCTTTAAGGTAAAGATAACGTTGATTAAACTAATCATAGCTATAGGACGTTGAAAAAAACCGGTTTTCAAAAAAAAAAAAAAAAAAAAAAAAAAAAAAAAGCTATAGGACGTTGAAAGTATTTGTTGTTGAAATACACTTTAACTATCATAGTATTTTACAGGTTTTCGTTAAAAGTGTTTTGGATAATAGTACCGATGATATATGGGTTGATGAAGAACAAGATATCACGGTCAATAATATGTTCTTGCTAATCTCTGGAAGCGCGGGTAAAGTCTTCGAGAAACAATTTTGGGAAGATAAAGGTCTATTAGCAGGACCTAAGAAAACAGTAGAAGAGGAAGATGGGCAATCACACAATCAAGAAGGTAGGCCTCTGAAAAAGAAACATTATGATGACGCCTTGAAGACAGTGTTTGTATATTCAGTGGAGCAAATGGGCGAGCGTCTACATAAAGGTTTCTCTTCACTCGATGTTGCTGTTAAAAAGATGGATTCAAGGATGGATAAACTTGAAGAGGGCATCAAAGAAATACAAGATACAGGTAAGGGATAGATAAGTTTGAGGCTGCTATCAAAAGAGGAAAAGAACCAACCACACTTGTGCATGAAGAACTTTTGAAAGACGATAGTTTTCTGAAAAACACCACGTTCCCTAGCAATGATCCTCTTAAAGACACCACATGCACTAACAAACCAAGTAAAAAGTTTTGAAAAAATAATTATATATTTTAATTTATTTTGGTAATTGTTAACTTTAATAAAATAATAAAAAATTGTGAGCTTTTAGAAAATAAATCAGCAGTTCAAAAAAATCGACTATGTAACAAATCAATTAATAAAAGAATAAATCGACTTTTTAATATAAGTCAACAAAGAAAGAAAAAAATCAGCAGGAATAAAATATAAGTCGACAGTTCAAAAAGTCAATCATATTAATAAGTTAACTTAAAATGAAATAAGTCTACTAAGACAAAACAAATCAACGGGGAAAAATATAAGTCAACAAACAAAACAAATAAGTCAACATCATCAAAAGTCGACTTTGTAAAAAAACAATCAAACAAAAAAAAAAGTCGACAATATTAAAATAAGTCGACAAAAATTAAACTTAAGTCAACCATTCAAAATATCGACCTTATTAATAAATCAATGTAGAATATAATAAGTCAACAATAAATAAACAAATCAACAGAAAACAAATATAAATCGATGAATAAAAAAAATAAGTTAACAGTTAAAAAAATCGACTATGTTATAAATCCACTAGCCATAACATAAGTCAACTGTTCTACTATAAGTCAATGACAAAGATAATTAAGTCAAGAAAAGTAACAAAACGATTGTTCAAAAAGTCGACATTATAAATAAATCAACATTGATTAAAATAAGTCTAAAATATTGATATATATATATATATATTGTATAATCTTGAATTATTTATTTTTAAGTATATTTAAATCTAAGTAATATCAACAAAAAAATTTAAATTCTTTTTCTTTAATCAAAATTTTAAGATCAAAAATTTATTCATGTAATCATTATTTAAGATACAATACCTACTTTTCGTTATAATTTTAAATTATTAAATAATTAATTCCGAATTTAACAATTTTAAAAAGTAATTTATTTTTAAAGTTGATTTATTTTTAAATATAAATTAAGTTTTTATTGTTTTTAATTAATTGTTAAAATTATTTAATACTAAAGGTATTTCTGTCAATTTTCATTACAAAATGTGTAGTTTTCAAATAATTATAAGATTAAGTGTAATTTTCAAATTTCTTTTCAAATTTAGTATATTCTTCAAATTGTCCCTTGATTAATCGATAGTCGTAGTAGACCATCTTTAGTCCGACTGTCGTTGGCCATGTACTGGTCCTTGCCATCTTTAATTGTTTCTTATACGCATCCTCAATTATTAGTAAATTAACAGTCTATGATTGTGCTAGCTGCTATGCTGATTTCTTAGAACAACCAGATTTCAACTCATGCTGTTGTTCCCTAACCTAAAAAAACCCTTTCATGGTGCATCCCAACTTGAGTATCATACGGTCCTCGAAAGCCACACCATTATTTCGAATAGACTTAACCGTCTTCTGTATGGTCCGTAACGGTCGATCGACTTGTGGAGAGCTTAGGAACACACACACACAAAAGCGCGAAAACCAAATGTTATTCAATTTTCTAGTTTTTCCGATAGTGTTTTCACTTTATACTAATATTATTAAGATTGATGATAACAACGTACTCACATTTGGAATTTTAAATCATAATGTCCTAGTCATTGTAATGTCTCGCTACTTTGATTCATTACATTTCGTACTAGTTAAATGTACAAATTATATTAGTTAGAAGGAACCAAGATTGTACAGTGTTCAAACTGAAGTTACCTTTGTTAAAAACTGTAGTTAACCGAAGACAAAGAGGCAATTACAAAAGGAGTGAAAAAAATTGGGGGACATGTGATGAGATATAGCGATGGGTCATGAAGGAAATCTTGTATTCTTATGATAATTGCCAACCATGCTTATTTTGGGGCGTCTCTTCTTATTGCAGAAGTAGCCCCCATCTTCACGTGATCCTTTCTTCCCATTCATTCTCTATATATTCATATACTCTTTCGTATAGTTCCTCCATCCACTCTAACTCAACATGGACTCTGTCAAACTCTCATCTCTCTCTCTCTACCTCTTTCTCCTTTTCATTATCAGTTTTCCCCAACATTCCCTCTCATGCGGCTCTTGCAACCCCCAAAAGGGCGGTAAGCCCTCCGTTAAACCCCCTGTACACGTTCCGAAGCTACCGGTTCCTCCAGTGACCGTCCCAAAGCTACCTGTTCCTCCCGTGTCTGGCATACCCATTCCTCCAGTGTCAGGGCTACCCGTTCCTCCTGTGACCGTCCCAAAGCTACCTGTCCCAAAAATACCGGTTCCCCCTGTAACAGTCCCTACGCTACCCCCAAAGCTACCTGTCCCAAAGCTACCCGTTCCTCCGGTGTCAGGGCTACCCATTCCTCCGGTGTCAGGGCTACCTGTTCCTCCTGTGACCGTCCCAAAGCTACCTGTCCCAAAGCTACCGGTTCCCCCTATAACTGTCCCTTCGCTACCCCCCAAGCTACCTGTCCCAAAGCTGCCCGTTCCTCCGGTGTCAGGGCTACCCATTCCTCCGATGATAGGCCCCAATCTGCCATTGCCACCTTTGCCAATTGTTGGTCCCATCCTTCCACCCGGGACAAAGCCACCGGCCCCAGGAGGCGGGGATTGTCCTCCACCCCCAGGGAGTGGGAAGGCGACATGTCCAATAGACACTCTAAAGTTGGGTGCCTGCGTTGACTTATTGGGTGGTTTAGTAAAGATAGGGCTTGGGGATGCAGCTGTTAACAAATGCTGTCCGTTACTTAAAGGCCTGGTTGAAGTGGAAGCTGCCGCTTGTCTCTGCACTACCCTTAAGATCAAAGCTCTTGACCTCAAGCTTTACGTCCCTGTTGCTTTTCAGCTTCTTCTTACCTGTGGAAAAAATCCACCTCCAGGCTATACTTGTTCCATATGATAAAGCTCACTTCACTTGAAGGGTATGCTATTTCCCTCTCGTTTTTATTAAAACTTGGAACTTAAAACGTAGGTACCACGGCATTACACAAACGTCCAAGTACCTATAAGTAGATATAACGAATCCATGACCAAAATTTATTTGATTTTTTTTTTTGGTTACGCAGATAGTTTGGAGAAAAAAGTGAGAAGAGAAAAGAAGAGCTCCAATATTTCCTTTGTTGGTTTGTCAAATCATATCATATCCCGTTGATTCTTTCCTCTATATATCGTTCCCCTCTGCTTGTATCAACAATTAATGTGTGTGTTTCTAGACAAATGACTCTTCTCTTTGTATTGAATGATTTGAAATCTTTTTTGATATTTATTTGGGGTGAGTATAGCCTCTATAAATTACTACGATAAATCAACATATTAATTTGGGATTCAATTAGTATATCGATAAATTAATCCTCCATAAATTAATAACTCGGTAAATTTAAAAAAATATATAATCTAATATGGATTTACTAGGTAACAACTTGCACTATGTCCGAGATAATTCGACTCAAATAAAATTATTATATGTAATCCAAGATCTGTTTTTGTAAACCAAAATCTGTAATTGAAGTTTTTTTTTAAAAAATTTACTGTTTATTTCGTTTAACATACATTTCACTTATGAAATATTTGAACTTAATAGAAGCTTTTAAAAAATATTATGAAAATATAATTAAATCCGATATCAAAATATATCTATGTTCTTAAAAAATATACTTTTAATGAATGTCGTTTTTCTTTTGAGTTTTGAATATAAGCATGAATATATTTCGTAGGCGTGTTTTTTCAAAATTCGTCTATAATCCTAAATTCCTAATACGTTTGGTGATCATGATTATATCCTCACATATATAATTTTTAAAATTATGCATATTTTGAACATTAGGTACTACAATCATGATGAATTAATTTTTCCAATTCCCTGAAATATAAATTTGAAGAACATGATAGAACATTGCAATTACCCCTACGTTATAGTAGTATGACTTTGAGTTCTAAAATTTATCAATTACATTTTTTAAGTGAGTGGGTTTCGAATATCTATATGACTCCGTATATTATTAAGAGTAATCTTTTGTTAATGATTATTAAGATTGTTCAATTTTTGAATAATAAAAAAAAAGTATAGTAATAAGAGAACGATTTGAGAGTTATAGTGGCCGCTCATTGTCGTTTCTAGAGAGTTTTAGAGAGAAATAGAAGTTTTTGAGAGTTTTGGTAGATTTTTGTGTTAGGAGTGCAAAAATCGAATTGAGAAAAGATGCGAATTATATTTAAATTAACGAAATTTGAAACGAATTACAATAGCATAATATAAAGCATAAAATAAATTATGGAAGCAAGATATTATATCTCTTTCCTAAATTCAATAAATCAGTCGTAAGTGCTTTCCGACAATCATGATTTATGAATCTTAGGATACAACCGATCACAAACTATTACAGTAGCACACCAGTAATAGAACTCAAGCGAACAGATCTACGTTATACTCTCGAGGCTACTAAACTAAGAACTTACTTGGACTAAGCAAGAGAGAGGGAGAGAGAGATCTTCAGAGGAAAGAGTGTTTGTGTTTTTGTGTATGTGAAATAATGAGAGTTTGTGCCTCTATATATAGTAGAAGGAGGGAGGTCTCAAGAAAATATTCACTGAATATTCTCGGAGTACTGCCCAAGTTTGCTTGGAGTTCACACCAAGTCTTTCCAAAAAATTAAATGAGTCTACAGCAGTCTCAAGAGCCAAAAAGCCCAAAAGCCCAAGAGGCCACAGTCCGCGTCCACGACCAGCCCGGCCCACCCCGCGTCCGTGCCTTTCCCTTCCCGCGTCCGTGCCCGGTTCGGCTCGCGTGTGGGAACCTTCCCTCTTCCTTCTACACACTTTTGAAACTAAAAGAGTGTGAAACTATATATATATATATATATATATATATATATATATATATATATATATGAGTGAAAAATCAGTCATATTTCCGATGTGGGATATTTCCCAAACTATCCCAAGTAGCTCACTTCACACTCTTATTTCTCATTCAAATCAACTCCGTTTTGGACATATGAGTATACCATCTTGTAGTACTCGTTATCATCTTTCCATTGTCCTATCGAACAGACAATTCCGAGCAGCCATTTGACTGGAATTTGGCCGGAAAGTCACCGGATCACTGTCCCAAAACCTCCAATTTTCTGAAAACTTGTTTCTGAAAATTCAGTTCCAACAATCCCCCACATGAATAGAAATAAGTCTAAAAATATGACGACAGAACTAACCCTATAGACTGACACTACTATCTAGACTAGACAGACTTTGGAGAGTATATGCGAAAACTAATTGTATTTGAGTTGGTGGCGTTTTTCATCCTTGAACCGACTCATTGTTATAGTTGTCGAGTTTACTCGGCCAGTTGGTGAACATGATGTCTTGAACCATCCGGATTTGTATGTAAACTTAGACAGCATGCATAACACAGCTTCGTTTTCTCGTAGAACGAGGTTCTCTATTGTGTTCATTGTGGCCTTGAACATGCCTGGTTAATCATGAGTGAACTTGGAGAGTATAGCCTCATATATTCTCCTAGAAACGGCCCCATTTCACACTCACAAGGTGATTTTAATAGCTGCTTGTATTTAAAGAAATATCCTGTAATTATTTCAAATATTTTACAAAGCTACATTTCAAATCATTAAAAGCATATGCTTAACCTCTAACATACAGGAAGCACTTTACATCATTTTAGGAACTGGGAAAAAAAAAATCTTGTAGTGCTTGTAGAACATTCAGCTTGATTTAGTTGTCACTTTAAACCTAGGTCATGGGGACTCCAATCTGAGTAGGTGGGGTTACCATCAAACCTCCTCTTAAGTCGTAGGCTTTAAACCCATTCCTCTTGATGACTTTATAACTTGATCTCGCGCCAAACCTTTTGTAAATGGATCCGCTAGGTTTTCTTTTGTATGGATGTAATCAATCGTAACTACACCAGTTGAGATAAGTTTTCTAACAGTTTTATGTCTCCGTCTGATGTGACGAGATTTGACATTGTAATGGGTATTCCTTGCCCTACCCAAAGCCGATTGGCTATCACAGTGTACACGTATTGCAGGCACAGGATTCCCCCACAGTGGGATGTCTTCCAAGAAATTACGAAGTGATTCAGCTTCCGACATAGCTATCTCCAAAGCTATGAATTCAGATTCCATAGTTGATTTAGCTGTAAAAGTTTGTTTGGAAGACTTCCAGGACACTGCTGCACCTCCAGGTGTAAAAACATATCCACTTGTGGACTTTGAGTTTCTCGAGTCTGCGATCCAGTTGGCATCACTGTAACCTTCCAAAACTCCGGGTTCTCTACCATAGTGCAAGCCATGATCTTTGGTATAACGTAGATAGTCCAAAACTCTAGTTATAGCCATCCAATGCTTATGTCCTGGATTACTTGTGTAGCGACTATGTACATTGACAGAGTGCGCTAAATCTGGTCTTGTACAGTTTGTCAAGTACATTAGACTGCCAATTACTCTTGCATACTCCACCTGTTGCACAGGTTCACCAGAATTTTTGGTCAAGTGAATTTGAGGATCCTCTGGAGTTTTTGCAGTCCCATTTGAGTAACGCTTGAATCGATCTAGCACTTTTTCAGCATAGTGGGTTTGAGACAAGATAAGGCCCTCATCAGTTCTGATGATTTTTATCCCCAAAATTACATCTGCTAAATCCAAGTACTTCATGTCAAAATTTATTTTGAGCATGTTTTTTATTTGAGTTATGATGTCTTTGTTGCTTCCAATGATGAGCATATCATCTACATATAAGCATAACAAAATGTACCCTGATGGAGTAGTTTTGTAGTATATGCATTTGTCACATTCATTAATGCGAAAACCATTAGACATCATCATACTGTCAAACTTCTCATGCCACTGCTTAGGAGCCTGTTTGAGTCCATATAATGACTTCACAAGTTTACTCACTTTGTGTTCTTGTCCTGGAATAACAAATCCCTCAGGTTGTTTCATGTAGATTTCCTCTTCTAAATCTCCATGGAGAAAAGCAGTTTTACATCCATTTGATGGATTTCAAGATTTCTCAAGGCTGCAATACCTATGAGCATCCTGATCGAAGATAGTCTTGTTACCGGTGAATAGGTATCAAAGAAATCTAAGCCTTCTTTTTGCCAAAATCCTTGCACTACAAGCCTAGCCTTGTACCGCTCAATATCGCCATTTGGTTTTCGTTTTATCGTAGAAATCCATTTACATCCCAAAGGCTTAAATCCTTGTGGTAGATCTGCCATCTCGTAAGTATGATGTTGCATGGTAGAGTCTATTTCAGTTTTGACTGCTTCCTCCCAATAAGGTGCATCAGGTGTAGACATAGCTTCTGCATATGTTCTTGGTAGATTTTCAGCTAGAAATGCCATCATCAGAAAATCATCACCAAACAATTTACTTTTGTGAGCTCGTTTGCTCCTTCTAGGTTCCAGTTCTGTTTCTACAGCAGTAGTACTCAAAGTATTGCCAGCTTCCAAAGTCGCTGCATCTCGTTGTTCACGAGTCCGTTTTTGAGTTTTCCTAAAGGAGAAAATGTCTTCAAAAAATGAAGCATTTCTCGATTCCATAACTGTATTCACATGGATATCTGATTTATGAACCAGAAATCGATATGCACTACTGTTATGTGCATATCCGAGGAAGATACAATCTATGGTCTTAGGCCCAATTGTGACCTTTTTAGGAGGTGGTACAGCCACTTTTGCTAGACACCCTCACACTTTGACGTATTTGTACGAAGGTACCGTACCTTTCCAAAGCTCATATGGTGACTTGCCAGTAACGTTATGCGGTATCCTGTTGAGGATGTAATTAGTGGTAAGCAAAGCTTCCTCCCCACATGTTCTGGGCTAACCCAGATTCCTGCAACAACACATTCATCATCTCTTTCAGAGTTCGATTCTTTCGTTCCGCTACTCCGTTAGATTCTGGCGAGTAGGGAGCGGTTGTCTAATGTATAATGCCTTTTTCTCTGCAAAATGTATTGAACGGCTCATTATATTCTCCTCTTCTATCACTTCGAACTACTTTTCTAGTTTTCTGAAGCTGATTTTCTACTTCGAGGGTGAACTCTTTGAATTTTTCCAATGCTTCATCTTTGCTATGCAAGAGATATACATAGCAATATCTTGTGCAATCATCAATGAAGGTAACAAAGTATTTCTTCCCACCTCTAGTTTTCACATACTTTAAATCACATAAGTCTGTGTGAATTAAGCCTAGAGGTTTGGTTGTTCTTTCAACGCGTGGTGAGAGAGTTTTAGTGAGTTTGGCCTTTACGCACACTTCACATTTTTCTTGGTTAGTTTTGAATTTCGGAATCAAATTCAAGTTTTGCATTTTTCGCATTGTTTTGTAATTGACATGTCCTAAACGTTCATGCCAAGTAGTAAACGACTCATCCAAGTAAGCAATAGGGTTTTCTTTCATTTCAGCAACAGAAGCAAAAGCTACAATTTTTCGGATGGATTGTCGTTACAGACATCTTGATCAGTCCACCCTTAACAAAACCCTTTCCCAAATACATCCCATTTTTCTTAAGAACTAACTTATCAGCCTCAAAATTGATGGAAAAACCATGCTTGCTTAGCACTGTTCCAGAGATGAGATTCTTCCACATGTCAGGTACGTGCTTCACGTTCTGCAAGGTGAGCTCACGATCAGAAGTTAGCTTCAGAAACACTTTGCTTTTACCTTCAATCTTGGACATCGCCTTGTTGCCCATGAAAAGCTGCTCATTTGACTTGTTCTGCACATAGGTGGTGAACATGGTCCTATCAGAGCATATGTGTGTGGTAGCACCAGTGTCGTAGTACCACTCCACTGGGTTGTCTTCCACCATGTTACATTCAGTAACCACCGCAACCATGTCTTCTTCTGTTAGGTTTGCCTGCAATTTGAGATCTTTTGCTTTGCTTTTGCAAACATCAGCCTTGTGTCCAATCTTACCACAATGATGACACTTTCCTTTGAACTTCCTCTCAAGGTTTCTCTTCTTGAAGTTTGGTCCAGATGACACCTTCAACGGTTTATGAGGAATAGAGATCCCGTTTTCCTTGCCTTTAAACTTGGCCTTATGCTCAGCTACATGAACATCATGCCCATGACTTTGAGCATCCGAATGAGCTCCATGATTGTTATCCTCAACTCTCAACCGACGGATGAGATCATCAAAAGACATTGCCTTACGCTTGAAGTTAAGGTAATGCTTGAAATTCGACCAGCCTGGTGGTAGCTTCTCGATCAAGCAATTCGTTTTGAAGACATTGCAGATCGACATCCCTTCCAAATCGATCTCCTGAAAGATGCGTTGAAGAGCCTCCACTTGTTCTATAATTGGTTTGGAATCCACCATCTTGAAGTTCAGGAACTTCGTAGTTGAGAATTTCTGCATCCTAGACTCATCAGTCTTGTACTTGGTCTTCAAAGCTAGCCACAATGCTTTTGAAGTCTTGTACATACTGTAGAGGTCATACAGATCATTGACCAAACAGTTCAGAATCTGACCTTTGCAACAATAGTCTCCTTGAGCCATGCTATCCATACTTCCAACCACATACACATTTGTGTCACCTTGTGGAAGCGTTGGTGGATCCTCTGTGAGGTACCTTTCCATGTTCATGCTGGCCAAGTAGTAGTGCATCTTGTTTTGCCACGTTTTGAACCCAGCTTTGCCATCAACTTATCTGGCATCATCCCTTGGGAAGCCGAAGGTGGTATCCCCATGTGGGTTGATCCATTACCGAACAGATTTCGGCGCACATTTTCCATACCCAAATCGGTAAGCTTCGTGTTTTCAAGTTCTTTAGCAAGACGTAAAGCCAACTCCGCAGGAGTTTAACCAGGGGTTGCAGGAACCCTAGCACCGTCAACGTTGTTGTTGTTGTCTCCAGATATTTTTCTGTTTCACAATAAACAGATATGATTAATATATTAATCAAACAATTCAAGTAATTAAAATACACTGAATTAGTTTTGCAAACTCGCTTAACAAGCGTTCGCAGAAACTTATTTCACAAACTCACTCCATTAAGAGCGTTTGTGGAAACCAGAGAGAGTAGAGAAGAATGAATTAAAGTAAAACGTTCTTCAAAAACTTTCCCCGTAAGCACCGAAAGATGAAAGCAGAAACAGCTATTTAGAAGATTTTGAAATCGTTTTTAAAATAAAAAATTCAAAAAATTCTCAATCCGTTTAAAGCGATAAGCAGAAAGCAGATTTATTGAATTAAGACTGTTAGGAGCGCAAAAATTGAATTGAGAAAAGATGTAAATTATATTTAAATTCACGAAATCAGAAACGAATTAGAACAGCATAATATAAACCATAAAATAAATCACGGAGGCAAGATATTATATCTCTTTCCTTAATTCAATAAATCGGCCGTAAGTGCTTTCAGACAATCACGATTTATGAATCCCATGATACAACTGATCACGAACTATTACAGTAGCACACCAGTAATAGAACTCAAGCAAACAGATCTACGTTATACTCTCGAGACTACTAAACTAAGAACTTACTTGGACTAAGCAAGGGAGAGGGAGAGAGAGATCTTCAAAGGAAGGAGTGTTTGTGTTTTTGTGTGTGTGAAATAATGAGAGGTTGTGCCTCTATATATAGTAGAAGGAGGGAGATCTCAAGAAAATATTCACTGAATATTCTCGGAGTACTGCCCAAGTTTGCTTGGAGTTCACACCAAGTCTTTCCAAAAAATTAAATGAGCCTACAGCAGTCTCAAGAGCCAAAAATCCCAAAAGCCCAAGAGGCCACAGCCCACGTCCGTGCCTGTCCTTTCCCGCGTCCGTGCCCGGTTCGTCTCGCGTGTGGGAACCTTCCTCTTACTTCTACACACTTTTGAAACTAGAAGAGTGTGAAACTATATATATATGAGTGAAAAATCAGTCATATTTCTGATGTAGGATATTTCCCAAACAATCCCAAGTAGCTCACTTCACGTTCTTATTTTTCATTTAAATCAACTCCGTTTTGGACATATGAGTATACCATCTTGTAGTACTCGTTACCTGCTTTCCATTTCCCTATCGACCAGACAATTCCGAGAAGCCATTTGGCCGAAAAGTTGCCGGAAAGTCACTGTCCCAAAACCTGCAATTTTCTGTAAACTTGTTTCTGAAAATTCAGTTCCAACATTTTGGAGATTTATAGCTGTTCTTGAGAGATCTGTGGCTAGCATCGTGTTAGAAGCTTGCTAGGAGTGTGTTTTTTTTTTCAAATGCTGGTCAGAATCTTCTGTTAGAAAGGTGAGTGCATGACCATTGCTGATCTAAGCCTGTAATTCCTTTGTTTAGCTTGTTTTATGTCTATTTGTGGTTGCTTTCTTGCTTGTTGTGGTTGTTTCATGGTTCCTATGGCCTTATGTGGCTTTTAAGTGATCCTTAGACGATATGGAGGTGGTGGGAAGCGATGAACAAACTCCTGGCTTTGAGCAGAACGTATCTGTAGGGTCGGTGTCGATCAACACCAAGTGTGGGTGTTTGTCGACACCAAGGAGTTTGATGGCACGGAGAATTGTACAAGTGTCGGTGTTAGGGTTTCCGGGTCGAGGAGGGGTGTTGATCGACACTATGAGGCAGAGTTGGTCGACACCAAGAGGCAGTGTCGGTCGACACCAAGGGTCGACACCAAGAGTCAGTGTCGGTCGACACCAACCCTTTTAGTAGGCGGCTGATACTTGTTTATCTTGGTTTGTTTGTGTTGTTTGTTGATTGTTAAACTATGGATTCTCAGTTGGTTGTGTGTATAGCCCAGTAGATGGGAGGATTGCCTCACTGAGTGTTTATGACAATACTCATGCATCTCAATTGTTTGTGGTGCAGGTAAAAGCAAAGTGTGATCGTGGAATTAAGGCAATGAAGAGAAGGATGTTCTAGTGGCTCGGTTGGTGTTTGTCTGACTTCTGTTAGGTTGCTAGAGTTGAGTCCTTAGAGCATCTCCAACCGATCCCTGTTTTCTTCTCTATATATAGAGGAAAATATAGAAATCTCTATTTTAGAGGTGAGAATAGAGATGGGTTTGAGTAAAACTCACTTCTATTATAGAGAAAAAAATAGGGAGAACCTTTGGAGATGGTCTTAGAATGTTGTCTAGGATTGCTGGTTCTTTGGTTTATGTTAGAATGATTTATTGGTTTAGTTGTTATGGAATTATTATTGGTTTGTTGGTTATTTGATAATTGCTGGTTGATGTTATTGGTTTATTGATGATTATTTTCGCTGTTGTGTTCTTATTGGGGTTAGGATGTTAGTGAGTATGGGATCACTAGTCTAATATGGAATTAACCCAAACCCTAGGCCGAATATGACAACCTTCCTTGATCGCGTTTGGCGGGTAATTGCTCCAGAAAGAGTTTGTGCTACCTTCTTGCTGGTTGAGCAACCATGCCTTAATGACGAATGTAGAGGGGTTTTAGAGTAAATCTTGGAGAACCAAGTAGCACCCCTCAACTGATCCAACAACTCATCAATCCGCAAAAGAGGATACTGGTTCTTCACAATAACACAGTTCAGACCCCGATAATCTATACATAAGTAAAATCTCCAGCTCTCCCAACAGTGAAGTGCTATGACGAATGAATCTTTTTCACAACAAATCCTCCAACTAATTCTTCAGATCTACCATCTCTTCTGGAGCCACCCTGTAGGGTGCCCTAGACTGAGGAGTCGGTCCTGGTTCCAACTCAATCATGAAGGCGTCAGACCGAGATGGTGGTAATCTCTGCTACGACTTAACACACCCTCAAATTCCCGAACCATAGGGATCTCACCAACAACAACCTGCCGTACTGACTCAGGCATATAAATAGTAGCTAGGTATGCCTCACTATCCTTCCTGATCATCTTCTTTACCTGCACAGCTAAGATAACCAGAGTCCCTAATGTCGGTCTCACTCCTTTAAGTCGGTCTCACTCCCTAATAAACCAACCTCTTCCCTCCAGACTGCTAAAAAGCAACTCTACCTCGATGACAATCCAAATGTACTCTGTACTAATGCAACCAATATATACCCAATATAACATTATACAACTCCACTGGACTGATAATCAGATCTGCCGGCATCGACTCCCCAGCCACCTGAATATCCGCCCGTCTATGGTTTTGGATCAACTCGCCTCCAACAACCTTAATCCTAAAACCTAAACCCTAAGCCACAAAACCAAAGTTAGAAAAAATACCCATGATCCCGTTGGAACTGGTTACTCTTGTCTCCACGGTCGAGTACACACGCGGTGTCACATGCAACGACAACACCGTTTGTACAATATGCTGCACTCATGGCTGCACCACCACCACAATCATCGGATGCAGCTTGGGACACGCTAATTAGACATGCCTTGCCTCTCTGCAGTAGTAGCACACCCGAGTCGTCCGCGACCCTATGCTCCAAGCTACCACCCAAAGCATCCTGCACCAGCTAGAACTCGTCTTCTACATGGTGTCGAACTTCCGCTTCTGCCCCTGAATAGGCTTACCGCCATTGCTAGGAATACAGTGCGGCTGAGTTTGCTTTGGCTCCATTGGAAGACTGACAACCACAACCTGTGCTCTCAAGTCATCCTCTATCCCAGCTGTAGTCTCCACCAGCTCCGCTCTTGTATTGTAACTCCTCACCCTACACCGAGCCTTCAGATCATCGCGAAAAGCCAACAAGAATCTAATAGCTGACTTTGGCTCCAAATCCCGGCCTGCATACACCACCAGCCAACTGAACTCCGTGTCCAACTGTTGCACAGTACGGTTCCCATGAGTCAACCCGATCAAGGGCCTCATAGAGAAAGTAATTGGCATTGAACTCCCCCACAAAGTTCTTATTTCAAATTTTTGCATACTAGTTTTATTCATTTGTGTCTACATCTATTTGCATAGAAACACCCAAAAAATTGAAAATTTGAAAACAATTATAAAAAAAGAGTGTTCATGTAGTTGCATTTGCATTATAGGATTGAGTCTGGATTGCTTCAGATATGATTATTTGCATATGCATTGGAGATTATGATGACTATAGCCTTGTAAACTTGCTGATTCATTAAAATAAATTCAATGCCCTCGTTATTAGCTGTTTAATGATTGTTGATTGACTTTAGATGGTAGAACTAAACAACATCTTGAATGATTATTTCGCATTTGAAACTTAGTCGAAGCATGCTGTGATTTGATGTTATTCCGTATCTTATTTGAACCTAATCTTGACTAATAATTATCTTGTAATGCATTGAAATTAAACTCATGAACACAAGACACATACTTAGATTATCTTTTCCTTTTTACCACCCTTGTTAATCCAAGTAGCTGATTCCCATAATTGTAACAGTTAAACCCATCTAGAGCCTTACCCTTCATTCAAGCAATCCTTATTTTTTGAGTGCTATGCCTTTTTTGGATTGAGCTTAGTAGAAAGTGTTAGGTTTGAGCCGACAAGAATATGACCTTATTGTAAGATTTAATGTAGAAAGAATGAACTTGTGATAAGTGAATATGTAGAGTGAAGAAGAGTGGAAATCGTAAAGTGTAGAGAGAGTAGAGAAGGGTGTACGAGAGAGAGAGAGTATGGTGGAGAAAGAGATAATCTCTTTTCTTACTCAAAAAGGATCCTAGTTACAATCTAATTATAGGTTATAGAAAGAAGCATATTCTCTACAAGATTCTATGCACAAGTTACATTGTTGAAAGTGACATGTCTTCCTTAAACACTCATGTGACTCTTGTTTGACTTCTCTTTGGTTCCCACTTGCTTGAGCTCGACAACGTCACTTGATGGAAGGATCTAGAGACTTTGTGAACGTTAGAGGCTTCTCTTCAGGGCTGGACATGATGGACCTTCAATCGGTACGAACGGCCCATCTCGAGTGTTGTACTGACGTACGGACGTACGAACGTACAGACGGTGGTGTGAACTTTCATACTCCCCTCAAGCTTGATCAAGAGCATCGATCAAGCTTGGACTCATGAACACCCACCTCATTAAAAACCTTAGTATAGAAAACCACTTGGGAAAAACTATACATAAGGGAAAAAGAGTGTAGGTGCCATGTTTGCAACTTATGGCTGAGTAAGATCTTTAAGGCAAAGTTTGCCGTGAATGTACTCACAGACTCGTGGACTGGCAGCTTTGGTGAGTACATCAGCTAACTGTTCCGAGCTTTCAGTGTGACATGAGAGAACAACTCCAAGCTTGATTTGTTCTCAGACTTTGTGACAATCAACCTCAATATGCTTGGTCCTCTCGTGGAACACCGAGTTTGTTGCTATATGGATGACAGCTTCGTTATCACAATGCATTGTGATTGGCTTTGATGATTCGATTCCAAGGTCTTTTAGTAGAGCTTTGAGCCACATTAGTTCAGTAGTGAGTTTTCTCATGGCCCTATACTTGGCTTCAACGCTTGATAGTGAGACCACCTTTTGTTTCTTACTTTTCCATGTGACTAGGTTTCCTCCAAGGAACGTGCAGTAGCCCGTGGTTGAACGACGGTCTTCACGATCTCCAGCATAGTCAGCATCGCAATATCCCACAAGTTCAGTACTCTCATTGCGTCCCATCCAAATGCCTTGTCCCGGTGAGCTCTTGATGTATTTGAGTATCCGGTTCACCATGTTCCAGTGGTGTATGGTCGGACTTTGCATGTGCTGGCTCGCCTGGTTCACAGCAAAACAAATATCAGGCCGTGTGATAGTAAGATATATGAGTTTACCTACTAGGCGTCGATATTGTTTGACATCTTTGAATGGAGCTGCATCAAGCTCCCCCTTTCCTCATGCTTTGTAATTTTCTTCAAGTGGTGTTGAGATTGCTTTTGAGCCAAGTTTCCCTGCTTCACTCATAAGATCAAGGGCATATTTCCTTTGTGATAGGAGTAATCCTTCTTCACATCTATAAACTTTAATTCCAAGAAAATATTTGAGTTTTCGTAGATCTTTAATATCAAAAACTGATATGAGAAAACCTTTTGTGTCTTAAATCCCTACCTTGTCATTCCCTGTGATGATAATATCATCAACATAGACGAGAATGACTACAATACCTTTTTCGCTTGGCAATGTGAATACAGTATGGTCAGCCTCCGATATGCGAAATCCTCTCTTAAGTAAGGTGGTGCTTAACTTATGGTACCACGCTCTTGGAGACTGTTTGAGACCATAGATAGCCTTGTTGAGCTTGAATACTTTTCCTGGACCAATGGTGTCTTCTAAGCCTGGTGGAGGTCTCATGTAAACTTCATCTTAAAGTTCTCCTTGTAAGAATGCATTCTTAACATCCATTTTCCACAGTTCCCAATCCAGGTTTTTTGCCAAGGAGAGAACCACTCGAACTGTACGAAGCTTCGCAACTGGTGCAAACATATTGATGTTCATATATTTTACCTTGTTTTCCCTTAGTATATTTTCATCTTTTGCATCTTTTGCTATCCATTTTGGCCACTATTGTGTAGCTTTAGGACTGTTCATGCATTAGAGTATAGTTGCATTGCATTTGCATCTTTTCTTGCATAAACAGGTGATTTTAGAGCCTAAGGAGCATGGAAGCAATGCTAAAGAGGAGTGAAGCTATCAAGAGGAGAAAGCAAGGGAGTTAGAGCTGACGAAACAAGGTCCGGAGTTCCACTCGACCGCCCACTCGACCAGACACTCGACCGTGTGCGGAGAAGGACTCGACCGTGTGCGGAGAAGGACTCGACCGAGTGGAAAGAACAGAAGAAAAGCCAACTCGACCGGTCACTCGACCGAGCACCAGGTCGAGCTGACCGAGCCGCCTAGATATTTTGTCTTTTAGCATTTTTAGGGCTTCCACTCCCTTTCCTATATAAGGCCTTGTACCCTGCAGCCACCAAGGAGTCCAGCTTTTTAGATATTCTCAAACCTAGTATTTACCCTTTTGGAAATTTATGCCTTTTGCACTTTTATTTTCTTAGATCTCTCATCTACTTTTGAAGGAAAACAAGAGATTCCTTGATATTTGTTGGTTTCATAACCTTCAAAATATTAAGAATTCGAGTTTGATTCCTTCTTCAATATTGTAGATCTCTGTTTTATCTATCTAATCATGCAAGTTTCGTCATTTTCTGGATTTATGATTTCGTTGTTCATCATGTGTGATTTTGAGTAGTTTGCTTAGCTCTTAGGGATGGTTTAGGCTGGATGATGTTTGTGGTTGTTTGATCTGGTCAAGCTTGATTGTTTTAGATATCTTCTAGACTAGATATTCTCTATGCTGATCCTATAACCGAGAGGGTAAGGTTTGATCTTAAGCTTCTTAGCATCACACCAATGTCTAGGTTGCAAGATAAGGCTAGATCTAGAAATTTTCATTAGGCATGCTAAGAGATTAGATGTCTTGTTTGATTATTGACATAAATGATCTGTTGTTTAATTCTTGCTTGTATATGTTCTTTGCTATGTGAGAACTGGTCTAGAAATATATGAGCTTGATTGTTTTTGCCATGAGAGTGGATTAACATGTTCTAGGAGATAATTGTCTAGAGATTAGCTCATGTTGATTGAGATTTGTTGACCAAGTTAGATTACCACAATCTATAGTCCAGCCCATGAATCCATCCCTAAGACCTTTCTTGTTTATTGATTTCTTAGCTTAAATCATGTTTTGCTTGTTGTTTGATTCGTTTTCGTCTTGCTCTATTTTATTAGGTTTGCTCTGTTTCTCGCATTTGTCCAACTCGACCTTGTACTCGATCGCACACTCGATCGAGTGCTTGCTCGAGTTCATCCCCAGAATTCTTGTTTATGCTTTTTAGTTGTCCTGTCTTACTTCCTGTTTCATTTTAGTTGCATTCCCGCTGCATTCATTTAGTTTTCTGTTCAATCATGTTCATTACTTGCCTTGCATTAGTTTGATTCCTGTTCTAGTTTCATCACTGTCATAATCATTCTGTTCCATTTACATTTAGTGTTTTGTCCATTTAGTTTTTACATTCTGCATTTTACATTCATCATTAGGTTGTTAGTGACAAACATCCTTTATAAATGGCTTAACTTAGATAAGTATTGCACACCTTGATTGCTTGCATTACACTCACTTAGGATTGATATCTCTTATACTACAATAGCATAAGGGTAATTGAAACACCCTGCTTTCACCCTGTTCATCATCATCATCACATCATTCATTCATATCTCATTCACCAATCATCATCACCACCACAAGAAAGCGAGTTTCAATTTGGTGCTGTTGCCCATTTGAGTGTTTATTTGTGACAATTAGGGTTCATATTAGTCTAAGATTAAGTTCCTTCGATCACTTGTTCATTACTAAACTCGAATTCTTCCTCTGCTTGTCTGTGTTGCATTTCAGGTACTACTCGAGCTAACACTCGACCGTTTGCTGATCAAGTGACTGATTGAGCCACGACCCGAGTATAAATAGACGTCTCCTTTCAGTCAATTCGACCACAAACTCGAGCCTGTGCTCGACCGAGTACATGTCCGAGTCGACGATCGGGTTGTTGATGCAAACAAGGTCTAAGGGTAATCACAATCTCCAAAGGCTTCTTGACAACATCAACAGGCTACCAAAGGGTTTAAGACATCAGAGAAGAAGAGTAATACAAGAACAAGAGGATCAAGTCATCATGGAGCAACAAGATCAACATGCTCCATGGCCAAGGCACTTTGGTGCTGGAGATGCACCCAACACACATAACCAAAGATCTGGTATTGTGCCTCCTACAGTTGCTAATAATAATTATGATATCAAGAGTGGATTGATCTCTATGATCCAAGCCAACAAGTTCCATGGGTTGCCAATGGAAGACCCCCTAGACCACCTTGATGAGTTTGATAGGATATTTTGTCTCACCAAGATCAATGGTGTGAGTGAAGATGGTTTCAAGCTTAGGCTGTTCCCTTTCTCACTTGGAGACAAAGCTCATCTATGGGAGAAGACACTTCCAACAGGAGCAATCACCACATGGGATGCTTGCAAGAAGGCTTTCTTGGCTAAGTTCTTCTCCAATGCTAGAACTGCAAGGTTGAGAAATGAGATTTCTGGGTTTGCACAAAGGAATAATGAGAGCTTTTGTGAAGCTTGGGAAAGGTTTAAAGGATTCCAAACTTAGTGTCCTCACCATGGATTCAGCAATGAGTCTTTGCTCAGCACCTTTTATAGAGGAGTTCTACCCAAGATAAGGATGCTTCTTGATTCAGCCTCTAATGGCAACTTCCTCAACAAGAATGTGGAAGAAGGCTGGGAGTTGGTTGAGAATCTAGCTCAATCAGATGGCAACTACAATGAGGACTATGACAGAACAGTAAGGTCCACCTCCAATGATCAAGAGGAGAAGTACAAGAAGGACTTGAAGATGGTCAATGAGAAGTTGGATAAGATCCTACTAAGCCAACAAAAGGCCATTCATTTCATTGGTGAAGAAGAGGTTCCAGCTCAAGATGGAGATGCAGAGTTTGCTGAGTTGTGCTACATACAGAATCAAGGAGGATTCAAAGGTTACAACCAAGGAGGATTCAAGAGCAACAATCTCTCTTATAGAAGCACTAATGTGGCCAATACACAAGACCAAGTATATCCACCTCAACAGCCTCAACAGCAACATAGCTATGTACCCAAGCAGCAACAACAAGTGTTCCAGCCCCAATTGTGTCCCCCACCAGGGTTTCAGACTAACCAAGGCCAGGAACAAGACTTAAGAGCAATGATGCAACAAATATTGATTGGGCAAGCCAATGGAAAGATTGAGGAGGCTAAACAGTTTGCTGAGTTGAACCAGCGGTTAACATCACAATATAATGATCTGAACATGAAGTTTGAGGGTCTCAACTCTAGAGTGAAGTATATGGAGAGCAACCTTGCTTCCACTTCAGCTCCTAAGCCTAACCAACTCCCTGGAAAAGCTGTTCAAAACCCAATGGAGTTCACTGCTAAGGCCATTCATATCTCTAAAGAAGAAGTCACTGAGGACAGTGAAGACCAAGCTGGGGGGGGGGGGATTCATCATTTATTGAAGCCCAGAGTGAAGATTGTGCAAAGCAAACTGAATCCGGCATTGCACTCGACCAGGTGCTCAAGCCAGCACTCGATCGAGTGCCTGATCGAGTGGTCGATCGAGCTGAAGATTTTGAAGCTGTCAAACGTGCTAAGTACATTCCTCCTGCTTACAAACCGCCTATACCATTCTCAGGACGTTTCAAAGCACATAAGCTTAAGGAACTAAGGGAAATCATTGAGAAAAAAGAAATGATGGCTTTGCAACAAGAGAAAGTGAAAGCTTTGAAGGAAGAGGTTGTGATTAAGAAGAAGGAAGTGATGGCCATACAAGAGGTCATCATTGCTTACCAAGAAGAAGAGAGAGGACCTGCCTTGGAATAGTATGATCCATATCCTCTCTATCAGGATTTTTTGCTTGAATTGTCAAAGAAGAAGGCTCATGCTCAAGACCAGAATGATCTTGAAGAGCTTGAGGGAGTTATCATCCCAATTAAACTTGAGGATCTAGGTCCATTCTATCTGTCTTGCTCACTTAGCTATCTTCACTACAACCAGTGCTTATGTGACTTGGGAGCATCTATCAGTGTGATGCCTTACTCTATAGCACAAAAGCTTGGGCACACTGAATTCAAGTCCACCAACCTTCACATATGTCTAGTTGATGGGTCAAACAAAGATGTGGTTGGTAAGTTGGAAAACATTCCAGTCAAGATAGGAAAGGCAAGGATTCACACAGACTTTGTGGTTCTAGAGATGGATAAGGAGCCTGAAGATCCTATCATTCTAGGGAGGCCATTCTTAGCCACTGTTGGAGCTGTTATAGATGTCAAGGAAAGTCTTGTAACCTTGAACGTTGTTGAGGGTTTAACCATGAAGTTTGACATCTATAACCCAACCAATCTGCCTACCATTGATGATCAACCTTTCACTATCAAGGACAAAGGTGGTCATGAGGTCTCAAGTGAAGTGGCAACTCCAAAGGCTAAGCTCTCTCTTCAAGAGGATTCAGTGGAAATGCTCAAGGGTTCAGTTCAAGAGTTGACTGATCTGGTGAAGGATCTTCAAGTGCAACTCAACAAGAGGTCTTTGAGGAAAGCAAGACCAAGGCTCAAAATTAAGAAGAAATATGGTTTGTGTGTTAAGGGTGAAGTGATCAAGGATCAACTTCACAGTGATCAAGAGGTGCCTGGGAGGATTTCATCACCTCCTTGGTCTCTAAACCAAGCCTGAAAAGGCATCAAAAGTCAAGCTTAGTGACTTTAAACAAGCTCACTAGGGAGGAAGTCCCTAAGGTATCTTTGTCTTTATTTCTTAGGAGTTTTTGGTATTTTGATTTTTGTTTGGTGTTTTCATGGTCAGGGAAGCAAGGGAGTCTAGATAGAAGAAGAAAAGAAGACTCGGAAACCAGCTCGACCCCCCCCCCCCACTTGACCGAGTACCAGTCGATGGCCATAGTCGAGTTGCCCCAATCTCCTCCTCCACGTCAACAACAAGACCCCAACTACACTTTAGATAGCATGAATTAGGATGTGGACAGCTTCTTCCACAATCCATGAGGTACCACTATCACCTTCCTTGTAAATACCATTGCATTCTATATTGTGTTTTGTTTTTGGTCTTGAATCCTCTATCAAATTTCTTTCACACAGAGGACTGTGTGATTTAAGTTTGGGGGAGGGTTTGAGATAGTATTTGATGTGGTGTTTTGTTTTCTTATTTCAAATTTTTAGCATCATCATGATAGTATTTGCATTACATCTAAGGCATAGAAAAACCCTAAAAATTTGAAATTTATTGCCAAAATCTTTATAAAAAAGAGTGTTCATGTAGTTTGCATTGCATATTAGGATCTTTTTTAGCATGTTTCATGTAGGACTGTCAAATATTTGCATTTGGGATCTATGATGAGTTTTGCCTTGTTAGCTCGCTTAATTCACCAAACTAGGATCAATGCCCAAGTTAATAGTACTTTGATGCTAGTTGAGTAGTTAGAAGCATAAGATTGAACCAAGCCTTGAATTCCTGCATTGCATTTGGTCTAAATTGAAGCATGTTGTGATTTGATGCCATTTCCTATTTATAAGAACTTAATATTGACTTGTAATTATCAACTTGTGCATTGCTTTAAACTCATGGATACCATATACATATTTGGATCATCTTTTTCCTTTTTACCACTCTTGTTGATCCAAGTAGCTGATTTCCCCATTAAGAATCAGTTTCCCTACCCTTAACCTATCCTTCTTTCAAGCCATATTTATTCTTGAGTGTGTAAGGCCTTTTTGGATTGAGCTTGGTAGAATGTCTTAGGTTTGAACTGACAAGAGTAAGACCTTGTGTAGTTCTAGTTTGCATTTTCCAAACTAGATAGGACTAGGTGGTTTACTTGTTGGGTTTGAGACTTGGTTGTTTGAAAAAGAGAAGAAAAGAGGAAAAGGAGAAAGAAAAGGGTAGAGTCTTTAGGAGGGGAATGTTTTTAAGTAAAATCAAAGTCTAGTGAAAGAATGGGAAGAATAAGATTGTTTAAGTGTGGTTCTAGTCAAAGAAAAGAAAGAAAAGAAGAGTATAGCAAAATCCTTTTATGTCTTAAGAATAAGAAGAAAAGAGAACCATAGCAATAAGAAAGAATCTCCCATTCCACTAGAAAGATCAAATAAAAAACCTCTCCTAAGACTTTAAAATCAAAAGAGAAAATGGTGAAAGAGAAGTGAAGAAGTTAAATGGTAGAACTAGGACCATTTGGGTTTAGATTGATAGGATGAATACTTTGGGTGCCTTTGGGTAGACAAGGTTTTGTTCTTGTATGTGTCTAAGTGTTCTTACCTTTAGCCTTCTTCTAAAGCTCAATCTATTTTTTTTTATGAGAGAACCTTGATATTGATAAGCCCCACTCTAAAGAGAGACCATCATTGTCTCTAAACCTTTATCACCAAGCCAAATGAGTTTAAGCATTGTTTAAGATTGATTCATGTTCTTGATTAATGAATGTTAAAGGAAATGGTTGATTTGAATGCATGTGGACATCTAAGGCTCAAATCAGTAAAGGTTGTGATAGGCTTGTCTAAAATCTTTAAGTACAGCTCATTCAACTTGCATCATAGTACTAGTAACTTGGACATTGATTCTAGCTGGTTTATTGGCAAGCTTTAGGAGCTGAGATCCCACTTTCAAACCTCACCTACCTTCTTATGTCTTGTTTATTTCCTTGAGGGCAAGCAAAGACTAAGTTTGAGGGTGTTGATGTTCATATATTTTACCCTGTTTTCCCTTAGTATATTCACATCTTTTGCATCTTTTGCATCTTTTGCTATCCATTTTTGCCATTATTGTGTAGCTTTAGGACTGTTCATGCATTAGAGTATAGTTCCATTGCATTTGCATCTTTTCTTGCATAAACAGGTGATTTGGAGCCTAAGGAGCATGGAAGCAATGCTAAAGTGGAGTGAAGCTATCAAGAGGAGAAAGCAAGGGAGTTAGAGCTGAAGAAACAAGGTTCCGAGTTCCACTTGACCGCCCACTCGACCAGACACTCGACCGTGTGCGGAGAAGGACTCGACCGAGTGGAAGGAACAGAAGAAAAACCAACTCGACCGGTCACTCGACCGAGCACCAGGTCGACCTGACCGAGCTGCCTAGCTATTTTGTCTTTTAGCATTTTTAGGGCTTCCACTCCTTTTCCTATATAAGGCCTTGTACCCTGCAGCCACCAAGGAGTCCAGCTTTTTAGATATTCTCAAACCTAATATTGACCCTTTTGGGAATTTATGCCTTTTGCACTTTTATTTTCTTAGATCTCTCATCTACTTTTGAAGGAAAACAAGAGATTCCTTGATATTTGTTGGTTTCATAACTTTCAAAATATTAGGTATTTGGGTTTGATTCCTTCTTCAATATTGTAGATCTCTGTTTTATCTATCTAATCATGCAAGTTTCGTCATTTTCTGGGTTTATGATTTCGTTGTTCATCATGTGTGATTGTGAGTAGTTTGCTTAGCTCTTAGGGATGGTTTAGGCTGGATGATGTTTGTGGTTGTTTGATCTGGTCAAGCTTGATTGTTTTAGATATCTTCTCGGCTAGATATTCTCTATGCTGATCCTATAACCGAGAGGGTAGGGTTTGATCTTAAGCTTCTTAGCATCACACCAATGTCTAGGTTGCAAGATAAGGCTAGATCTAGAGATTTTCATTAGGCATGCTAAGAGATTAGATGTCTTGTTTGATTATTGACATAAATGATCTGTTGTTTAATGCTTGCTTGTATATGTTCTTTGCTATGTGAGAACTGGTCTAGAAATATATGAGCTTGATTGTTTTTGCCATGAGAGTGGATTAACATGTTATAGGAGATCATTGTCTAGAGATTAGCTCATGTTGATTGACATTTGTTGACCAAGTTAGATAACCACAATCTATAGTCCAGCCCATGAATCCATCCCTAAGACCTTTCTTGTTTATTGATTTCTTAGCTTAAATCCTGTTGTTTGCTTGTTGTTTGATTCGTTTTCGTCTTGCTCTGTTTTATTAGGTTTTCTCTGTTTCTCGCATTTGTCCAACTCGACCTTGTACTCGATCGCACACTCGATCGAGTGCTTGCTCGAGTTCATCCCCATAATTCTTGTTTATGCTTTGTAGTTGTCCTGTCTTACTTCCTATTTCATTTTAGTTGCATTCCCGCTGCATTCATTTAGTTTTCTGTTCAATCCTGTTTATTACTTGCCTTGCATTAGTTTGATTCATGTTCTAGTTTCATCATTGTCATAATCATTCTGTTCCATTTACATTTAGTGTTTTGTCCATTTAGTTTTTACATTCTGCATTTTACATTCATCATTAGGTTGTTAGTGACAAACATCCTTTATAATTGGCTTAACTTAGATAAGTATTGCACACCTTGATTGCTTGCATTACACTCACTTAGGATTGATATCTCTTATACTACAATAGCATAAGGGTAATTGAAACACCCTGCTTTCACCCTGTTCATCATCATCATCACATCATTCAATCATATCTCATTCACCAATCATCATCACAACCACAAGAAAGCGAGTTTCACGTATCTCGATAGTCCTTCCCATACGTTTGTGTAAATCCTCTTGCGAAAAGTCGCGCCTTATATCGTTCGATCTCCCCATCACTCTTGTACTTGATAGTGAAGATCCAGCGTGACATCACGGCTTTCTTGCCTTTAGGGAGGTCAGCTTCATCCCATGTGTGATTGGACTCCATGGCCGATCGTTCAGCACTTACAGCGTCTCGCCATTCTTTATGCTCTTTGGCTTCATCATAGCTTTGTGGGTTCCAATGCTTGTCAATTTTACCAAGAAACGCCTGATGATCCGAAGGAAAATGTGCAAGCGTGCAGACGGCTTGGATAGGGTGAGCTACAACCACATTGTTGTAGTAGTCTCGTGACACGTTCTTAAGACGTTCGCTTATGCGTATGGGAACTATAGCCTCCGGAATATCACTCACATCATCCTCATCATCGGTTGGTACATCTTCAGCTTCACCGGAGTCATCAGCTCTATGAACTGAATTTAAACCATCGTTATCATCGTGGGACGGTGACGATATGCTCTCGGTTTAAGTACCATGATTGGGGTCATCAGTCAGGGGTGATGGGTGAGTGGTGCCATTGTCTTGCATAGGCGTTGTAGGTGATGTTACCTCTGATGAGCTTGGTCTATCTCGAGTAGTTTCCACCCCAAGCTTCTCAAGGATAATCCGGAGGTTGTTGGCTTAATCGGATGGAGATGTAGTCAAGTATTTGATGTTAGCCCAATTCTTCTCATCATAATATCCCTTTGATTCCACAAATTTAACATCACGTGAGACGAGAACTCGCTTTGTGTCTGGCTCATACCATTTGTATCCCTTTTGCGTGGTAGAGTAGCCGATAAACATACTCTTGATACTCTTTTTGTCAAGCTTGTCATGCCGCTCACCTGGTCTCAAGACATAACACACACAACCAAAGACTCGTAAGTGATCAAACATTGGATTTTCTTTGTTCAATACCTCAAATGGTGAGATGTCTTGAAGAATCTTGGTAGGTGTTCGATTGATGAGATAGCATGCTGCTAACACGGCATCTGTCCAAAAACGTTTTGGAACATTGGTGCGAAACATCATGGACCTTGCTACCTCCATGAGATGTCTATTCTTCCTTTCAGCAACCCCATTTTGTTGTGGTGTGTAAGGACAACTTGTTTGATGAATATTGCCATGATTGGTGAGATGTTGTTTGAAGGCATGACTTGTGTACTCCCCACCATTATCTGATCGCAAAATTTTAATCCTTGCATTATAGTGGTTAGTCACATAATTTTGAAAGTTGATGAATGCCTCAAGAACCCTATCTTTAGAAGGAAGCAAGGTTAACCAAGTATATTTGGATTTTTCATCAATAAAAGTGACAACATATTTTTGATTTTCTCTAGATAGGAAGGGAGATGTCCAAACATCTGAATGAACCAAATCAAAACAATTTTCATAAATAATCATAGACTTAGGAAAAACATACTTGCAATGTTTACCAAGAATACAAGCCTCACAATCTTCATTTTTAAAAGACATATTTGGAAACATAAGTTCTATAGCTCGAAAATGAGGATGTCTTAGTCTAGCATGCCAAATAGCACTATTAGCCTTAACAATAATTGAACTAAAACCAGGAGGATAAAAATGGAGCTAGGTTGGAATCCTCAAGCACATAGAGGTCATCTTTCGAGACTCCTTCGCCAAGCACTCTACTTGTGTCAATATCCTGAGAATGTACATTGTTAGGACCAAATATTGCATAACAATTTAAATCAGTAGTAGCTCTCTTAACTGATAACAAATTTGAAGTAAAGCTAGGAATGTAGAATGCTTTAGATGTTTTATCAAATAATTTTAGGTTACCAATGCCTTTAACTGGAACCTTTTCAACATTAGCTATAATCACATTGCCATTTGCTGGTTTAATTTCGCTAATTAATTTAGAATCACTAATCATGTGATGAGAAGCTCCAGAGTCAATAATAAGAGGTTTAGTAGGGTTTAAGGCGAGATAAGAGTTACCGGACGCCTCTTTGAGGGCTTTGATGAGAGCGTCCAGGTCCGATTTCCTCACCAGCTCCGAAGACGCCTTTAAAGCAGTCCCATTACCCTCTGGAGTATGACCATTTTGTGTGAAGGTTGGTGCTTCTCCCACCATGTTTGCTTGGTGAGCTATTGGTCCTCCACGACTTGGTCCTCCACGATTGATACGAAGATGGGGATGAAGAATCCAACATCGGCTCTTGAAGTGACCAGTCTTCTTTCAATGTTCACAAAATGGTGGATTCTTGTCTTCATGCTTGAAGTATCTTTTGTTTGCAATAGCAATCTCAGCCTTGTTGGCTGTCACAAGCTCTCTTTTGCCTCCAAATAACCCAATAGAGCCATGTTATTTTTGAATCTGGTTACAAACTTCATCAAGGCTTGGAAGCTTTTCCGACCTCAAAATGTGCTTGATAAGGTCATTGTAGAAGGGGTTTAGTGTCATGAGCAGGCCAAAAACTTTTTCTTGTTCACGCCTTTCGTTTAGGACCGCCAGATCAATAGTCGCCGGTCGAAGCATCTCTAGTTCAGCCCAAAGAGATCTGAACTTGACAAAGTATTTTGTGAACTTCATATCCTCCTGATTGAGGTTGTTGATGGCACGTTTGATCTCAAAGATGCGGTTGACATTTGTGACATTACCAAACACATTTTGGAGTGTATCCCATAGATCCTTTGCGGTTTCACAATATGAGTAAGCCTCAAGGATGGGAGCGTCAAGGGAGTTTTGAATGATGGCTAGAACTACTTGATCTTCTTGGAACCACTTGTCCTCTCCACTGGCGGCAAGATCCTTGCCGTCGTCGGTGGTCTTACCACTTGGTGCTTCACTTGTGGTGATGTGGGACCAAAGTCCTTGGCCACATAGGGCTGTTTTTGTGGTTTTTGCCCACAGTAAGTAGTTATATCCTTTGAGAGTAACTGGAACAATCAAGGTTTTGATGCTCTCCATGATAAACTGACCGTTTGTTACAAGTATTGTACAAAGGTTAAAGAAGAAGAGATTTTTAAGAACTTAGCACAAAAGCTAAGATATTTGGTGCGGAAGAGTTTGGTGGATGTGAGAATCAAAAGAAAGGAGCGACTTGCTCTGATACCATATAAGATCTAATGTAGAAAGAATGAACTTGTGATAAGTGAATATGTAGAGTGAAGAAGAGTGGAAATCGTAAAGTGTAGAGAGTAGAGAAGAGTGTACGAGAGAGAGAGTATGGTGGAGAAAGAAATAATCTCTTTTCTTACTCAAAAAGGATCCTAGTTACAATCTAATTATAGGCTATACAAAGAAGCATATTCTCTACAAGATTCTATGCACAAGTTACATTGTTGAAAGTGACATGTCTTCCTTAAACACACATGTGACTCTTGTTTGACTTCTCTTTGGTTCCCACTTGCTTGAGCTCGACAACGGTCATTTGATGGAAGGATCTAGAGACTTTATGACCGTTAGAGGCTTCGCTTTAGTGCTGGACATGATGGACCTTCAATCGGTACGAACGACCCATCTCGAGTGTTGTACGGACGTACTGACGGTGGTGTGTACTTTCATACTTATGTTGTTCTAGTTTGCGTTATCTGGGCTAGACAGGACTAGGTGGATATTTGTTATGGGGGTTTTGGAGTTATTGGTTTATAAAAAATAAAATAAAAAGGAATCAGAAAAATGGGAAAGAAAAGGGTACATAGTCGCTAGAAAAAAGAAAAAGAGCGGTCAGAAGTTTTAATTTTTTTATTAAATGATTTGGGAAAATGCATAGTAAAAAAAAAAAAAATGTTGGTTCTAAGAAAAGGAAATAAATGAATATAGAAGAATAGTTTGATAAGAATCCCAATCTTCTAGAAGATTTCAAAAGAACGAAAACACCCCCCTAAGACTAGCTTAAGAGAAACTCAAAATTTAGGGTAGAAATTAAATATTTTCTGGGTGTAGATTAGGAAGGATCAATATCAATATATGTACCTTTGGGTAGATGGGATCCTATTCTTGTATGCATCTGTTGGACTTACCTTTAGCATTCTTCTAAAGCTCAATCATTCTTTTTATTGAATGAAACCACTGCATAAATAATAAACCCTTTGAAAAGGAGATCTTAATTGTCTCTAAGAACCTTGACCCTAGCTAATTAAATGAGTTTGATAACAATGCATAGCTTGATTCGTGGTTCTTTGTTAATGAATATTAAAGAGAATGACAAATCTGAATGCATGTGTAGATTAGGGATAGAATTGGGTTTCGCTGTGATTTGTGTGGCAAAAGTTCTTATGTAGACTCGTTCATTATGCATCTTAGAGTTAATAACTTAAAGGAGTGGTAAAAATGAACATTTTAAATTGCTGATGCTGGATTTATCTATCCTATCTCAGATAGTACTTGGATATCTCCAGTACATTGCGTTCCGAAAGAGGAGGAATTACAATGATCAAAAGTAATAAAGATGAATTGATCCCCACTAGGTCAATTACAGGGCACATAAATAGTATTGATTACAGGAAGTTGAATGCAGCCTCCAGAGAAGATCATTTCCCCTCGCCCTTCATTGAGCAAATGTTTAAAAGGCTTGCCAATCACCCCTACTACTATTTCCTAGATGGGTATAGTGGATTTTTCTGAATTCTTATACACCCATCAGATCAGGAGAAAACCAGGTTCACCTGTCCCTACGACACTTTTTCTTATAAGAGAATGCCTTTTGGTGTTTGTAATGCTCCTGCAACTTTTCAGGGATGCATGACATCTATCTTTTAGGACTTGATAAGGACAGGTGAACATGGTTTTATAGGCAATTCATCAAGGATTTTTCCAAGGCTGCAAGACCGTTGACGCGACTTCTTTGTAAAGAAGCAGAATTTATCCTCGACAAAGACTGCTTAGAAGCTTTCAACAAAATCAAAGAAGCCCTTGTGTGAGCGCTTCAATAGTTCAAGCTCCAACTGGGACCATTGTTTTTGAAATCATGTGTGATGCATCTGACTATAATATTAGAGCCGTATTGGGACAACAAATAGACAAAATGATCCATGTGATCTACTACGCCAGCAGAATGATGGACGAGACACAAACTAGGTATGTCACAACAGAAAAGGGGATGTTAGTTGTTGTCTTTGCATTCGAAAAGTTCAAGAGTTATCTAGTGGGATTGAAAGTCGTGGTTTACACAGACCACACTGCCTTGAGATACATCTACTCCAAAAAGGATATTAAACCCAGGCTTCTAAAATGGATTCTTCTGCTGCAAGAGTTTGACATAGAGATTTCGGACAAGAAGGGGATTGTGAATGGAGAGACTGACCACTTGTCTAGGTTAAGAATTGAGGACCCCATCTGATACACAGGTTTTCACCCAGGGTATCAATCCCCTATGCAGTTGTAGTACAAAGGGTTATCAATCCAAATGGTTGTCTATTTCTAGCAGGAAGGATATGACCAGTACAATACAAGTCAAGCCAAGCAGATAGGGTTTTGGTTCTAACAATCCTAAAATAAACAAAATAAAAGAATATAAACAAGTAAACCACACGTTCTAAGCACTCGATGCAATCAATCGAGTACATGATCGAGTGGGGTGATCGAGTATGCAAGTGAGATATGAACAGCTCGAAGTATTACTCGATACAGGTTATCGTGTACCTGATCGGGTAAGTGGTCGAGTAAGTAAAGAAAATGTAAACAAATAAAATACGAAAGTTCCTAAGGATGGGGGTAATCGAATCCTAAGTATTCTAGACCAGTACAGATGCCTTTCATGCCTCAAGCGATTATTTCCTAGACAATGAACCTCTAAGACCTTGTCACCACACTTTCGCACTAGCAACAATCAACCTTGAACACATTACCACACTGTCGCACTAGCAATATGAACAAGCAGGCATTAAGAACGATTCATTATTGTCAGTAAACTTAAACTCATCTAATTTCTTACTCAAGAGTTAAGTAAACCTCTAGCATTGGCTAAATCAAGCATTTTATCTACTCCTTTCGGCCTGTAGCATTTGTGAACGCCCTAGATCTAATCTCAACCTTTCGGTCTGTTGACAGCATTAAGAACACCAACCTAGAAGGAAATCTATCAATCATTTACAATCAACTAAGGCATCCTAACCGATCAAGAACACAAAATCATCTATCCCATCCCTGGAAACTTTATAACACTACTCGGACATAGAAACGAATAACAAAGCAATCAAAATGAATGAAACTGACATTGTATTAAAAGATAGAGTAGAGTAGAAAGAGTATATGATAGAAATCTAAGAAAACTACAAAATAAAAATGCAAAACAAGAAGAAAAAATGTTGAGTCGCTCAGTTCTCTCACAGAAGGTCTCGCTCTCTGGTTTGAGGGTCTGCGGCGTGCTCGTTTGCGAGCTAGGAGAGGAGGGGTTTATATATGGAAACCCATTTGACCTAGCTTCCCAGACTTGCCTGATGGTCTACTCGATGGGGTACAAGAGGGTGAAGTCGGGTTACTCCTCGGGTGGATCTTCGGGTTGCTCTTCATGCTCTTGGATCCTCCTCGATCCTGTTGGAGTTCAGACTTGTTCTTGTAGCTCGATGGCTCCTTCGGGTACATGCTCGAGTTGTCCTTGTTTTTCCCCATTTTTGGCTCTTTAGCACCTGTTTTTATCCAAAATATGCAAATGCAGAAATGCAACACCCTAAATGGCTCTCTAGCTCTTTCTCTCTTGTCTTTTTTTTTTTTTTGGAGACTATAGCAAGAATTTTTTTTTTTTTTTTTTTTTTTTTTTTTTTTTTTTTTTTTTTTTACTTAGAGACTTAGAGCTAATTGATTCTAACCTTAGGGAATTTTCTCTCTCTTTTTTTTTTTCACAACCCATCCCCAAATAAACATTCTAACCACCTAACTTTCAAAACCTAATCTGAGATGGATTTGGAGAGTTTAAAAAGCACTTATACACATTTTGTCCCAAAACAGGCTAAAACCGAGAAAACATTGCATAGAAGCTGTAAAAAGCTTTGTTAGTTTTTCTAGGTTTAAAATGTGTGTTAATCCAATGAAACTGACTAATTATAAGAATTTGAGATGGATTTGGAGAGTTTAAAAAAACACTTATACCCATTTTGTCCCAAAACAGTCTAAAACCGAGAAACTATTGCATAGAAGCTGTAAACAGCTTTGTTAGTGTTTCTAGGGTTAAAATGAGTCTTAATATAATGCAACTGACTAATGATAAGAGTTTGATATGAATTTTTAGAGTTTAAAAATTACTTATACCCATTTTGTCCCAAAACAGGCTAAAAGCGAGAAAACATATCATAGAAGCTGTTAACAGCTTTGTTAGTGTTTCTAGGGTTAAAATGTGTCTTAATCCAATGCAAGTGACGAACTTTAAGAATTTGAGATGGATTGGGAGAGTTTAAAAAACACTTATACCCATTTTGTCCCAAAACAGGCTAAAACCGTGTAAACATTGCTTAGAACCTGTAAGCAGCTTTGTTAGTGTTTCTAGGGTTAAAATGTGTCTTAATCCAATGCAACTGACTAACTCTAAGAGCTTGAGATGGATTTGGAGAGTTTAAAAAACACTTATACCCATTTTGTCCCAAAAATGGTTAAAACCGAGAAAACATTGTGTTGAAGCTGTAAACAGCTTTGTTAGTGTGTATATGGATAAAATGTGTCTTAATCCAATGAAACTGACTAATTATAAGAATTTGAGATTTGATTTGGAGATTTTTAAAAACACTTATACTCATTTTGTCCCAAAACATGTGAAAACCAAGAAAACATTGCTTAGAAGCTGTAAACAGCTTTGTTAGTGTTTCTAGGGTTAAAATGTGTCTTAATTATATGCAACTGACTAATTATTAGATTTTGAGATGGATTTGGATAGTTTAAAAAACACTTATAGCTGTTTTGTCCCAATACAGGCTAAAACCGAGAAAACATTGCTTAGAAGCTGTAAACAACTTTTCTGTGTGGTTTCTTAAATCGAAACCACATACCGAAATTATATCCTAAAATATTTGAGATACCTCTTAAAAAATTCAATCGAACACAACAAGCTTCTTCTTAAAAACCCAAAAAGTAGAAAACATTTTAGTACAAAGCGGGCAAAAATCCAGAATCAATATGAGTATCCAAACCCAGATTTGTCTAACCTTTAATTGCGTTATCTGTTTCCAAACTCAGTATCCAAATTCAGTAGTAGCCTTCAATAGAGAAGAGAGATGAAAAGAATTTAATTGAGCAAAATTTTAGTGAAAGAGGTGAAACAATGGAGTGATAGAGCGGGAAAATTTTTAGCGAAAGTGGTGAAACCAAAAAGTTTAGTCCCAAATTTTTGGTTGTGAGGGAGTAAAGAGCGGGCAAAATTTTAGTTTTCTCCGCCTAAACATTAGACAGAGTTGAAGAGATTATCTGTGGTGTGTATAGTACGTTGACATAAAAGCATAACCAAATTAAATAGTTGACTACTTAGACACAGCGTTTACACATTGGAAAACGCTATATAAAAAAAAAAGATCATATCTACCGTAGCAGACCAGTAAAATTCTTGTAGTGTATATATATGTTAAAAATTATTAATAAGTTTCAAGTCACACACAGTTAAAGGTTTGCGTGTTACGTCTACTTGTAATATATATATATATATATAAAGCTATTTTTACTCATTCCTGGTGCTGCCACATCAACAATTCCTTCTTTAGTTTTTGGGTCTAACAGATACTAATTAGCTTACTAATTAGATACAAAAATACAAATTGATCCACTAAATATTATAACAAAATTGGGCTAACGTGTCTAGGCCCACAATATATCTAAAGCCTATGGTTTTACCCTAATAACACTTCTCTACTGTGCCGTCAAGTAAGATCCACCTTTACATGTTCTCACCTCCTTAACTCTCGATCCATGGCGTTTGAACATCTGATGACTTCCAGTATATCATCTTTGTTTGTAACGGCTAATTTTGTCGTTCAATCTTCTCTCATCTAATGCGCAGCCCACTACTTCTTCTTTTAGTTGTTGTAAGTCCTTTTCTTATATAAAGCAATCTCTTCCATTTGGCTGGAGTTTCATTTCATGTGTAGAGTGTGGGACGAAAATAGTGAAGAAGCAGGCATCCCTAAAGGCAATAACTTTAAGTGCCGCTCAACTACAACAGTTGGAGATGTCAAGTAACATTACTAACTGCTGCACGAAGCTCAATATTTTTTTTTTAAAACTTCCTTTAGTTTCCTAACCATTCTCTACTTCAACCATGCCATATACCTTGTGGAACTGGTTGTTAACGACAGCATAACCAGCGGCGTCTTTGTCGCCTTTGATAAAGACATGGTCAAGTTAACCAAGCAACAACGCTAGCTTTGCAGATGGTATACAATCCAATAATCTTTTAATGTTTACTCAGTTCTTTCCAGCATTCTATTTTCATTTGTCTACCACCTATCACTCACTCCATTTACTCTTGCTTGTCCTAGGCTGATTCTGATGAAAACTCAGAATCTGAAGATCCAATTCCCAAAATAGTCTCTTATAATTGTTGGAAAGAAATAGTCTCTGAAATGAACTTTTGTTTTGGTTAACAATTTGTGAAAATCAGAAACAGTATTGATATATGATCATTTTCACCGGAATCAAGCAACAACTTATCATTTTTATGACAATCTACGTTAATATCAAGCAAAGAGTGATGATTTATTAAATCATTCAAAAACTGCAGAAAGAAAGAAAAAAACGTAACCTACAGTTTGGTTGGTTTGTTCAATAGATGTCTCTGTTGGCCCTTAATAATATCAATTTTTGGTTCAGTCAAGTTAGAAGATTGCGTCACCTGGTTTGGTTTGCGTGGTCTCACTGGCTGACCTTGTGCATTTTTTAACAAAACCATAAATATGTTACATGATACACCTTGAGCTTACTGCTATTATGTGTCCTAGCCCATTTTCTTGTCCTCTTTTACGGCCCATTTACAGTGTCTTTTTTTCTTTGGTTTCAAGATGTGCTCATTTTTTTTGTCTTGGATAATCTGTATCCATAAACCAAAAATATTTCAGCTCAACTAGAACATTGCATTGCCTGCCACATAGTGGAGATGGATAATAGTGATATGTGTGAATGTTTGAGTGTTAACAAATATGTGAAAATGCATATTATAAAAGTTTTCAAGTTTATCATTGCCTTACGAAGATAGATCGGTCAAACATAAGACAAACAAAACAGAAGTTATATATTATCCAACCCTTGACTAATTTGTCTAAGAAAATTAGCAATACAGTGGTCACATATAACTCTTTGTTTCTGAATTCTATAATATCATTTCTCCTGCAACTTTCAATATGAATTACATTCCCATTACATAGTCTTTTTGAGAATGGAAAGGAAAAAAAAAAAGAAAAGAAAAGTAACATATTAAAAAGGGGTTATTGTTGATTTGGGGCTTTTTTAGCCAAAATCTTTGAAATAGAGTACTTTTATCCATGCTTCTAGATTTAGAGTTTTTTGGTGAGGCAAAAAACCTAATTTAGCCTTGGCTAGTTATTGAGATAAGAGGAAGAGAGACAGCTCAACAACGATCATCTTTCACCGCCGGCCACATGTTCCGATGTCGAAGACCTCCAGTCACCGAGTTCTCCTTCAGTTGCATCAAAAACTCATTCAGTACTTGAAGAAGAAACTCTCTCTTCGATCATGAAACAAAATTCTCCATCTAGACAACTCAAATCTGAACTTAAGAGGCATCACCATCAAAAGCTAAAAGCAAAAGCTCCATCACTCGAATTACATATCAATCCCAATTTCTTCATTCTCAAACCAAAGGAACCAAAAATACATCAAACCACCATCATGAATCGATCATCCGTGACTAATATACTAAACTCCATTGATGAAAACTAAACCCTAAGAAAACTAGTAATTGGTGAACCCAAGGGAAAAAGGTAAACGAACTTTGCATTTTTTGTTTCGAAATTTCAGAAAGTTTTAATTTTTGAAGTTTCTCATCTACATCTACAGCATTCTTAACCAATCACAATCAGCATAATCATCATAGATTTGCATCTCGATAACAATATATTGCCCAATCAATGCATAAATTATTTTTTTGTTTAATCTTGATATTCATAAGATTTTAGATTCAAGAAGGAGATGTATATGTTCTTCGAAGTTGTTCATCACAGGAGAGTGAGAGAGAGAGAGGCTGCGGCGGATATCAGAAGGGTTCCGTGTGTTCAGAAATTGGAGCACTTTGTATCAGAATATTAATCTATTTTTTCTTTCGATCTCCAGCGGTTGAAGTTGTTCATCACATAAGAGAGAGAACAGAGGCTGCGGCGGAGAGATCGAAGGTTTGATGTGGGCAGCTTGTAGAGGGTAATTTTGTCATTTTAGTGTAAAAATAATGCCTAAATATGGAAGCATGGACAAAAAGTCCTAATTGGACAATACCTATGAAAATAGATGCTTATCTCATAATTAACTCTATTAAAAATGTACACTGTAAACAGGACAATATATAAAGGAGACTAAGGGCATCTCCAATGGTCCTCTATTTTTGTCTCTATAATAGAGAAATTTTATAATAGATGTGAGTTTTACTCCAATGCTCATCTATTCTCACCTCTAAAATAGAAATTGCTATTTTTTCCTCTCTTTAGGGCATCTCTAATGGTCCTCTATTTTTGCCTCTATACTCTATTATAGAGTAATTTTTGCTCCAGTGGTACTCTATTTTCACCTCTATAATAGAGATTGCTATTTTTTTCCTCTATTGGTGAACTATTTTATTTACACAGTAGTCTTCTTAATCTTTAACTTCTTTTATTTATGACCAAAATAAATAAAATAAGTATTTTTAAGAACTAATAATATAAATTTAAGTATAAATATTTATTCTAAAATATTGAGACTACCATTTGCAAAAGATAATTTTATAAAGGTGTTACAAAATTTAAAGTAAAATGGGTTAGTTTGTAATTTTTATAAATAAAAAGTGTTAATGGTAAAATAAAAATAGTATCTATTTAGAATATTCTTTTATAGAGGAATAAATAGGGAAAACCATTGGAATAAAATTCATCTCTATTATAGAGATCCTCTATTATAGAGAAAAAAATAGGGTAAACCATTGGAGATGGTCTTATAGAGGAACCCTATTTTTTTTTTTACAAAGGTTCCTCTATAAATAGAGGAAAAAATAGCAATCTCTATTTTATAGAGGACCATTAGAGTAAAACTCACCTCTATTATAGAGAAAAAAATAAAGAAAACCATTGGAGATGGTCTAAGGATGGATTTGCGAGTTTCACCTATCAATGTTCAAAGCAGTAGCACAACCTTCAAGGTGTATAACTGAGGTTAACAACTTGAGTAGGCCGGATTAACTCCTCAGTCTCCTTATCAATTTTCACAACCGCAATGTAACCACAGAGTTATTCCCTAAAGTAGCAGCGTCCTGCACCCATAATGAATTGTAAGACCACTGTTAAACAACAAAGATGAGGTAACATTAAAAATTTACACACGAAAAGAGTAGAGAGTTGTAAAAATTATTGACATGGGGGAGCAGTTTTTCATCTGTTGTAAGTCCCTTGTAAGTCTTTGTTCCATCTGAAACACTATTCAGTCTCTCCACTGCTGTCTTCCAAGGCATAAATGCAATAACAGAAAATTGGTTGGACTGAACAGAAAGAGACTGAATGTTGTGTGTTATTACTGGAACTCTTACACGTACATATATACCAATACAATCTTGTAGAATAAGCTAAACATAAATGCCTAATTACAGACAATATCAATCAAGGATATGTACAGAGTTATTAGTATAAATGGAGATATCATATTTCCTAAAGTGTTGGTGTCGAGAATCTCTCCAATACCCTCCCTCAAGTTGGAGCAGGATTGGTTGAAAGACCCAACTTGCAAATAATTTCTTCGAATTCGCGACGACCCAATGCTTTGGTGAAGACATCAGCTAGTTGCGAGGCTGATCGAACGAAACGTAGGCGTATAAACTTTGCCTTTGCCGCATCACGGACATTATGACAGTCAAGTTCGACGTGTTTAGTGCGTTCATGAAACACAGGGTTTGTGGCAATGTGAATTGCTGCTTTGCTGTCACAATGTAGATCGATAGGTGCCTTGTGCATGACTCCTAAGTCTTCCAGTAGACCCTTGAGCCATTTAAGTTCGCGTAACGTCAGTGACATGCTGCGATACTCGGACTCCGCAGAAGACATAGAGACAACTTTTTGCTTCTTTGAACGCCATGACAAAGGAGAGGTGCCAAGAGAGATAAACCACCCTGTTAACGAACGACGATTTACCGGACAACCCCCCCAGTCAGCATCACACCAACCAGTTAACGTGAGATTATCATCAGAGGATAAGAGAATGCCTTGCCCTGGGGATCCATTTAAGTAACGCACAACACGTAACGCTGCTTCCCAATGAGCTTGCGTCGGCCTCTGCATAAATTGGGACAAGATATGAACAGAGTATGTGAGATCAGGTCGGGTTGCAAGGAGGTATATCAAACGACCCACCAAGCGACGATAGCGTTCTGGTTCCGGAAGAAGAGGACTAGTAACGCGACCAAGACTGTGTTGCTGTTCCATGGGAAACGTCTCTGGCGTACTGTCCAAAAGACCTGCTTCCTTGAGAATATCCAATGCATATTTTCTTTTATTTAAGAAGATCCCATCATCTCTCCTTGCTACTTCAATGCCCAAAAAATATTTCAAGGCACCAAGGTCCTTCATATGAAAACAGGAACTGAGATACTCTTTAAATTCAGAGATTGCATCCAAACAACTACCTGTGATGACCAAGTCATCTACATAGACCAGAACATAGATGCAAACATCTCCTTTCTGTAACGTGAAGAGAGAGTAGTCACGGTAAGACTGCTTGAAACCATACTTGAGCAGGGCAGTATGGAGCTTTTCAAACCAACAACGCGGGGCTTGACGGAGACCATATAGAGATTTGCGCAACCTACAGACCAGATTACGTTCACCATTCTCGGGTCGAAATCCTGGAGGCAGCTTCATATAAATCTCTTCATTGAGATCACCGTGTAAGAAAGCGTTGTGCACGTCCATCTGATGTAAAGACCAACGACGAGCTGCTGCAACTTTGAGTGTGGCACGAATCGTTGTCATCTTAACAACAGGGGCGAATGTTTCAGAGTAATCGACACCTTCCTTCTGATTGTTTCCGAGAACTACCAATCTCGCTTTATAGCGCTCAATGGTACCATCAGCTAGATATTTTATTCGGTATACCCATTTAGAGCCTAAAGCTTTCTTACCAGGAGGTAGCTCTGTGATGTCCCATGTATGATTGATCCCATGAGCATCGATTTCTGTCCCCATAGCAGCAGTCCATCGTTTATCAGTGACAGCTTCACGAAATGTCATGGGTTCGACTCCGGAAGTGATTGCCATAAGAAACGCACGATGTTGAGGAGAGAAATCCTCACATTCCAAGATATCAGACACCGGAAAAGGACAAGTAGGCTCAGGCAGGATCGGACCAGCTTGGACTGTGCGAATAACAAAGTCTTTTAATTTAATAGAGGGCTGTTTCTGTCGCTTTCCACGACCAAGGTCCTCGAGAGCAGCTTGATCGATTTCAGGAGAACCCTCCCTGTCATCGGAATCGGAAGCTTCGATCGTATGGTGACTATCGGGAGAGGAGGGCGATGATGAGGTGTCTACCGGGCTTAGAGAAGGCCCACTAGGAGTTGATGGAGATGACGATGAGAGAGGCCCAGTTGAAGAAGATGGGTCCAAAGAAGGACCAGGCCCAATATGTGGATTAATTTGTTCTTCGTCATCAACATCCGCTATAGGTGACGGAGGGTCGAGAACAGAAACAGAGCCGTCGACTACTGCCGGCGTGTGCGACGATGGCGAAGGAAGAAGCCAATCACCGTCTAAATCAACATCGACCAATGGAGCCTCATGACTGTCAGTATATGAAGGAAACACATCTTCAACAAAGACGACATCGCGAGAAACAAAAAATTGTTCAGTTTGGAGATCGAAGAGAGTCCAGCCTTTCTTACCAAAGGGGTAACCGACAAAGATACACTTCCTACTGCGAGAGGCAAATTTGTCACCTCCACGGCGCTGATTGTGCGCATAGGCGAGACACCCGAAGACTTTAAGATTGTCGTATGCCGGAGCAGTCCCATACAAGAGCTCGTAAGGTGTTTTGCCTTGTAATAGAGGAGACGGTGTTCGATTGATGAGGTGAGCTGCAGTGAGAACACTTTCTCCCCAAAATTTGACCGGCAAATTCGATTGAAACAACAAGGCTCTGGCGACGTTTAACAGATGACGGTGCTTCCGCTCAACGCGACCGTTCTGCTGCGGTGTGCCAATGCAGGACGTTTGGTGAAGAATTCCTTGATCAGCAAACATGTCTCGCATACAAACAAACTCAGTGCCATTATCACTTCTAACTGTTCGAATTTTCATATCAAACTGCCGTAACACCAGTTTGAGAAAATTCTGAAACAGAGGCTTGACTTGAGCCTTGTCACGCATCAGATACACCCAAGTACAACGTGAGAAATCATCAATTATGGTGAGAAAATAATGAGAATCACATGTACTAGAAGAGCGATATGGTCCCCAAACGTCCAAATGTATCAAATCAAATATCCTCAACGCTTTATTATGACTGGAATGAAACGAATCTCGAGTTTGTTTGGCTTGCAAACATACATCACAAGATGAAAAATCAGAAACACGTTTACTAATAACTGGAAGCAAATCAAAAACTCCATTAGAGGGATGACCTAGCCGCTGATGCCATGTATGCTCAGCTCCATCCTTATTCATATGAAAAACATTAAGAACCCCAATGCGTCGAAAGAAGTAGAGACCCTCTCGCAACTCACCGGCGCCAATCAACGTCCTCGTTATACGGTCCTGTAACACACACCCGATGTTAGCAACTTGCATCACACAATCGCAATCCTTTACGAGTTGTGACACAGAGATGAGATTACACCGCAACTGAGGAACTAACAACACATTCTGTAATGAAAAACCATCATCAAAGCTAACTGTCCCTTTCTTAGTTGTGGTAGTCTCATGTCCATCAGGAAGACCAATTTTACAAGATAAAATTGTTGTTATATCATTGAGAAAAGTGGAACTACTCGTCATATGATTAGAAGCTCCAGTATCAAGAACCCAATCAAGAGAATCAGGCTTACCACTTAGACGTTGCGAAGGTGCCTTGGTTTGTTTCTCGAGAAGATGCATCAAAGTTTTCCACTGGTCGTTGTTAAGACCAGTGAACCCATTACGAGAAGCTTCACTGCTTTGATCTTCATGTCCGATTACACAGGCTGCATTAGCCCGTGCCATGCTGCTTTGTCCACGACCACGAGCAGACTTCCCACCTCTCTCACCCCACCACTGAGGATAACCAACCAGCTGAAAGCATGTCTCCTTGGAATGCCCACGACGCTTGCAATGGGAGCACAGAAGTTTGCTTTTGTCTTCTATGACCTCAGGGGTGCGAGAGGTTTGTACTGCAAAAGCCGCGACTTGCCCAGCTTGCTCCTCACGATTCCGTAACACGGTACGAACACATTCCACAGATTTGACTTTGGAATACACTTGATTTAAGTTGGGCAGAGGCTCGCTGCTGATTATTGTTGTACGAAGTCCACCAAAGACTGCGTCATCAAGTCCAAGCAGAAACTGGTGCACTTTATCCTCCTCCTTCTTTTTCTCCAAGCGACTACGAAGATCACATGAACAGCCGCTGCATTGACACGTTGGTGATTGATCATAGTTGGACAAATCCTCCCATAACATCTGCAATTTCCCGAAATACTCAATAAGACTCATGCCTTGTTGTCGACAATTGGCTAACTCAGCCTTGATCTCTTGAATTCTGGGTCCGTTTCCTTCAGAGAAACGATCTTTGATTTCACGCCATAGTTCTTTTGGATCGTCCTTGTTCCCAAGTGTCCTTCTCACCTTCGGCTCAATGGTGTTGAGAATCCACAATGCTACCATGGAGTTGACCGATACCCAGTCCTCATACTCCGGTGCCTCCTCTTTTGGTTTCACCATTGTCCCATCGACATAGCCGAACTTCTTCTTCACACGCAAAGCAGATCTGATTGCTTGCGCCCATTCATCAAAGTTATCACCGGTGAACTGCACTTGAGCAATTATTCCACCAGAATTTTCAGTAGCGGAGAGTTGATATGTCGAGTTGATTTTACCGACATCAGACTCATTCCTCACAGTTTCACTATTCCCAACTTGTTCACTCATCGTTTATTTTGCCGTGATGGCTCTGATACCATGAACAGAAAGAGACTGAATGTTGTGTGTTATTACTGGAACTCTTACACGTACATATATACCAATACAATCTTGTAGAATAAGCTAAACATAAATGCCTAATTACAGACAATATCAATCAAGGATATGTACAGAGTTATTAGTATAAATGGAGATATCATATTTCCTAAAGTGTTGGTGTCGAGAATCTCTCCAATATGGACCAACCATGGAACCAAAATTCGTAGCTGCTATGATAAATGAATAAGATTATCATTAGCAAACTATGAACATTACGCATAAACAAAATAGATCAGACATGATATGAGAGATGGAAATACAGAACTTACATATATTTACTATATTTTTGGTTTAAATTTAACGAGAATTTAATTTTAGAGAATGACTACATCTACAAACTATGCACCCAAATTTTTCAAACGATCTTCAAAAGGGGACATGGGCCTAATATTGAAGCGTCTAATTAGTATTCCAATGAGCTTCAAAAAATTTTTAGCCCATTAAAGATCCAAAAAGGCAATGAAAATCACTAATATTTATATTTTTCTGTTTCTTTTACTTTTTCTTCTTTTTTCGTATGATTAATATTTGTCGTTTTGTTTAAATATTTTTTTTCCTTTGGTTACAGTTTCCAAAGAGAGAAACGACTCTGAACATTTCATGAACCCAAAAAAAATATGTAACTTATACAGCCACACATCAATTACTACTACACAAGCTAAACTTCTCAAAAGAAAAAAAAAAAAAAAAAACCTAAAACACAACTGATTATGTAAACAAACACAACATGATAAAAAATAAAATAAAAATCAGAAAGTTCATTGCATTATACTTAATGCCAGAAAAAAATTAAAACAAACCACTAGAACAAAAATAAATAAAAACAAATCCAAACCAATAAACCACAAAACCAGACAAAATAACAAATAAATAAAACTAATAAATAATATACAAATCAACCCAAAATACATCTTAATCTAACTCCCACGCGCAACATTCTAGTTTAATATATATAGATGATTTATGGGACCTTTAATTGTCGACTAAACGGAGTGGGATCCAATCAAAATATCCATTACAATGCATATGCTTTGCTTCTAAAGTGATTAAAAGTGGACGAAAATAAGACAAACGAATTAAGTAAGAATAAAAGTAAAGCATATACCACTAAACATATAAAGAACAACATGGCGACTTGGCAAGCTATAAAGACATACCAGTAAGTGTCCAAACACTTTAAAATAATCTAATGGGACCAAGAAGAAAATAGAAATATATGTATATAAAGAAAATAAAGAAATGTCTTCCAATTGTACTTTAAAAAATTACTATAATTTTGTACAGAAAAAAACAATTTAGAGTGTGCTGGATTAGAAGCCGACAGTAAGACATCTTATCACGTAATTAAGGGGCCAGAGTACCCATTACTTTTTACTTTATTAACATTTCTATCAATTTTGCGAAAAAGATGTGATGATGGTTGGACTACGCTTTTCATCTACCTACTGTTCTTGTTTAAAATATTGATTAGAGTTAGTCGATCGTTCATAGTGGACGTGGACCTATCGCCAAACAAAAAATGTGGAGATTAATTGAAGATTAGTTAAGGTAATTTTATTGAATTAATAAAAATAACAAATATTTAGTTATAAATATATATATTTTTTGGTTTTTACTAATGAAAATACTATATAAAATAAAAACTAGAGTATTATTTTTTAAGTTATAGTATACACATGAAAACGTATTTATAAGATAAAATTTATAATTTTTATTAATATTTTTAACATAAATTCTTTTAAAACATCATAAATTTTCAATTTAAATGTTTAATAATAAACAAAAAAATGTTTAAATAAATATTTTTTAACAAAATACTTATTAATCGAAGCTGATATGGTGGACTTAACGCTTTGAATAATTCCCCCTCATTAGATAATATTATTTACAATATATGTCATTATATATTAAACCAAAATATAAGAAATATTTTTGTTAACATGCAGTTCTAAGAACATTTCTAAAACAAACTTTTAAATTATAACTTGTAATTTTTATAGTAAAAATAGTTAAACATCAAATAATATATCAAAAACTGTTTCCAACCACTAAAAAAAGAAATGAATGTACCAAAAAAAAATCTATTAGCCTCAAAATACAATTAAATTCGATATTTGTATTTTGTGCTTGTCATTACATTTATTCTTACATAAAATAAATTTGTTTGACACAAACAAATTTTGATTCCGAGATAATAGTTTTACTTGTAATATTTTTGTAATTAGTTTATGCAACTGTGCAGGTTGTTATCTAATATGTTTATATTTGCCAAAAAGATATACGATCTGCTATTTGACATTCATTTAAAGTTATGCAAACGATTGAATATAACCAATATGAAAAATATATGAATCATCCATCTCACTGTTAAAATATCTGGCAACTTTCAACCAGAGTTAAAATATATATTCGATGAAGCCCAAGATCTCCTTGTTCTTTACGGGTTTCTAATTACCAACTTCTTCCAATCCTTTATCCACCATTTCTCCACTATTAAATCATTAACTCAAAAACAAATAATATGAAAGCATTCCAAATTTTGTGGATCAGACAATTAATAAGAACCTTTACATAATGAATACTTAAAATGTGGTCCAGAAACACATTATTAAACGCATCAACCAAACACAATTTGCTTATCAATGCTCCGTATTTCGCAATTACATTCTAAAAAGACTTGACCTTCCCAAATGGACTCCAATTTGCAAAAGCTAGAAAAAAATGGTCATAAAATAGAGATCCATCATGCAACTAAATTATTAGGAGCCAAATTAATCCATCGTAAGAAAATACTTAAGGTTGACAGATCTGCGGGTCATAGATCTAAACCATTTCCATCAGACAACCAATACAATCTTTCCATGCCAGTATTATAAAAGTTGACGAAAATTATGGATCCCATTTCATAAACTGATTTATATCTATTATATTTATTACCGATCAGATCCATAAGAAAAATTTGGGTTTTTTCATCATGAATCAAATTAACAAAAATTATTTAGAGATCAGAATCTTAAATCTACTAATCTATCTTCTAGATAGCCTTAACAAAGAGGGGGAAAAACACGTAAATGAAAGATCTGAGAGAACTTATAATAATATACAAAAGAAATTGAGAAAATTATTTGACGCTGACTGTATCTTCCCACAGCTTTATTGAACCGCAAATCAATTGATCCAGGAGATGTGAAAAAAAAAAATCACTATTTTTTATACGCGCAATAGATATAAAACAAATCTGAAGAAATTTTGCAGTTCAAGAAAGCTGTGGAAGAATACAGAGAGTGTCATGTAGAGTAGACGAAACCCTAATTAGGGAAGAGGAGAATAATGGTAAAAGGGTAATTAAGAGAAAGAGCGAAGTTAGAATTGTGAGAAGGATGATGTTCAATGGAAATATATTTATAGGGAGACAAGGGAAGAGAAGCGTCATTCTTTTACAGCACCAATCCCTAGGAGAATATTGGCCTCTTAAGTCTTAACACACCTCTTTTCTACTACTCCTTCAATTTTTTTTTGTTTTTTTTTTTTGGCTGTAACATTTGTTATTCATGATCAATTTAAACATATTTTTAATTTAAAATTTAATTATATTTCACTGCATTTGCATGCGTAGTGTTGGTAAATTTTATACAAGGAAATGAAGTTTTTTTTTTTTTTCTCTTATGGTTTTATTAGATACTATATAAAATAAGAACATAACAACAAATAAAATAATAGTTTTATAATTTTTTAGGTCATTCCGATATACATTAATTATATTTAATAGATTAGTTGATGAACTGACATTAGTGCAGTGACCAATGGTAAGTTCTTAAAGCACAAACCACCATAACACCACTGATCAAATTCCACTTCTAGAAATTTGACTAATGGGCCGGCCTGTTGTACTTCATGGTTTGACAAAAAAAAAAAAAAATAGTTGATGAAGCTTCCAAAAATCAAAATACTACTTAACTTTAAAATAAGGTTGAAAAGAAAATTAAAAATAATTTGCACTATCTGTGTTGAAAAGAAAGTTAAAAAAAATTTGCACTATATATATTACACAATTCAAAAAACATAAGAAGAAAAACAGAGTTGATAATGTTATTTTTTCAACACATTTAAATACTGAAAAATAAAATAATAAATTGGTTTTTTTATAAATCGTCATGTATGAATTAACTGGTCGTACTAAATAAAATATATAATATTGATTAAAATCAGTTGATATTGGTATGATTATGTGAACATATAGCAAGGAAATAGACTGAAAATTTATCGTTATGAAAAATTGACAATATTTGTTGTAGAAAAAATCTTCAATGTAGATATGTGTGCGTTGAAGATTATAACTAATCAAGCAATTGGTGGAAGGAAGAAATTTGTAGTATCATGATTTCGCCAACTGGTGTCCATGACCCAAACAAAATGTGACTTTATCCATCTAATTATTTTTTTTGTACCCCTAGAGTCACCCCAAGAAAGCGAACGTTAAGCGAAATGATACGAAATAATTTTCACAGGATAAAGTACATGTGGCACAACACAAACCAGCACACATACTGTTCCTTTCCTTTCTTTCTTTTTGTGCACACATACGTCTCCTATTAAATAGATTTATCATTATATCTTACCGTTGTGTTAATGATAGGGGATGAACTTGTCTTGCAGGATCTTCATCTCCATGAAAGCCAGTAAGGTGAACAAAAAATTAAACATGCGCTTCAATTATTGACAAATGTGTTTTTTACTGAATAATAGGAGAAAATTATTTATATCATTGGAGCATTATTTCCCAGATTAATCGTTCATGTGTTTGGCTATTGTAGAAAGGTTATGGTGGCTTTGCTATTTATCATAGGTTTTGCCGGTGGTCCCATGTCGAAGCCTTTTTCCCCGGACTCTCTCTTCTTTATTATCTTTCCAATATATCTCCGATTCGTGTTTGCTATAACATGCATCTTGCATGTAAGGTTCTACGTGCATTTCTTTTTGTGTGTTGGTTAGTAATAGATGAACTTCGTTTTTTTACGGAGGATTTTCAAAAATACCCCTTTTTCTATGTCACTTTTTAAAAATAATTTTTGATGGTGTCCATTTTCTAAAATACCCTTTTATATAAAATGACAAAAGTATAAACCCTAAACTCCAAATACTAAACCCCATCTCTTAAAAACTATACCCTAAATGTAAATTGAGAACCCAAAGCTAAAAAAACAAATTCTAATAATTAATTTAACATAGGGTAATTATATAAAAAATGGTAAAAATGAAAATGTTCAAAAAAATGGTATTTTTGAAAAAGAATATGCCAAAAAAGACATTTCTAACAAATTATATATTTTTTTAATACCGAATATATATATTAAACGTTTCAAACAAAGTTTTGGGCATACACAGCCAGAAAAACATCTTGATGCTATATATAATATATTAACAATTTAGAAAATAATATGGTATTTTTTTAATTGTATTCTTTCTTCAAATTGATTTTGTGAATATTTTTCTTGAAGACAAGTCACTCAATCTGAAAGCATCTGCAACAATACCCTTCATTTTAAGGGGAGTGCACCTTCAAAATAAGGGTTTAAGGGGGAATTACTCCAACAATACACCCTATTTCTAAAAGTTTTTCTATTTACACTACAATCCACAATCTTAGCAATAATTTATTATAATCACAAAACTTTCATATATAAAAATAAAATACACAATTTAAAAAATATATCAAACAATATTAATAAAATACAATACCTTATATGATAAAACAACATATATATATATATATATATAAACATAAAAAATTACATGTAATATAAATTTATTCAATATAACTATTTCCATAATGCTCCCATATATGATTAATTAGTGTATAAAATTTGCTTATATTATATATATAATTTCAATTTTTAATTTAGTGTGTTTGAATTCATATAGATATATTGCAAATAATAGAATTTATATAGATATAAATCAAACAATTAAATTTATATAGATATATTAAACTTAATAGAACTATTTGTAAGATTATAAAGACTAAAATGAAATATATAAAAAATTAAAAAATTAAAAAAACTATTTGTAAGATATAAAATTTATATTTAAAAATATTTGTAATAGAAGTATTGTGCAAACAATTAAATTTAACAGAACTATTTGTAAGATACAAAAGTTAAAAGGATTAAAAAGAAATAAACAAAACTTTTAAGGGTCTCAATAGTGCACCCTCAAATTTGAGGGTTCACTATTCAAACCCTTAAAAATTGAGGGGTTAAGGGTCTGTTGGAATTGAAAACCCCTCAAATTTTGAAGGGATAAGGGTCTGTTGGAGATGCCCTGAAGATGGCATTTTTAGGACATCTTGTTTGGTCAAAATACAATCCTTTTTTGGAAAATGATCTCTTCCCTGATACAACCTGTGAATCGGATACGTAGGTGCTATTGGTTGTTTTTTTTTTTTTTTTGGTTTTCAAATAAAGTAAGTAACTACAAAACTGTAAAACACGAGAAATCATGTCAGCATTATTTCTCATTTCACTAAAGATAAAACTTCAGAGTTAAGAATTCCTGTAATTTGGTTTGTCATATACTATTTCTAAATAAATATTACCGTTCATTTTTACAGTTTAATATATAAAAAGTATAAAAAAATACTTCCAAATGACGAATTATTTACAGATATTAGCATAAATATTCTTCATGTCTTCATTAAAAAACATTTTAAGAGTTTGACCAATTGTTTTCTTTATGAGTAACGTTAAGGTTTAGTTTTACGGTAAAGGAAAAAAAATATGAAAAAATGAACAAAAAAATGTTGGGACGAAAAAAAAGAGAACATGGAGGCATGTGGGTGGTGGGGTCAATGTAGTAGGAAAAGAAGGTTACAGCCCGTCTTTGCCGGGACAGAGGTCTCTTTGTCTACCTTTCTTCCCCGGACTCTCTCTTCTTTTATCAAATCATAAAAATATACCAGTTATTAAAGATAAAAATAAAAATTTACTATAATATTCAAAATATATCTAAAATATTTAATAATTAAATTACAAATTTATTGTTGAAATTAGTATTAGCTCCGTGCTATGCACGGATAAACTTATGAGATCAGATTTAATAGTATAAAAATAAGTAAAACCATTTTTAATAAATTATTTTGTTTCCTATATATACTTATTATTAGTTTCAGTTACGTAATAATATCATATTTAACTGTTTAAATATAACTAATGAAAATAAGAAATTTACAAAGATTATGTACAAAACCAATATGATGAAGAAAATTTGTAATCATCCAAACAAAAGAAAATGATGAAACGATTTGTATTTTTAACATTAACGGTTTTAGTTTCATGGTTCAGCTTTCACTCTTCCATCTTACTTCAGCATTATCCTAATCAATAAAAAAAATGGAAGATGAGACAAATATAAATATATGTCATACATCCATTATTGAGAGACAATGTGCTTCATACATCTCCACGATCACAACATATTAAGAATGCTACCACAAATGTCTCATTTGAGTGAGTCCATGTTATTAGATATAATAAGCACACTTTTAGAAAGAAAAAAAGTTGCTGCTAGCCATCGGTTCCAATGCTCTATCTTTCACTACCACGTAATGATTTGGTCCTGAAAACAAAAACATATGATAAGTTCATAAAGAACTGAAGTCACAGTGGAAAATGAAAATCAATTTGAATAAATTAATGTCAAAATTAAATAAATAGAATCTTTAGTCATTCTCATTTTCACATAAGAATAAGAAACACAAAAATTATTATTGTTGATAGGTCATAGCCTTATAGGTACAAACCTGGTCGGCGTCTTCTGTAGTTTTGATACATGTTCCTCCTCTGATCCAAAAAATTCCTAATTGCCTACAAAAATCTGGAGGCTCTATGCTTATCTATGTGGTCAATTCCCTGCAAAAGTATCAAACATTGGCTCCTTTGTTGAATCAATTTAGATGTACATCTTGAGAGAAACAGTAAGTGAAACAATAATCTAATTCTTACATCATGGTGGGAGGTTTAAATGCATGTGCTTTTTGCATGTCTTCTTCAAGCCTAAAGCAAATTTGCTTCCGTTTGTGCCTAAACTTCTGTTGCCAACGACAGACATAGCATAAGGCATCTTTTCTCGTGATCTGCATTCAATTTATGAGAAACCGGAAAATATTAGGATGCAATTGAGAATTCTAATGAAAAGAATTAATCAAAAAAAAATCTTAAAAAAGAAAACGATGGAAAGGAGGAGTGAGAGAGAGATAATTGAGAGTTAAATAGGAGATGAAACTGTTTGAAATTGTGACATGTTTTAAATCACATATTTAGAGGAAGACAACGGTTACACAAATTTGGACATTGATTTGAGTCGATTGTATGAATGAACGTGGGTTTAGGAGGTTTTTTTAAATTTTTTTTTTTCTTTAAATTATTAAAACGACTTTTATTTTTTTATTTTTTGTTTTTACTTAGGCCCTGATTGGTAACGGCTTTTACTTTTGGCTGTAGAGACTTTAACTTTAAAATTTTAGCTGTAGAGAATTTTGCTGTAGATACTTTGACTGTAAAAACTTTAAAAACTTTGACTGTTAAAATCTGATTGTTTACCAACAACTTTTAAAGCTGTAGTTACTTTATTGTTATCATTAGATATTAATAATATAATTATAATAAATATAAATTATGTCAGAAGTTAATCCATATAGCAATTTAATAACAGATTTTTTTTTTTAATAACGATGATACATTATAATTTTAAAAATGTAGGTCGATCAGATATATGATTTTGTTTGACAATTCTAGTTTTCTTTTGTTTTTGGTAATAGGTTTTTGAATGATTTTTAATTGTTTCAAATGTTTTTTTTTTAATTGAGTAGTTATACTAGCAGTCAAAAATTCATTAAACATGCATTGTTTTGAATGTTACATGAATTTCATAAATCTTTTACACCATTGTTAATGATGATCATGAAAAAAATAAAAATTATTATTGAAATGGATCTTAAAAGAAAGAGAAAAAAATGAAAATAATTAATTTGTAAAAAATATAATATGTAAAAAATATATATATACTTTTGGAAAGCTTTTAAATATAATGGGTGAAAAAAAGAATGTTTTTAAAATTATTTAATTTTATAGCATGATTTTGACGCTTTAAATTTTTTGAGAAAATAAGGAAGGAAAAAATAAAAGTGACTTTCAAAACTTTAAAAAAATTAAAAGCAATAAAAGTCTGATTGGCAAAAATATGACTGTCAATGCTTTAAATAATTTTAAAGTCTTAAAAGTCTGTTACCAATCAGGATCTTAATCGTTGCTATTTACTTTTTTTCTGAAATTCTTGTACATATTTTTAATATATATTTATTGTATTTATTTACTGACATGTCAATATTTAATTGGTGCAGTGACTTGTGCTTTATAGGATAAAGGATATCAGTTAAATATATTTCTTATAAAATCATATGAAATGCAATTAAAAATCTCAAATATTAATTTAATTTTTAATTTCTTTTGTATTCATGTGAATTTAAGCTATATTACTAGGTTAAATTCTAATGATTTTTTCTTTATAGTAAATTTTTGGAAATGGAATATCAAATTTTTTTTATATAGAAAATTATTAAATTACAAAATTTTGAATTAAATAAATATTATAATGATCTTTATATAGTTGTAAAAAAATATACTTTATATAATTATATTTTGGATCTAAAAAATGGACATTTTCAAAAATACCTCTTTTTCTATGTCACTTTTTAAAAATACATTTTCATGTTATCTAATCATGCGACTTCGGATAATACAGTTTGGTTCGGATCAGGTAATTCGGTAATTAGGTATTTACAGAATTTTGAAGTTCTACCAAAACTAACCAAAACTAAATTCGGTTTAGTTTGGTTTGGTTTAGTTTAGTTTGGTTCGGTTCGGATATCGGTTCATTCGATTATGAGATTAAAAACCTGAAAATAACCGATTTTATTTTTTAATTGCTTTAAATTCTTTTTTTTGGACCATTTAAGTTTAAAAACTAACAAAAAAAGGATCATTAATAAAAAAAATCCATAAACAAAAAAATTAGGATTTTCTTGAAGAGATGACAGCGGCGGTTCAGGCTCCGGCTGCAAACGGCAGCGGTTCACTCATGAGTCTGAGCTGTTGCAGCGACGAAGGCGGAAGAAAAAGGTGACAAAGGCAGAAGAAGAAGGCGATGAAGGCGGAATCATGAGCTGTTGTAGGCTTGCAACAACGAGGTGAAGAAGAATAAATAGAAGAAGATCAAAGAAGATTGGATGTTGGGTGGTGATTCTCCGTGTTCTTCTTTGGTGGGAGAGGGTGGCCGCGAGTGAAAGAAAAAGAAAATAAGGTTTAGAAAGAATTTATAGTAGTGTCCTTAATTCTTGGTTATTGGTTATCTGTTCGGTTAACCCGACCGAACCGATCCGAAAGACATAACCAAATTCTCTGCAGAACTTCTGCCGATTGAACCGAATGAGAAACATTAACAGAACCGATTCGTCTAAATCTCGGTTTGGTTTGGTTCGGACAAATTGGTTTGGTTATAATTCCAATGCTAATGTTATCCATTTTCACATACCTTTTTTTTTATATACAAAATGACTAAATTCTAAATCCTAAACCCTTTTTGTATTACAATTTTTTTTACTTACTCGACCACTTACACGATCATACCCATGTTGACACAAAACAGGCTAAAATCAAAAAACATTGCTTAGAAGCTGTAAACAGCTTTGTTAGTGTTTTTGGGGTTAAACTGTGTCTTAATCCAATGCAACTTACTAATTATAAGAGTTTGAGATGGATGTGGAGAGTTTAAAAGCTACTTATACCCACTTTGTCCCAAAACAGGCTAAAACAAAGAAAACTTTGCTTAGAAGCTGTAAACAGCTTTGTTAGTGTCTCTGGTGTTAAAATGTGTCTTAATGCAATGCAACTGACTATTAATAAGGGCATCTTTAAAGGTAAAACAGTTTTGGGTGTTCTTAGAGTATAAATATTGTGAAAATAATGTAAGATCATTAGTTAAGAACTTTTGTTAAAAAGTTAGTTATTGGGAGAACATGTTTAAGATCATAAGATTTAATAATATAATAATCAATTTTTATTGTACATTTGATACATGAATATTGAAATTATTACTGAATTCATTCTTTTTTAACATTTTTTTTTTATAATGGAAACATTATTGGAAAAAGGAAAGCTTGCAATTATTATTTTAAATTATGAACTAATTTATCTATTATGCTTGTTAATTGAATAAATTCATCAATAAAATTAGATTACATATCACATTAATAAAATAAAACACACATATATTTTAAAAAATCAAAAATTTACCTAATCATTTGTTTCACATATATTTTACGATCTCTCCGTTGCAAAAAACACGCCACGTCACACAAGAACATTCCAAAAAACAGTTCTACAATAAGAACAGTTTTACTGATCTAAGCACACTTTTTCATTTTTTTCAATTTAAATAAGTCTAAGAACACACTAAGTGTTATGCCAATAAAGATGGCCTAAGAGTATGAGATGGATACGGAGAATTTAAAAGCCACTTATACCCGTTTTGTCTCAAAACAGGCTAAAACTAAGAAAACATTGCTTAGAAGCTGTAAACAGCTATGTTAGTGTTTCTGGGGTTAAAATGTATCTTAATCCAATGCAACTAACTAATTCTAAGAGTTTGAGATAGATGTGGAGAGTTTAAAAGCCACTTATACCCATTTTGTCTCAAAACAGGCTAAAATAAAAAAAAACATTGCTTAGAAGCTGTAAACAGCTTTGATAGTGTTTCTGGGGTTAAAATGTGTCTTAATCCAATGCAACTAACTAATTATAAGAGTTTGAGATAGATGTGGAGAGTTTAAAAGCCACTTATACCCATTTTGTCCCAAAACAGGCTAAAACCAAGAAAACATTGCTTAGAAGCTGTAAAGAGCTATATTAGTGTTTATGGGGTTAAAATGTGTCTTAATCCAATGCAACTGACTAATTATAAGAGTTTGAGATGGATTTGGAGAGTTTAAAAGCCACTTATACCCATTTTGTCCCAAAAAAGGCTAAAACCTGAGAAAACATTGCTTAGAAGCTGTAAACAGCTTTGTTAGTGTTTCTGGGGTTAAAATGTGTCTTAATCCAATGCAACTAACTAATTATAAAAGTTTGAGATGGATTTGGAGAGTTTAAAAGCCACTTATACCCATTTTGTCCCAAAAAAGGCTAAAACCTGAGAAAACATTGCTTAGAAGCTGTAAACAGCTTTGTTAGTGTTTCTGGGTTAAAATGTGTCTTAATCTAATGCAACTGCTTAATTATAAGAGTTTGAGATGGATATGGAGAGTTTAAAAGCCACTTATACCCATTTTGTCCCAAAACAATCTAAAACCAAGAAAACATTGCTTAGAAGCACTAAACAGCTTTGTTAGTGTTTTTGGGGTTAAAATGTGTATTAATCCAATGCAACTAACTAATTATAAGAGTAGGAGATAGATGTGGAGAGTTTAAAAGCCTCTTATACCCATTTTGTCCCAAAACAGGCTAAAACCAAGAAAACATTGCTTAGAAGCACTAAACAGCTTTGCTAGTGTTTCTGGGGTTAAAATGTGTCTTAATCCAATGCAACTAACTAATTCTAAGAGTTTGAGATGGATGTGGAGAGTTTAAAAGCCACTTATAGCCATTTTGACCTAAAACAGGCTAAAACCAAGAAAACATTGCTTAGAAGCTGTAAACAGCTTTGTTAGTGTTTCTGGGGTTAAAATGTGTCTTAATCCAATGCAACTGACTAATTATAAGAGTTTGAGATGGATTTGGAGAGTTTAAAAGCCACTTATACCTATTTTGTCCCAAAACAGGCTAAAACCAAGAAAACATTGCCTAGAAGCACTAAACAGCTTTGTTAGTGTTTCTAGGGTTAAAATGTGTCTTAATCAAATGCAAATAACTAATTATAAGAGTTTGAGATGGATGTGGATAGTTTAAAAGCCACTTATACCCATTTTGACCCAAAACAGGCTAAAACCAAGAAAATATTGCTAAGAACCTGTAAACAGCTTTGTTAGTGTTTATGGGGTTAAAATGTGTCTTAATCCAATGCAACTGACTAATTATAAGAGTTTGAGATGGATTTGGAGAGTTTAAAAGCCACTTATACCCATTTTGTCCCAAAACAGGCTAAAACCAAGAAAACATTGCTTAGAAGCTGTAAAGAGCTATATTAGTGTTTATGGGATTAAAATGTATCTTAATCCAATGCAACTGACTAATTATAAGAGTTTGAGATAGATGTGGAGAGTTTAAAAGCCACTTATACCCAATTTGTCCGAAAACAGGCTAAAACCAAGAAAACATTGCTTAGAAGCGGTAAACGGCTTTGTTAGTGTTTCTGGGGTTAAAATTTGTCTTAATCCAATGCAACTTACTAATTATAAGAGTTTGAGATGGATGTGGAGAGTTTAAAAGCCACTTATACCCATTTTGTCCCAAAACAGACTAAAACTTGAGAAAACATTGCTTAGAAGCTGTGAACAGCTTTGTTAGTGTTTCTGGGGTTAAAATGTGTCTTAATCCAATGCAACTGCTTAATTATAAGAGTTTGAGATGGATGTGGAGAGTTTAAAAGCCACTTGTACCCACTTTGTCCCAAAACAAGCTAAAAGCAAGAAAACATTGCTTAGAAGAACTAAACAGCTTTGTTAGTGTTTTTGTGTTTAAAATGTGTCTTAATCAATGCAACCAACTAATTATAAGAGTTTGAGATAGATGTGGAGAGTTTAAAAGCCTCTTATACACATTCTGTACCAAAACAGGCTAAAACCAAGAAAAGATTGCTTAGAAGCACTAAACAGCTTTGTTAGTGTTTCTGGGGTTAAAATGTGTCTTAATCCAATGCAACTAACTAATTCTAAGAGTTTGAGATAGATGTGGAGAGTTTAAAAGCCACTTATACCCAATTTGTCCGAAAACAGGCTAAAACCAAGAAAACATTGCTTAGAAGCGGTAAACGGCTTTGTTAGTGTTTCTGGGGTTAAAATTTGTCTTAATCCTATGCAACTTACTAATTATAAGAGTTTAAGATGGATGTGGAGAGTTTAAAAGCCACATATACCCATTTTGACCCAAAAACAGGCTAAAACCAAGAAAACATTGCTTAGAAGCTGTAAACAGCTTTGTTAGTGTTTCTGGGGTAAAAATGTGTGTTAGTCCAATGCAACTGACAATTTATAAGAGTTTGAGATGGATATGGAGAGTTTAAAAGCAACTTATACCCATTTTCTCCCAAAACAGGCTAAAACCAAGAAAACATTGCTTAGAAGCTGTAAACAGCTATGTTAGTGTGTCTGGGGTTAAAATGTGTCTTAATCCAATGCAACTGACTAATTATAAGAGTTTGAGATGGATTTGGAGAGTTTAAAAGCCACTTATACCCATTTTGTCCCAAAATAGGCTAAAACCAAGAAAACATTGCTTAGAAGCACTAAACAGCTTTGTTAGTGTTTCTGGGGTTAAAATGTGTCTTAATCCAATGCAATAACTAGTTCTAAGAGTTTGGGATAGATGTGGAGAGTTTAAAAGCCACTTATACCCAACTTGTCCCAAAACAGGCTAAAACCAAGAAAACATTGCTTAGAAGCTGTAAAGAGCTATATTAGTGTTTATGGGATTAAAATGTGTCTTAATCCAATGCAACTGACTAATTATAAGAGTTTGAGATGGATGTGGAGAGTTTAAAAGCCACTTATACCCATTTTGTCCCAAAACAGGCTAAAACTTGAGAAAACATTGCTTAGAAGCGGTAAAAGGCTTTGTTAGTGTTTCTGGGGTTAAAATGTGTCTTAATCCAATGCAACTGCTTAATTATAAGCGTTTGAGATGGATGTGGAGAGTTTAAAAGCCACTTATACCCACTTTGTCCCAAAACAAGCTAAAACCAAGAAAACATTGCTTAGAAGCTGTAAACAGATTTGTTAGTGTTTTTGGGTTTAAAATGTGTCTGAATCCAATGCAACTAACTAATTATAAGAGTTTGCGATGGATTTGGAGAGTTTAAAAGCCACTTATACCCATTTTGTCCCAAAACAGGCTAAAACCACGAAAACATTGCTTAGAAGCTGTAAACAGCTAAGTTAGTGTGTCTGGGGTTAAAATGTATCTTAATCCAATTTAACTGACTAATTATAAGAGTTTGAGATAGATGTGGAGAGTTTAAAAGCCACTTATAAACCCATTTTGTCCCAAAATAGGCTAAAACAAAGAAAACATTGCTTAGAAGCGGTAAACGGCTTTGTTAGTGTTTCTGGGGTTAAAATTTGTCTTAATCCAATGCAACTTACTAATTATAAGTGTTTGAGATGGATGTGGAGAGTTTAAAAGCCACGTATACCCATTTTGACCCAAAAACAGGCTAAAACCAAGAAAACATTGCTTAGAAGCTGTAAACAGCTTTGTTAGTGTTTCTGGGGTTAAAATGTGTCTTAGTCCAATGCAACTGACAAATTATAAGAGTTTGAGATGGATTTGGAGAGTTTAAAAGCCACTTATACCCATTTTGTCCCAAAACAGGCTAAAACCAAGAAAACATTGCTTAGAAGCTGTAAACAGCTATGTTAGTGTGTCTGGGGTTAAAATGTGTCTTAATCCAATGAAACTAACTAATTCTAAGAGTTTGTGATAGATGTGGAGAGTTTAAAAGCCACATATACCCATTTTATCCCAAAAAAGGCTAGAACCACGAAAACATTGCTTAGAAGCTGTAAACAGCTTTGTTAGTGTTTCTGGGGTTAAAATGTGTCTTAATCCAATGCAACTGACTAATTATAAGAGTTTGAGATGGATGTGGAGAGGTTAAAAGCCACTTATACCCCTTTTGTCCCAAAACAGGATAAAATCAGGAAAACATTGCGTAGAAGTACTAAGCAGCTTTGTTAGTGTTTATGGGGTTAAAATGTGTCTTAATCCAATGCAACTAACTAATTATAAGAGTTTGAGATAGATGTGGAGAGTTTAAAAGCAACTTATACCCATTTTGTCCCAAAACAGACTAAAACCAAAAAAACATTGCTTAGAAGCTGTAAACAGCTATATTAGTGTTTATGGGATTAAACTGTGTCTTAATCCAATGCAACTGACTAATTATAAGAGTTTGAGATGGATGTGGAGAGTTTAAAAGCCACTTTATACCCACTTTGTCCCAAAACAGGCTAAAACAAAGAAAACTTTGCTTAGAAGCTGTAAACAGCTTTGTTAGTGTCTCTGGTGTTAAAATGTGTCTTAATGCAATGCAACTGACTATTAATAAGGGCATCTTTAAAGGTAAAACAGTTTTGGGTGTTCTTAGAGTATAAATATTGTGAAAATAATGTAAGATCATTAGTTAAGAACTTTTGTTAAAAAGTTAGTTATTGGGAGAACATGTTTAAGATCATAAGATTTAATAATATAATAATCAATTTTTATTGTACATTTGATACATGAATATTGAAATTATTACTGAATTCATTCTTTTTTAACATTTTTTTTTTTATAATGGAAACATTATTGGAAAAAGGAAAGCTTGCAATTATTATTTTAAATTATGAACTAATTTATCTATTATGCTTGTTAATTGAATAAATTCATCAATAAAATTAGATTACATATCACATTAATAAAATAAAACACACATATATTTTAAAAAATCAAAAATTTACCTAATCATTTGTTTCGCATATATTTTACGATCTCTCCGTTGCAAAAAACACGCCACGTCACACAAGAACATTCCAAAAAACAGTTCTACAATAAGAACAGTTTTACTGATCTAAGCACACTTTTTCATTTTTTTCAATTTAAATAAGTCTAAGAACACACTAAGTGTTATGCCAATAAAGATGGCCTAAGAGTATGAGATGGATACGGAGAATTTAAAAGCCACTTATACCCGTTTTGTCTCAAAACAGGCTAAAACTAAGAAAACATTGCTTAGAAGCTGTAAACAGCTATGTTAGTGTTTCTGGGGTTAAAATGTATCTTAATCCAATGCAACTAACTAATTAAGAGTTTGAGATAGATGTGGAGAGTTTAAAAGCCACTTATACCCATTTTGTCTCAAAACAGGCTAAAACAAAAAAAACATTGCTTAGAAGCTGTAAACAGCTTTGTTAGTGTTTCTGGGGTTAAAATGTGTCTTAATCCAATGCAACTAACTAATTATAAGAGTTTGAGATAGATGTGGAGAGTTTAAAAGCCACTTATACCCATTTTGTCCCAAAACAGGCTAAAACCAAGAAAACATTGCTTAGAAGCTGTAAAGAGCTATATTAGTGTTTATGGGGTTAAAATGTGTCTTAATCCAATGCAACTGACTAATTATAAGAGTTTGAGATGGATTTGGAGAGTTTAAAAGCCACTTATACCCATTTTGTCCCAAAAAAGGCTAAAACCTGAGAAAACATTGCTTAGAAGCTGTAAACAGCTTTGTTAGTGTTTCTGGGGTTAAAATGTGTCTTAATCCAATGCAACTAACTAATTATAAAAGTTTGAGATGGATTTGGAGAATTTAAAAGCCACTTATACCCATTTTGTCCCAAAACAGGCTAAAACCAAGAAAACATTGCTTAGAAGCTGTAAACAGCTTTGTTAGTGCTTCTGGGGTTAAAATGTGTCTTAATCTAATGCAACTGCTTAATTATAAGAGTTTGAGATGGATATGGAGAGTTTAAAAGCCACTTATACCCATTTTGTCCCAAAACAATCTAAAACCAAGAAAACATTGCTTAGAAGCACTAAACAGCTTTGTTAGTGTTTTTGGGGTTAAAATGTGTATTAATCCAATGCAACTAACTAATTATAAGAGTAGGAGATAGATGTGGAGAGTTTAAAAGCCTCTTATACTCATTTTGTCCCAAAACAGGCTAAAACCAAGAAAACATTGCTTAGAAGCACTAAACAGCTTTGTTAGTGTTTCTGGGGTTAAAATGTGTCTTAATCCAATGCAACTAACTAATTCTAAGAGTTTGAGATGGATGTGGAGAGTTTAAAAGCCACTTATAGCCATTTTGACCTAAAACAGGCTAAAACCAAGAAAACATTGCTTAGAAGCTGTAAACAGCTTTGTTAGTGTTTCTGGGGTTAAAATGTGTCTTAATCCAATGCAACTGACTAATTATAAGAGTTTGAGATGGATTTGGAGAGTTTAAAAGCCACTTATACCTATTTTGTCCCAAAACAGGCTAAAACCAAGAAAACATTGCCTAGAAGCACTAAACAGCTTTGTTAGTGTTTCTAGGGTTAAAATGTGTCTTAATCAAATGCAAATAACTAATTATAAGAGTTTGAGATGGATGTGGATAGTTTAAAAGCCACTTATACCCATTTTGACCCAAAACAGGCTAAAACCAAGAAAATATTGCTAAGAACCTGTAAACAGCTTTGTTAGTGTTTATGGGGTTAAAATGTGTCTTAATCCAATGCAACTGACTAATTATAAGAGTTTGAGATGGATTTGGAGAGTTTAAAAGCCACTTATACCCATTTTGTCCCAAAACAGGCTAAAACCAAGAAAACATTGCTTAGAAGCTGTAAAGAGATATATTAGTGTTTATGGGATTAAAATGTATCTTAATCCAATGCAACTGACTAATTATAAGAGTTTGAGATAGATGTGGAGAGTTTAAAAGCCACTTATACCCAATTTGTCCGAAAACAGGCTAAAACCAAGAAAACATTGCTTAGAAGCGGTAAACAGCTTTGTTAGTGTTTCTGGGGTTAAAATTTGTCTTAATCCAATGCAACTTACTAATTATAAGAGTTTGAGATGGATGTGGAGAGTTTAAAAGCCACTTATACCCATTTTGTCCCAAAACAGACTAAAACTTGAGAAAACATTGCTTAGAAGCTGTGAACAGCTTTGTTAGTGTTTCTGGGGTTAAAATGTGTCTTAATCCAATGCAACTGCTTAATTATAAGAGTTTGAGATGGATGTGGAGAGTTTAAAAGCCACTTGTACCCACTTTGTCCCAAAACAAGCTAAAAGCAAGAAAACATTGTTTAGAAGAACTAAACAGCTTTGTTAGTGTTTTTGTGTTTAAAATGTGTCTTAATCAATGCAACCAACTAATTATAAGAGTTTGAGATAGATGTGGAGAGTTTAAAAGCCTCTTATACACATTCTGTACCAAAACAGGCTAAAACCAAGAAAAGATTGCTTAGAAGCACTAAACAGCTTTGTTAGTGTTTCTGGGGTTAAAATGTGTCTTAATCCAATGCAACTAACTAATTCTAAGAGTTTGAGATAGATGTGGAGAGTTTAAAAGCCACTTATACCCAATTTGTCCGAAAACAGGCTAAAACCAAGAAAACATTGCTTAGAAGCGGTAAACGGCTTTGTTAGTGTTTCTGGGGTTAAAATTTGTCTTAATCCTATGCAACTTACTAATTATAAGAGTTTGAGATGGATGTGGAGAGTTTAAAAGCCACATATACCCATTTTGACCCAAAACAGGCTAAAACCAAGAAAACATTGCTTAGAAGCTGTAAACAGCTTTGTTAGTGTTTCTGGGGTAAAATGTGTGTTAGTCCAATGCAACTGACAATTTATAAGAGTTTGAGATGGATATGGAGAGTTTAAAAGCAACTTATACCCATTTTGTCCCAAAACAGGCTAAAACCAAGAAAACATTGCTTAGAAGCTGTAAACAGCTATGTTAGTGTTTCTGGGGTTAAAATGTGTCTTAATCCAATGCAACTGACTAATTATAAGAGTTTGAGATGGATTTGGAGAGTTTAAAAGCCACTTATACCCATTTTGTCCCAAAATAGGCTAAAACCAAGAAAACATTGCTTAGAAGCACTAAACAGCTTTGTTAGTGTTTCTGGGGTTAAAATGTGTCTTAATCCAATGCAACTAACTAGTTAAGAGTTTGGGATAGATGTGGAGAGTTTAAAAGCCACTTATACCCAACTTGTCCCAAAACAGGCTAAAACCAAGAAAACATTGCTTAGAAGCTGTAAAGAGCTATATTAGTGTTTATGGGATTAAAATGTGTCTTAATCCAATGCAACTGACTAATTATAAGAGTTTGAGATGGATGTGGAGAGTTTAAAAGCCACTTATACCCATTTTGTCCCAAAACAGGCTAAAACTTGAGAAAACATTGCTTAGAAGCGGTAAAAGGCTTTGTTAGTGTTTCTGGGGTTAAAATGTGTCTTAATCCAATGCAACTGCTTAATTATAAGCGTTTGAGATGGATGTGGAGAGTTTAAAAGCCACTTATACCCACTTTGTCCCAAAACAAGCTAAAACCAAGAAAACATTGCTTAGAAGCTGTAAACAGATTTGTTAGTGTTTTGGGTTTAAAATGTGTCTGAATCCAATGCAACTAACTAATTATAAGAGTTTGCGATGGATTTGGAGAGTTTAAAAGCCACTTATACCCATTTTGTCCCAAAACAGGCTAAAACCACGAAAACATTGCTTAGAAGCTGTAAACAGCTAAGTTAGTGTGTCTGGGGTTAAAATGTATCTTAATCCAATTTAACTGACTAATTATAAGAGTTTGAGATAGATGTGGAGAGTTTAAAAGCCACTTATAAACCCATTTTGTCCCAAAATAGGCTAAAACAAAGAAAACATTGCTTAGAAGCGGTAAACGGCTTTGTTAGTGTTTCTGGGGTTAAAATTTGTCTTAATCCAATGCAACTTACTAATTATAAGTGTTTGAGATGGATGTGGAGAGTTTAAAAGCCACGTATACCCATTTTGACCCAAAAACAGGCTAAAACCAAGAAAACATTGCTTAGAAGCTGTAAACAGATTTGTTAGTGTTTTTGGGTTTAAAATGTGTCTTAATTCAATGTAACTAACTAATTATAAGAGTTTGAGATGGATTTGGAGAGTTTAAAAGCCACTTATACCCATTTTGTCCCAAAACAGGGTAAAACCAAGAAAACATTGCTTAGAAGCTGTAAACAGCTATGTTAGTGTGTCTGGGGTTAAAATGTATCTTAATCCAATGCAACTGACTAATTATAAAAGTTTGAGATAGATGTGGAGAGTTTAAAAGCCAATTATATCCATTTTGTCCCAAAATAGGCTAAAACCAAGAAAACATTGCTTAGAAGCGGTAAACGGCTTTGTTAGTGTTTCTGGGGTTAAAATTTGTCTTAATCTAATGCAACTTACTAATTATAAGAGTTTGAGATGGATGTGGAGAGTTTAAAAGCCACGTATACCCATTTTGACCCAAAAACAGGCTAAAACCAAGAAAACATTGCTTAGAAGCTGTAAACAGCTTTGTTAGTGTTTCTGGGGTTAAAATGTGTCTTAGTCCAATGCAACTGACAAATTATAAGAGTTTGAGATGGATTTGGAGAGTTTAAAAGCCACTTATACCCATTTTGTCCCAAAACAGGCTAAGACCAAGAAAACCTTGCTTAGAAGCTGTAAACAGCTATGTTAGTGTGTCTGGGGTTAAAATGTGTCTTAATCCAATGCAACTAACTTATTCTAAGAGTTTGTGATAGATATGGAGAGTTTAAAAGCCACTTATACCCATTTTGTCCCAAAACAGGCTAGAACCACGAAAACATTGCTTAGAAGCTGTAAACAGCTTTGTTAGTGTTTCTGGGGTTAAAATGTGTCTTAATCCAATGCAACTGACTAATTATAAGAGTTTGAGATGGATGTGGAGAGTTTAAAAGCCACTTATACCCCTTTTGTCCCAAAACAGGATAAAATCAAGAAAACATTGCTTAGAAGCTGTAAACAGCTATGTTAGTGTTTCTGGGGTTAAAATGTGTCTTAATCAAATGCAACTGACTAATTATAAGAATTTAAGATGGATGTGGAGAGTTTAAAAGCCACTTATACCCATTTTGTCCCAAAACAGGCTAAAACTTGAGAAAACATTGCTTAGAAGCTTTGAACAGCTTTGTTAGTGTTTCTGGGGTTAAAATGTGTCTTAGTCCAATGCAACTGACAAATTATAAGAGTTTGAGATGGATTTGGAGAGTTTAAAAGCCACTTATACCCATTTTGTCCCAAAACAGGCTAAGACCAAGAAAACCTTGCTTAGAAGCTGTAAACAGCTATGTTAGTGTGTCTGGGGTTAAAATGTGTCTTAATCCAATGCAACTAACTTATTCTAAGAGTTTGTGATAGATATGGAGAGTTTAAAAGCCACTTATACCCATTTTGTCCCAAAACAGGCTAGAACCACGAAAACATTGCTTAGAAGCTGTAAACAGCTTTGTTAGTGTTTCTGGGGTTAAAATGTGTCTTAATCCAATGCAACTGACTAATTATAAGAGTTTGAGATGGATGTGGAGAGTTTAAAAGCCACTTATACCCCTTTTGTCCCAAAACAGGATAAAATCAAGAAAACATTGCTTAGAAGCTGTAAACAGCTATGTTAGTGTTTCTGGGGTTAAAATGTGTCTTAATCAAATGCAACTGACTAATTATAAGAATTTAAGATGGATGTGGAGAGTTTAAAAGCCACTTATACCCATTTTGTCCCAAAACAGGCTAAAACTTGAGAAAACATTGCTTAGAAGCTTTGAACAGCTTTGTTAGTGTTTCTAGGGTTAAAATGTGTCTTAATCCAATGCAACTAACTAATTATAAGAGTTTGAGTTGGATGTGGAGAGTTTAAAAGCCACTTATACCCATTTTGTCCCAAAACAAGCTAAAACCAAGAAAACATTGCTTAGAAGCTGTAAACAGATTTGTTAGTGTTTTTGGGTTTAAAATGTGTCTTAATCCAATGCAACTGATTATTAATATGAGTTTGAGATGGATGTGGAGAGTTTAAAAGCCACTTATACCCATTTTGTCCCAAAACAGGCTAAAACTTGAGAAAACATTGCTTAGAAGCTTTGAACAGCTTTGTTAGTGTTTCTGGGGTTAAAATGTGTCTTAATCCAATGCAACTGCTTAATTATAAGAGTTTGAGATGGATGTGGAGAGTTTAAAAGCCACTTATACCCACTTTGTCCCAAAACAAGCTAAAACCAAGAAAACATTGATTAGAAGAACTAAACAGCTTTGTTAGTGTTTTTGGGTTTAAAATGTGTCCTAATCCAATGCAACTAACTAATTATAAGAGTTTGAGATAGATGTGGAGAGTTTAAAAGCCTCTTATACGCATTCTGTACCAAAACAGGCAAAAACCAAGAAAACATTGCTTAGAAGCACTAAACAGCTTTGTTAGTGTTTCTAGGGTTAAAATGTGTCTTAATCCAATGCAACTAACTAATTTTAAGAGTTTGAGATAGATGTGGAGAGTTTAAAAGCCACTTATACCCAATTTGTCCCAAAAACAGGCTAAAACCAAAAAAAAATTGCTTAGAAGCTGTAAACGGCTTTGTTAGTGTTTCGGGGTTAAAATTTGTCTTAATCCTATGCAACTTACTAATTATAAGAGTTTGAGATGGATGTGGAGAGTTTAAAAGCCACGTATACCCATTTTGACCCAAAAACAGGCTAAAACCAAGAAAACATTGCTTAGAAGCTGTAAACAGCTTTGTTAGTGTTTCTGGGGTTAAAATGTGTCTTAGTCCAATGCAACTGACAAATTATAAGAGTTTGAGATAGATGTGGAGAGTTTAAAAGCCACTTATACCCATTTTGTCCCAAAACAGGCTTAAACCATGAAAACATTGCTTAGAAGCTATAAAGAGCTATGTTAGTGTTTATGGGGTTAAAATGTGTCTTAATCCAATGCAACTGATTATTAATATGAGTTTGAGATGGATGTGGAGAGTTTAAAAGCCACTTATACCCATTTTGTCCCAAAACAGGCTAAAACTTGAGAAAACATTGCTTAGAAGCTTTGAACAGCTTTGTTAGTGTTTCTGGGGTTAAAATGTGTCTTAGTCCAATGCAACTGCTTAATTATAAGAGTTTGAGATGGATGTGGAGAGTTTAAAAGCCACTTATACCCACTTTGTCCCAAAACAAGCTAAAACCAAGAAAACATTGATTAGAAGAACTAAACAGCTTTGTTAGTGTTTTTGGGTTTAAAATGTGTCTTAATCCAATGCAACTAACTAATTATAAGAGTTTGAGATAGATGTGGAGAGTTTAAAAGCCTCTTATACGCATTCTGTACCAAAACAGGCAAAAACCAAGAAAACATTGCTTAGAAGCACTAAACAGCTTTGTTAGTGTTCCTAGGGTTAAAATGTGTCTTAATCCAATGCAACTAACTAATTTTAAGAGTTTGAGATAGATGTGGAGAGTTTAAAAGCCACTTATACCCAATTTGTCCCAAAACAGGCTAAAACCAAGAAAAAATTGCTTAGAAGCTGTAAACGGCTTTGTTAGTGTTTCTGGGGTTAAAATTTGTCTTAATCCTATGCAACTTACTAATTATAAGAGTTTGAGATGGATGTGGAGAGTTTAAAAGCCACGTATACCCATTTTGACCCAAAAACAGGCTAAAACCAAGAAAACATTGCTTAGAAGCTGTAAACAGCTTTGTTAGTGTTTCTGGGGTTAAAATGTGTCTTAATCCAATGCAACTGACTAATTATAAGAGTTTGAGATGTATTTGGAGAGTTTAAAAGCCACTTATACCCATTTTGTCCCAAAACAGGCTAAAACCAAGAAAACATTGCTTAGAAGCACTAAACAGCTTTGTTAGTGTTTATGGGTTTAACATGTGTCTTAATCCAATGCAACTAATTAATTATAAGAGTTTGAGATAGATGTGGAGAGTTTAAAAGCCACTTATACCCATTTTGTCCTAAAACAGGCTAAAACCAAGAAAACATAGCTTAGAAGCTGTAAAGAGCTATATTAGTGTTTATGGGGTTAAAATGTGTCTTAATCCAATGCAACTGACTAAGTATAAGAGTTTGAGATGGATGTGGAGAGTTTAAAAGCCACTTATACCCATTTTGTCCCAAAACAAGCTAAAACTTGAGAAAACATTTCTTAGAAGCACTAAACAGCTTTGTTTGTGTTTCTGGGTTTAAAATGTGTCTTAATCCAATGCAACTAATTAATTATAAGAGTTTGAGATAGATGTGGAGAGTTTAAAAGCCACTTATACCCATTTTGTCCCAAAACAGGCTAAAACCAAGAAAACATTGCTTAGAAGCTATAAAGAGCTATGTTAGTGTTTATGGGGTTAAAATGTGTCTTAATCCAATGCAACTGACTATTAATAAGAGTTTGAGATGGATGTGGAGAGTTTAAAAGCCACTTATACCCATTTTGTCCCAAAACAGGCTAAAACTTAAGAAAACATTGCTTAGAAGAACTAAACAGCTTTGTTAGTGTTTTTGGGTTTAAAATGTGTCTTAATCCAATGCAACTAACTAATTATAAGAGTTTGAGATAGATGTGGAGAGTTTAAAAGCCTCTTATACCCATTCTATACCAAAACAGGCTAAAACCAAGAAAACATTGCTTAGAAGCACTAAACAGCTTTGTTAGTGTTTCTAGGGTTAAAATGTGTCTTAATCCAATGCAACTAACTAATTTTAAGAGTTTGAGATAGATGTGGAGAGCTTAAAAGCCACTTATACCCAATTTGTCCCAAAAACAGGCTAAAACCAAGAAAAAATTGCTTAGAAGCTGTAAACGGCTTTGTTAGTGTTTCTGGGGTTAAAATGTGCTTAGTCCTATGCAACTGACAAATTATAAGAGTTTGAGATGGATTTGGAGAGTTTAAAAGCCACTTATACCCATTTTGTCCCAAAAAATGCTAAAACAAGGAAAACATTGCTTAGAAGCAATAAACAGGTTTTTTTAGTGTTTATGGGTTTAAAATGTGTCTTAATCCAATGCAACTAATTAATTATAAGAGTTTGAGATAGATGTGGAGAGTTTAAAAGCCACTTATACCCCTTTTGTCCCAAAACAGGCTAAAACCAAGAAAACATAGCTTAGAAGCTGTAAAGAGCTATATTAGTGTTTATGGGGTTAAAATGTGTCTTAATCCTATGCAACTGACTAAGTATAAGAGTTTGAGATGGATGTTGAGAGTTTAAAAGCCACTTATACCCATTTTGTCCCAAAACAAGCTAAAACTTGAGAAAACATTTCTTAGAAGCACTAAACAGCTTTGTTTGTGTTTCTGGGGTTAAAATGTGTCTTAATCCAATGCAACTAACTAATTATAAGAGTTTGGGATAGATGTGGAGAGTTTAAAAGCCACTTATACCCATTTTGTCCCAAAACAGGCTAAAACCAAGAAAACATTGCTTAGAAGCTGTAAACAGCTATGTTAGTGTTTCTGGGGTGAAAATGTGTCTTAATCCAATGCAACTAACTAATTCTAAGAGTTTGTGATAGATGTGGAGAGTTTAAAAGCCACTTATACCCATTTTGTCCCAAAACAGGCTAGAACCACGAAAACATTGCTTAGAAGCTGTAAACAGCTTTGTTAGTGTTTCTGGGGTTAAAATGTGTCTTAATCCAATGCAACTGACTAATTATAAGAGTTTGAGATGGATGTGGAGAGTTTAAAAGCCACTTATACCCATTTTGTCCCAAAACAGGCTAAAACTTGAGAAAACATTGCTTAGAAGCTTTGAACAGCTTTGTTAGTGTTTCTGGGGTTAAAATGTGTCTTAATCCAATGCAACTGCTTAATTATAAGAGTTTGAGATGGATGTGGAAAGTTTAAAAGCCTCTTATACCCATTCTGTACCAAAACAGGCTAAAACCAAGAAAACATTGCTTAGAAGCACTAAACAGCTTTGTTAGTGTTTCTAGGGTTAAAATGTGTCTTAATCCAATGCAACTAACTAATTTTAAGAGTTTGAGATAGATGTGGAGAGTTTAAAAGCCACTTATACCCAATTTGTCCCAAAAACAGGCTAAAACCAAGAAAAAATTGCTTAGAAGCTGTAAACGGCTTTGTTAGTGTTTCTGGGGTTAAAATTTGTCTTAATCCTATGCAACTTACTAATTATAAGAGTTTGAGATGGATGTGGAGAGTTTAAAAGCCACGTATACCCATTTTGACCCAAAAACAGGCTAAAACCAAGAAAACATTGCTTATAAGCTGTAAACAGCTTTGTTAGTGTTTCTGGGGTTAAAATGTGTCTTAGTCCAATGCAACTGACAAATTATAAGAGTTTGAGATGGATTTGGAGAGTTTAAAAGCCACTTATACCCATTTTGTCCCAAAACAGGCTAAAACCAAGAAAACATTGCTTAGAAGCACTAAACAGCTTTGTTAGTGTTTATGGGTTTAAAATGTGTCTTAATCCAATGCAACTAATTAATTATAAGAGTTTGAGATAGATGTGGAGAGTTTAAAAGCCACTTATACCCATTTTGTTCTAAAACAGGCTAAAACCAAGAAAACATAGCTTAGAAGCTGTAAAGAGCTATATTAGTGTTTATGGGGTTAAAATGTGTCTTAATCCAATGCAACTGACTAAGTATAAGAGTTTGAGATGGATGTGGAGAGTTTAAAAGCCAGTTATACCCATTTTGTCCCAAAACAAGCTAAAACTTGAGAAAACATTTCTTAGAAGCACTAAACAGCTTTGTTTGTGTTTCTGGGGTTAAAATGTGTCTTAATCCAATGCAACTAACTAATTATAAGAGTTTGAGATAGATGTGGAGAGTTTAAAAGCCACTTATACCCATTTTGTCCCAAAACAGGCTAAAACCAAGAAAACATTGCTTAGAAGCTATAAAGAGCTATGTTAGTGTTTATGGGGTTAAAATGTGTCTTAATCCAATGCAACTGACTATTAATAAGAGTTTGAGATGGATGTGGAGAGTTTAAAAGCCACTTATACCCATTTTGTCCCAAAACAGGCTAAAACTTAAGAAAACATTGCTTAGAAGCTTGAACAGCTTTGTTAGTGTTTCTGGGGTTAAAATGTGTCTTAATCCAATGCAACTGCTTAATTATAAGAGTTTGAGATGGATGTGGAGAGTTTAAAAGCCACTTATACCCACTTTGTCCCAAAACAAGCTAAAACCAAGAAAACATTGCTTAGAAGAACTAAACAGCTTTGTTAGTGTTTTTGGGTTTAAAATGTGTCTTAATCCAATACAACTAACTAATTATAAGAGTTTGAGATAGATGTGGAGAGTTTAAAAGCCTCTTATACCCATTCTATACCAAAACAGGCTAAAACCAAGAAAACATTGCTTAGAAGCACTAAACAGCTTTGTTAGTGTTTCTAGGGTTAAAATGTGTCTTAATCCAATGCAACTAACTAATTTTAAGAGTTTGGGATAGATGTGGAGAGCTTAAAAGCCACTTATACCCAATTTGTCCCAAAAACAGGCTAAAACCAAGAAAAAATTGCTTAGAAGCTGTAAACGGCTTTGTTAGTGTTTCTGGGGTTAAAATGTGCTTAGTCCTATGCAACTGACAAATTATATGAGTTTGAGATGGATTTGGAGAGTTTAAAAGCCACTTATACCCATTTTGTCCCAAAAAATGCTAAAACAAGGAAAACATTGCTTAGAAGCAATAAACAGGTTTTTTAGTGTTTATGGGTTTAAAATGTGTCTTAATCCAATGCAACTAATTAATTATAAGAGTTTGAGATAGATGTGGAGAGTTTAAAAGCCACTTATACCCCTTTTGTCCCAAAACAGGCTAAAACCAAGAAAACATAGCTTAGAAGCTGTAAAGAGCTATATTAGTGTTTATGGGGTTAAAATGTGTCTTAATCCAATGCAACTGACTAAGTATAAGAGTTTGAGATGGATGTTGAGAGTTTAAAAGCCACTTATACCCATTTTGTCCCAAAACAAGCTAAAACTTGAGAAAACATTTCTTAGAAGCACTAAACAGCTTTGTTTGTGTTTCTGGGGTTAAAATGTGTCTTAATCCAATGCAACTAACTAATTATAAGAGTTTGGGATAGATGTGGAGAGTTTAAAAGCCACTTATACCCATTTTGTCCCAAAACAGGCTAAAACCAAGAAAACATTGCTTAGAAGCTGTAAACAGCTATGTTAGTGTGTCTGGGGTGAAAATGTGTCTTAATCCAATGCAACTAACTAATTCTAAGAGTTTGAGATGGATGTGGAGAGTTTAAAAGCCACTTATACCCCTTTTGTCCCAAAACAGGATAAAATCAAGAAAACATTGCTTAGAAGCTGTAAACAGCTATGTTAGTGTTTCTGAGGTTAAAATGTGTCTTAATCAAATGCAACTGACTAATTATAAGAATTTAAGATGGATGTGGAGAGTTTAAAAGCCACTTTTACCCATTTTGTCCCAAAACAGGCTAAAACTTGAGAAAACATGTAACGACCCGGTTTTAGAATTAAACCGTGAGGCCCAAAACGAGCCCATTAGTGAGCCAAGCCCGAACCAAACCCTAATCTCCCCGCGTGTGTATATAAAAAAGGGACAAACTTCGAGACAAGCCTCACAAACCCTTGGCCGTCACGTTCCACGGTAAGCCTCCGCCTAACTCGAGTCCTGGGTTTTGTATTGTTTTGGGAACAGCCCTAACTTGACCCTTGTTTGCGAATCCTTGTAGCACCACTAGAGACACCGGAGATTGTCACCGCGCTCAGCCTGTGCCGCCGTGTGAAACGTCTTCACCGGAGAGGTAAGATCCGTGAACCAAACCGGGAACTATGTTGTGTTTTCATAGATTGTTGGAACCAATCTAATCACCAAGCTTGAACCACCGCAGATCTGTGTTGCCGAGTCCTCCCCTTCGCCGTTCAGTTCGTCAAGTCAAGCCGTCGCGGAAAGTTGCAGAACGAGGTAACGACGAAGCTTTATGTCTCGTGTTGTTTTTGTTGCGATGTGTTGCTCGTTCATAGCTAAACTAATACGTAACCAACTAAACCAGAAAGTTATGGAACTTACGTGCATGAGTCGTTGTGGTGTCATGCATGGTTATTTACGTATGTTGTCAATGACGTTCGTTAGATTAATATTGATGAACCGTGTATTGTGGCTGGTTTAGGAAGTGGTATTAAACTGGGAGCATGTGATCGTACGTGAATTAGATTGTGGAGTTATGAATTAGTAGATTGTTGGTTTGATAAAATTATTAAACTATAACTAACTAATTTATTTGGGAACACTAGCACAACTAAATCGGGTGTGATAACTAGATTAAATCATGGATTATTAATGGAAAATAATCTTTGATTGTTTAATCTAAACCGTTGCAGATTAATATCGTCGTTGGAGTCTTTGCTGGCTTTTATTTGAGGATCAACAATTTTGCTAAGGTGAGGACTAGTTAGTGTCTTTTTCATATGCCGATATGTTTAGATAGTTACTTAGTTTAAGGTTAAGCCAAGTATACCTATGGATTATATATATATATAATCTTAGTTGATTGTTGAGTGTATAATAATAATATATATATTATATATCTACTAAATAAAAGGTAAGGAAAAAGAACTAGTAATAGGATTTGAAAATTAAAAGAACTAGATATTTTAAAACGGATTGCGTGGTGTGTGAAATGCATGTTTGTATGATATAATAAATTGTTTGATTGTGGGGAGAAAATGTGCCAAGAGGCACGAAGGAGCGGGTAAACCGCGGAGAGTCCTACAAAGAGAAATCTTTGTAGTTGTGTGGTGGTCTACCGCGTGGTTTGCAGGTAGATCAGGATGGCTGACGAGCCGACGTGTGTGCAATGCTAGGAACAAGTGCAAGAGCGCTTGGGGTCCGTAAGCATGAGCACGGGTGATCGATGCTAGGACGAAGTGCATGAGGCATGGAGGTTCCGTAAGCATGGTGCATGAAGAAGCGAAAGCATGATGGATCTGATAATGCACGAGGATAGCGTGTGATGACACGTTGTATCCAACCCGTCTTTAGGGCGGTGATGGGACGTAGTCTCATTTGCTTGGTGTGTGTGTGTCGTTGACACGTGATTGATTGCTTGTCTTAGGTTTAGACTTTGTGATGGTGAGCATGTTTGTGTATGAAGACTTCGTGAGCCCTAAGGCTTGCCCTCGCTGAGTAATCATAGATTGCTCATCCCTCTCTTTCTCTTGCAGGTAACCATGAGGAGTAGATGATAGAGCTGGTGTTGGTGTTAGGGGCTGGAGATTATTCTTTTATTTTTCGTTGTTGGATTTATCGAACTGGTTGTTAGTTTCCGTTTAACGTTTAAATGATGGTTTGAAAGACGTTTAAGTTGAATTAATGGATTTTTCTTGGTGATTTTCGGTTAAGTATGGTTTACTTGCGGTATAAGTTAACCTGTGACATGCCATAGAAACTGGGTGTTACAATTTTGGTATCAGAGCTTTAGGTTATGTCAAACCGGTTTCGCCCCGGAAAGGCAGTCCTGTGGAAGAAGGCTGATTCGTTTGTTGTTTCTGTATTCAGATGCCGCCAAAACGTGGAGGGAAAACCGCAGCTAGAGTGCAGCCAAGAGTGAGGGCTGAGAGCCCAGTGCGTGATGAACAGCCGGAAGTCGTGCATGCTAATGCAGCTCTAGCAGGGGAGGCTAATGAGATGGCTATGTTTGAGCAATTTCGTCGGTTCCAGGAATTCATGCAAAGGGAGCCAAATTTGAGAGGAGCACCAGAGGTGGTTCCACCGCAGCAGGACGCACCACAACATGATGCACCAGAAAGGGTAGTCCCGCCTCAGCAACCACCACCGCCTCCACCGCTGGTCCAGGTGCAGGGCCCGTCATACTGGGAGGCTATGAGAAATTTGAAGGACATGGGCATGGAGCCTTTTGGTGGAAGGTCTAACCCTATTGATGCTGACAATTGGAGGAAGAGATTGGAGAGGAATTTTGATAATGCTAGGTGTCCGCATGAGTACCGCATGGACTTGGCAGTGCAGTATCTGAAGGATGAGGCATTGGTATGGTGGGAGAAGGTGGTAGACCAGGCACAGGGGCGATATGAGCTGACTTGGGCGGATTTCAAGACCGAATTCTCAAGGAAGTATTTTCCCAGAGAGGCTATGGATCGTATGGAGGAGGAGTTTCTGGAACTTCGTCAGGGCACCATGACTGTGAGGGAGTATGACAGGGAGTTTGATCGACTGAGCAGGTTTGCTGGCAGATTCATGAATGAGGAAGAGTTGATTCGCAGGTTTTCGAGGGGTTTGAGGATTGAGCTCAAGAATCGATGTGAGATGTATGACTACCGCAGTAAGATTGACCTGGTAGAGAAAGCTGCTAATTTGGAGATTGGGTTGGAAAAAGAGATGAGTCAGAACAAAGCAGCACAAGTGAAGGCTGCAAAGGAGACTAGCTCTCATAAGCGAACTTGGGATACAACAAATGGGAGAGCTCTACCAATTTGCCATAGATGCAATCAGTCGGGACATCTTCAGAGGGATTGCCCTCGATTTCCAGCTGGGAATTGTTACGAGTGCGGACAATCAGGGCACATTGCAAGATTTTGTCCGAGAAAGGTTGGGAGGCAGCGGGTCGACAATCGACCTAGAGAGCAGTTTCCGCCACCTCCAAAACGTCAAAATGTTGGACCTCGTGTGATGATGGCTGAGACCGAGGAGGATGAGGACAATGAGCCGATCGCTGGTAAGTAAATGTCAAACTTATCCAGTGCTATTTTAATTTTTCTATGATTGGTAAATTCAAGAATTATTGCTTGTGAATTGTTTGCTTAGAATTAGAATAACCGTGTAGGATCGGTTTTAGTGGGAGGATGGAATGCTTACACCGTATTTGATACCGGAGCTACCCTCAGTTGTGTTAAGCCAGGAGTTACTCGGAATTGGAGCTTTGATGGTGAATTTATTTCGAAGGCCAAGAAGATCGGTACTGTTGGGAATGAAAAATTGGGTTCTACCGGAGTTCACAAGGATGTTCCTATCATGATAAACGGAGAAGTACTGCTCGGGAATCTTGCAGAAATGGAGATTAATCATTATGACGTGATTCTCGGGATGAATTGGTTAAAGAAGCACCGAGCTGTATTGGATTGCCACAGAGCACGTGTGCATTTCTCGAGACCGGAGGGGAAGATAACATTTCAAGGTGTAAAAATGGGTGGAGGGGTTTCCATCATATCCATGATGCAAGCTGAGGAGCTGATAGAGAAAGGAAATGATGCTTTTCTAGCTACGATTTCTGTAGTGGGGGAGGAGATGGAGCTCGGAGTTGATAATATTCCTATAGTGGCAGAGTATGCAGACGTCTTTGAGTCTTTAAAAGGACCACCAACAAGCAGAGGGGATGCCTTCACTATTGAACTGGAGCCTGGGACAGCACCTGTATCACGAGCACCTTACCGTCTGGCACCTGCAGAAATGGCAGAATTGAAGAGTCAGCTGGAGGATCTTAGAGATAAAGGATTCATTAGCCCGAGTAGTTCACCTTGGGGAGCACCAGTGCTATTTGTGAAAAAGAAAGATGGTAGCTTCAGACTTTGCATTGATTACCGGGGATTGAATAAGGTTACCATCAAGAATAAGTACCCGTTGCCTCGAATTGATGAGTTGTTGGATCAACTACAGGGAGCTTCGTGGTTCTCAAAGATTGATTTGGCATCAGGGTACCATCAGATTTCAATAGCAGAGGAAGATATAAGGAAGACGGCCTTTCGGACGAGATATGGACACTACGAATTTGTAGTAATGCCGTTTGGGTTGACTAATGCACCAGCCGCGTTCATGAAGATGATGAACAATGTTTTTCGGGAGTACTTGGATAAGTGTGTGATAGTATTCATCGATGACATTTTAATCTATTCTAAAAGCCGTGAGGAACACGAGGAACACCTACGGATAGTGTTGGACAGACTGCGGGAACAACAATTGTATGGGAAGTTGAGTAAGTGCAGCTTTTGGCAAAGGAAGATTGGGTTTTTGGGGCATGTTGTTTCAGAAGCTGGAGTGTCTGTGGATCCAGAAAAGATAGCCTCGATCAGTGGTTGGCCAACGCCTAAGAATGCTACTGAGGTCCGTAGTTTCCTGGGCTTGGCAGGGTACTACCGAAAATTCGTGGAAGGGTTTGCTAGCATAGCTAAGCCTATGACTCGACTCACAGGAAAGGATGTGAAGTTTGAGTGGACAGAAGAGTGTGAAAGCAGCTTTCAAAAATTGAAGAGACATTTGACGGAAACACCAATACTAGTACTACCAAAACCAGGGGTACCATATGTGGTGTATACGGACGCGTCAGGAATAGGATTGGGCTGCGTGTTGATGCAAGACGAAAATGTCATTGCTTATGCATCTAGACAGCTTAGACCACATGAGGTTAATTACCCTACCCATGATTTGGAGTTGGCAGGAGTTGTATTCGCTCTAAAGATCTGGCGATCATACTTGTATGGGGAAAAAGTTCAAGTGTTTACAGACCACAAAAGTTTGAAATATATATTCACTCAATCGGACCTCAACCTTAGACAACGGAGATGGGTAGAGTTGTTAGCAGATTATGACTTGGACATTGCCTATCATCCGGGAAAGGCCAATTTGGTAGCTGACGCATTGAGCAGGCGCAGAACCGACGTCTCAAGAGAAAAAGAGATAAAGGAGCTGGAAGACACTTTGTGTGCACTGAGTATTTGTGCAACATCGGTTGGGGAAGACGTTATTGGTTTAGAAGTGGTGAATCAAGCTGACCTACTGTGGAGAATCCGGAAAGCACAAGAACTTGACGCGGATTTGAAAAAGGCAATGGAGAACAATGTGGAGGGGTTCCACACGGCTGAGAATGGTATGTGTATGTATAAGACCCGAGTTAGGGTGCCTAATGATAAGGGTTTACAGGATGAGATTTTGGCACAAGCGCATAGTTCGCGATTCTCGGTTCACCCAGGGTCAACTAAGATGTACCATGACCTGAAGCGGTATTACAATTGGGGCAATATGAAGCGTGATGTCGCTGCATGGGTATCTAAGTGTCAGACATGTCAGCAAGTAAAAGTGGAGCACCGAGTCCCGAGTGGGTTACTTCAGAATTTGCCTTTACCTGAGTGGAAATGGGATATGATAACTATGGATTTTGTCACCGGGCTACCAACGAGCACTGGAGGTAAAAATGCCATTTGGGTGATCGTGGACCGACTCACCAAGACTGCTCATTTCTTGCCCATCAAGAAAACCGATAGTGCGGATGTTCTAGCGCAGTTGTACCTAGACGAGATTGTTAAAAAGCACGGGGTGCCGGATAGCATCGTGTCAGACCGGGATCCGAAGTTTACTTCTATTTTCTGGCAGGCTTTTCAGAAGGCTTTGGGAACAAAGGTACGTCTCAGCACAGCGTATCACCCCCAGACGGATGGACAGTCTGAGAGGACAATTCAGACACTTGAGGATATGTTGAGGGCGTGTGTACTTGACTGGGAGGGAAACTGGCTTAAGTATTTACCGTTGGTGGAATTTGCATATAACAATAGTTATCACTCCAGCATAGGGATGCCGCCGTACGAGGCTTTATATGGTCGGCCATGCCGCACCCCACTTTGTTGGACAGAAGTCAGGGAACGTAAGGACCTAGAGCCTGAGATGGTCACGGAGACTATAGAGCAAGTGGAACTGCTCCGGGACAGGCTAAAAGAAGCCCATGACAGGCAAAAGAGTTATGCAGACAAACGTCGGAAGGATTTAGAATTTTCGGTTGGTGATGCAGTGTATTTAAAAATGAGAATATTCAGAGGAGCGCATAAAAACCGAAAGTTGAAGAAGCTTAAGCCAAGATATATGGGACCGTATGTGATTACAGAAAAGATTGGGGCTGTAGCTTACCGTTTAGCACTACCTCAAGAGTTATCTAATTTCCATGATGTATTCCACGTGTCAGTGTTGCGGAAAGTTGTTAGAGAACCAGAACTAGTATTACCGAATCCGCCGGCAGATTTGAACCGGAATTTAACTGCATTGAGTAAACCTGTGGAAATTTTGGACCGTCAGGAAACGGAAAGTCAAGGGAAAGTAATCAAGTCTATCAAGGTATGTTGGGAAAGAGACGGGATCCGGGAGGATACTTGGGAATCAGAAAAGCAAATGCGGTTGGATTATCCAGAACTTTTTATGGACAAAAGTGATGAGCGGGATGACGGGTCAGATTCGAGGACGAATTCCTTTGTAGTGGGGGAGAATTGTAACGACCCGGTTTTAGAATTAAACCGTGAGGCCCAAAACGAGCCCATTAGTGAGCCAAGCCCGAACCAAACCCTAATCTCCCCGCGTGTGTATATAAAAAGGGACAAACTTCGAGACAAGCCTCACAAACCCTTGGCCGTCACGTTCCACGGTAAGCCTCCGCCTAACTCGAGTCCCGGGTTTTGTATTGTTTTGGGAACAGCCCTAACTTGACCCTTGTTTGCGAATCCTTGTAGCACCACTAGAGACACCGGAGATTGTCACCGCGCTCAGCCTGTGCCGCCGTGTGAAACGTCTTCACCGGAGAGGTAAGATCCGTGAACCAAACCGGGAACTATGTTGTGTTTTCATAGATTGTTGGAACCAATCTAATCACCAAGCTTGAACCACCGCAGATCTGTGTTGCCGAGTCCTCCCATTCGCCGTTCAGTTCGTCAAGTCAAGCCGTCGCGGAAAGTTGCAGAACGAGGTAACGACAAGCTTTATGTCTCGTGTTGTTTTGTTGCGATGTGTTGCTCGTTCATAGCTAAACTAATACGTAACCAACTAAACCAGAAAGTTATGGAACTTACGTGCATGAGTCGTTGTGGTGTCATGCATGGTTATTTACGTATGTTGTCAATGACGTTCGTTAGATTAATATTGATGAACCGTGTATTGTGGCTGGTTTAGGAAGTGGTATTAAACTGGGAGCATGTGATCGTACGTGAATTAGATTGTGGAGTTATGAATTAGTAGATTGTTGGTTTGATAAAATTATTAAACTATAACTAACTAATTTATTTGGGAACACTAGCACAACTAAATCGGGTGTGATAACTAGATTAAATCATGGATTATTAATGGAAAATAATCTTTGATTGTTTAATCTAAACCGTTGCAGATTAATATCGTCGTTGGATTGGATTCCTGTCGTTGCTGGCTTTTATTTGAGGATCAACAATTTTGCTAAGGTGAGGACTAGTTAGTGTCTTTTTCATATGCCGATATGTTTAGATAGTTACTTAGTTTAAGGTTAAGCCAAGTATACCTATGGATTATATATATATATATATAATCTTAGTTGATTGTTGAGTGTATAATAATAATATATATATTATATATCTACTAAATAAAAGATAAGGAAAAAGAACTAGTAATAGGATTTAAAAATTAAAAGAACTAGATATTTTAAAACGGATTGCGTGGTGTGTGAAATGCATGTTTGTATGATATAATAAATTGTTTGATTGTGGGGAGAAAATGTGCCAAGAGGCACGAAGGAGCGGGCAAACCGCGGAGAGTCCTACAAAGAGAAATCTTTGTAGTTGTGTGGTGGTCTACCCGCGTGGTTTGCAGGTAGATCAGGATGGCTGACGAGCCGACGTGTGTGCAATGCTAGGAACAAGTGCAAGAGGCGCTTGGGGTCCGTAAGCATGAGCACGGGTGATCGATGCTAGGACGAAGTGCATGAGGCATGGAGGTTCCGTAAGCATGGTGCATGAAGAAGTGCGAAAGCATGATGGATCTGATAATGCACGAGGATAGCGTGTGATGACACGTTGTATCCGACCCGTCTTTAGGGCGGTGATGGGACGTAGTCTCATTTGCTTGGTGTGTGTGTGTCGTTGACACGTGATTGATTGCTTGTCTTAGGTTTAGACTTTGTGATGGTCTGAGCATGTTTGTGTATGAAGACTTCGTGAGCCCTAAGGCTTGCCCTCGCTGAGTAATCATAGATTGCTCATCCCTCTCTTTCTCTTGCAGGTAACCATGAGGAGTAGATGATAGAGCTGGTGTTGGTGTTAGGGGCTGGAGATTATTCTTTTATTTTCCGTTGTTGGATTTATCGAACTGGTTGTTAGTTTCCGTTTAACGTTTAAATGATGGTTTGAAAGACGTTTAAGTTGAATTAATGGATTTTTCTTGGTGATTTTCGGTTAAGTATGGTTTACTTGCGGTATAAGTTAACCTGTGACATGCCATAGAAACTGGGTGTTACAAAACATTGCTTAGAAGCTTTGAACAGCTTTGTTAGTGTTTCTGGGGTTAAAATGTGTCTTAATCCAATGCAACTGCTTAATTATAAGAGTTTGAGATGGATGTGGAGAGTTTAAAAGCCACTTATACCCATTTTGTCCCAAAACAAGCTAAAACTTGAGAAAACATTTCTTAGAAGCACTAAACAGCTTTGTTTGTGTTTCTGGGGTTAAAATGTGTCTTAATCCAATGCAACTAACTAATTATAAGAGTTTGAGATGAATGTGGAGAGTTTAAAAGCCACTTACACCCATTTTGTCCCAAAACAGGCTAAAACCAAGAAAACATTGCTTAGAAGCTATAAAGAGCTATGTTAGTGTTTATGGGGTTAAATTGTGTCTTAATCCAATGCAACTGACTATTAATAAGAGTTTGAGATGGATGTGGAGAGTTTAAAAGCCACTTATACCCATTTTGTCCCAAAACAGGCTAAAACTTGAGAAAACATTGCTTAGAAGCTTTGAACAGCTTTGTTTGTGTTTCTGGGGTTAAAATGTGTCTTAATCCAATGCAACTGCTTAATTATAAGAGTTTGAGATGGATGTGGAGAGTTTAAAAGCCACTTATACCCACTTTGTCCCAAAACAAGCTAAACCCAAGAAAACATTGCTTAGAAGAACTAAACAGCTTTGTTAGTGTTTTTTGGTTTAAAATGTGTCTTAATCCAATGCAAATATCTAATTATAAGAGTTTGAGATAGATGTGGAGAGTTTAAAAGCCTCTTATACCCATTCTGTACCAAAACAGGCTAAAACCAAGAAAACATTGCTTAGAAGCACTAAACAGTTTTGTTAGTGTTTCTAGGGTTAAAATGTGTCTTAATCCAATGCAACTAATTAATTTTTAGAGTTTGAGATAGATGTGGAGAGTTTAAAAGCCACTTATACCCAATTTGTCCCAAAAACAGGCTAAAACCAAGAAAAAATTGCTTAGAAGCTGTAAACGGCTTTGTTAGTGTTTCTGGGGTTAAAATGTGTCTTAGTCCAATGCAACTGACAAATTATAAGAGTTTGAGATGGATTTGGAGAGTTTAAAAGCCACTTATACCCATTTTGTCCCAAAACAGGCTAAAATCAAGAATACATTGCTTAGAAGCACTAAACAGCTTTGTTAGTGTTTATGGGTTTAAAATGTGTCTTAATCCAATGCAACTAATTATAAGAGTTTGAGATAGATGTGGAGAGTTTAAAAGCCACTTATACCCATTTTGTCCTAAAACAGGCTAAAACCAAGAAAACATAGCTTAGAAGCTGTAAAGAGCTATATTAGTGTTTATGGGGTTAAAATGTGTCTTAATCCAATGCAACTGACTAAGTATAAGAGTTTGAGATGGATGTGGAGAGTTTAAAAGCCACTTATACCCATTTTGTCCCAAAACAAGCTCAAACTTGAGAAAACATTTCTTAGAAGCACTAAACAGCTTTGTTAGTGTTTCTAGGGTTAAAATTTGTCTTAATCCAATGCAACTAACTAATTTTAAGAGTTTGAGATAGATCTGGAGAGTTTAAAAGCCACTTATACCCAATTTGTCCCAAAAACAGGCTAAAACCAAGAAAAAATTTCTTGGAAGCTGTAAACGGCTTTGTTAGTGTTTCTGGGGTTAAAATGTGTCTTAGTCCAATGCAACTGACAAATTATAAGAGTTTGAGATGGATTTGGAGAGTTTAAAAGCCACTTATACCCATTTTGTCCCAAAACAGGCTAAAACCAAGAATACATTGCTTAGAAACACTAAACAGCTTTGTTAGTGTTTATGGGTTTAAAATGTGTCTTAATCCAATGCAACTAATTAATTATAAGAGTTTGAGATAGATGTGGAGAGTTTAAAAGCCACTTATACCCATTTTGTCCTAAAACAGGCTAAAACAGAGAAAACATAGCTTAGAAGCTGTAAAGAGCTATATTAGTGTTTATGGGGTTAAAATGTGTCTTAATCCAATGCAACTGACTAAGTATAAGAGTTTGAGATGGATGTGGAGAGTTTAAAAGCCACTTATACCCATTTTGTCCCAAAACAAGCTAAAACTTGAGAAAACATTTCTTAGAAGCACTAAACAGCTTTGTTTGTGTTTCTGGGGTTAAAATGTGTCTTAATCCAATGCAACTAACTAATTATAAGAGTTTGAGATAGATGTGGAGAGTTTAAAAGCCACTTATACCCATTTTGTCCCAAAACAGGATAAAATCAAGAAAACATTGCTTAGAAGCTGTAAACAGCTATGTTAGTGTTTCTGGGGTTAAAATGTGTCTTAATCAAATGCAACTGACTAATTATAAGAATTTAAGATGGATGTGGAGAGTTTAAAAGCCACTTATACACATTTTGTCCCAAAAGAGGCTAAAACCAAGAAAACATTGCTTAGAAGAACTAAACAGCCTTGTTAGTGTGTCTGGGGTTAAAATGTGTCTTAATCCAATGCAACTGACTAATTATAAGAGTTTGAGATGGATTTGGAGAGTTTAAAAGCCACTTATACCCATTTTTTCCCAAAATAGGCTAAAACCAAGAAAACATTGCTTAGAAGCACTAAACAGCTTTGTTAGTGTTTCTAGGGTTAAAATGTGTCTTAATCCAATGCAACTAACTAATTCTAAGAGTTTGAGATAGATGTGGAGAGTTTAAAAGCCACTTATACCCAACTTGTCCCAAAACAGGCTAAAACCATGAAAACATTGCTTAGAATCTGTAAACAGCTTTTTTAGTGTTTTTGGGGTTAAAATGTGTCTTAATCCAATGCAACTGGCTAATTAAAAGATTTTGAGATGGATTTGGAGAGTTTAAAAGCCACTTATACCCATTTTGTCCCATAACAGGCTAAAACGAAGAAAACATTGCTTAGAAGTACTAAACAGCTTTGTTAGTGTTTCTGGGGTTAAAATGTGTCTTAATCCAATGCAACTAACTAATTATAAGAGTTTGAGATAGATGTGGAGAGTTTAAAAGCCACTTATACCCATTTTGTCCCAAAACAGACTAAAACCAAGAAAACATTGCTTAGAAGCTGCAAAGAGCTATATTAGTGTTTATGGGATTAAAATGTGTCTTAATCCAATGCAACTGACTAATTATAAGAGTTTGAGATGGATGTGGAGAGTTTAAAAGTCACTTTTACCCATTTTGTCCCAAAACAGGCTAAAACTTGAGAAAACATTGCTTAGAAGCTTTGAACAGCTTTGTTAGTGTTTCTGGGGTTAAAATGTGTCTTAATCCAATGCAACTGCTTAATTATAAGAGTTTGAGATGGATGTGGAAAGTTTAAAAGCCTCTTATACCCATTCTGTACCAAAACAGGCTAAAACCAAGAAAACATTGCTTAGAAGCACTAAACAGCTTTGTTAGTGTTTCTAGGGTTAAAATGTGTCTTAATCCAATGCAACTAACTAATTTTAAGAGTTTGAGATAGATGTGGAGAGTTTAAAAGCCACTTATACCCAATTTGTCCCAAAACAAGCTAAAACTTGAGAAAACATTTCTTAGAAGCACTAAACAGCTTTGTTTGTGTTTCTGGGGTTAAAATGTGTCTTAATCGAATGCAACTAACTAATTATAAGAGTTTGAGATAGATGTGGAGAGTTTAAAAGCTACTTATACCCATTTTGTCCCAAAACAGGCTTAAACCAAGAAAACATTGCTTAGAAGCTATAAAGAGCTATGTTAGTGTTTATGGGGTTAAAATGTGTCTTAATCCAATGCAACTGACTATTAATATGAGTTTGAGATGGATGTGGAGAGTTTAAAAGCCACTTATACCCATTTTGTCCCAAAACAGGCGAAAACTTGAGAAAACATTGCTTAGAAGCTTTGAACAGCTTTGTTAGTGTTTCTGGGTTAAAATGTGTCTTATCAATGCAACTAACTAATTATAAGAGTTTGAGATGGATGTGGAGTTTAAAAGCCACTTATACCCTTTGTCCCAAAACAGCTAAAACCAAGAAAACATTGCTTAGAAGAACTAAACAGCTTTGTTAGTGTTTTTGGGTTTAAAATGTGTCTTAATCCAATGCAACTAACTAATTATAAGAGTTTGAGATAGATGTGGAGAGTTTAAAAGCCTCTTATACCCATTCTGTACCAAAACAGGCAAAAACCAAGAAAACATTGCTTAGAAGCACTAAACAGCTTTGTTAGTGTTTCTAGGGTTAAAATGTGTCTTAATCCAATGCAACTAACTAATTATAAGAGTTTGAGATAGATGTGGAGAGTTTAAAAGCCACTTATACCCATTTTGTCCCAAAACAGACTAAAACCAAGAAAACATTGCTTAGAAGCTGCAAAGAGCTATATTAGTGGTTATGGGATTAAAATGTGTCTTAATCCAATGCAACTGACTAATTATAAGAGTTTGAGATGGATGTGGAGAGTTTAAAAGCAACTTATACCCATTTTGTCCCAAAACAGGCTAAAACTTGAGAAAACATTGCTTAGAAGCTTTGAACAGCTTTGTTAGTGTTTCTGGGGTTAAAATGTGTCTTAATCCAATGCAACTGCTTAATTATAAGAGTTTGAGATGGATGTGGAGAGTTTAAAAGCCACTTATACCCACTTTGTCCCAAAACAAGCTAAAACCAAGAAAACATTGCTTAGAAGAACTAAACAGCTTTGTTAGTGTTTTTGGGTTTAAAATGTGTCTTAATCCAATGCAACTAACTAATTATAAGAGTTTGAGATAGATGTGGAGAGTTTAAAAGCCACTTATACCCATTTTGTCCCAAAACAGGCTTAAACCAAGAAAACATTGCTTAGAACCTATAAAGAGCTATGTTAGTGTTATGGGGTTAAAATGTGTCTTAATCCAATGTGACTATTAATATATAAGTTTGAGATGGATGTGGAGAGTTTAAAAGCCACTTATACCCATTTTGTCCCAAAACAGGCTAAAACTTGAGAAAACATTGCTTAGAAGCTTTGAATAGCTTTGTTAGTGTTTCTGGGGTTAAAATGTGTCTTAGTCCAATGCAACTGCTTAATTATAAGAGTTTGAGATGGATGTGGAGAGTTTAAAAGCCACTTATACCCACTTTGTCCCAAAACAAGCTAAAACCAAGAAAACATTGCTTAGAAGCACTAAACAGATTTGTTAGTGTTTTTGGGTTTAAAATGTGTCTTAATCCAATGCAACTAACTAATTATAAGAGTTTGAGAAAGATGTGGAGAGTTTAAAACCCTCTTATACCCATTCTGTACCAAAACAGGCAAAAACAAAGAAAACATTGCTTAGAAGCACTAAACAGCTTTGTTAGTGTTTCTAGGGTTAAAATATGTCTTAATCCAATGCAACTAACTAATTTTAAGAGTTTGAGATAGATGTGGAGAGTTTAAAAGCCACTTATACCCAATTTGTCCCAAAAACAGGCTAAAACCAAGAAAAAATTGCTTAGAAGCTGTAAACGGCTTTGTTAGTGTTTCTGGGGTTAAAATTTGTCTTAATCCTATGCAACTTACTAATTATAAGAGTTTGAGATGGATGTGGAGAGTTTAAAAGCCACTTATACCCATTTTGACCCAAAAGGCTAAAACCAAGAAAACATTGCTTAGAAGCAGCTAAACAGCTTTGTTAGTGTTTGGGGTTAAAATGTGTCTTAATCAATGCAACTGACAATTATAAGAGTTTGAGATGGATTTGGAGAGTTTAAAAGCCACTTATACCCATTTTGTCCCAAAACGGGCTAAAACCAAGAAAACATTGCTTAGAAGCACTAAACAGCTTTGTTAGTGTTTATGGGTTTAAAATGTGTCTTAATCCAATGCAACTAATTAATTATAAGAGTTTGAGATAGATGTGGAGAGTTTAAAAGCCACTTATACCCATTTTGTCCTAAAACAGGCTAAAACCAAGAAAACATAGCTTAGAAGCTGTAAAGAGCTATTAGTGTTTATGGGGTTAAAATGTGTCTTAATCCAATGCAACTGATTAAGTATAAGAGTTTGAGATGTATGTGAAGAGTTTAAAAGCCACTTATACCCATTTTGTCCCAAAACAAGCTAAAACTTGAGAAAACATTTCTTAGAAGCACTAAACAGCTTTGTTTGTGTTTCTGGGGTTAATATGTGTCTTAATCCAATGCAACTAACTAATTATAAGAGTTTGAGATAGATGTGGAGAGTTTAAAAGCCACTTATACCCATTTTGTCCCAAAACAGGCTAAAACCAAGAAAACATTGCTTAGAAGATATAAAGAGATATGTTAGTTTTTATGGGGTTAAAATGTGTCTTAATCCAATGCAACTAACTATTAATAAGAGTTTGAGATGGATGTGGAGAGTTTAAAAGCCACTTATACCCATTTTGTCCCAAAACAGGCTAAAACTTAAGAAAACATTGCTTAGAAGCTTTGAACAGCTTTGTTAGTGTTTCTGGGGTTAAATGTGTCTTAATCCAATGCAACTGCTTAATTATAAGAGTTTTAGATGGATGTGGAAAGTTTAAAAGCCTCTTATACCCATTCTGTACCAAAACAAGCTAAAACCAAGAAAACATTGCTTAGAAGCACTAAACAGCTTTGTTAGTGTTTCTAGGGTTAAAATGTGTCTTAATCAATCAACTAACTAATTTTAAGAGTTTGAGATAGATGTGGAGGGTTTAAAAGCCACTTATACCCATTTGTCCCAAAACAGGCTAAAACTTGAAAACATTGCTTAGAAGCACTAAACAGCTTTGTTAGTGTTTAGGGTTAAAATGTGTCTTAATCAATGCAACTAACTAATTTTAAGAGTTTGAGATAGATGTGGAGAGTTTAAAAGCCACTTATACCCAATTTGTCCCAAAACAGGCTAAAACCAAGAAAAAATTGCTTAGAAGCTGTAAACGGCTTTGTTAGTGTTTCTGGGGTTAAAATGTGTCTTAGTCCAATGCAACTGACAAATTATAAGAGTTTGAGATGGATTTGGAGAGTTTAAAAGCCACTTATACCCATTTTGTCCAAAAAAATGCTAAAACCAAGAAAACATTGCTTAGAAGCAATAAACAGCTTTGTTAGTGTTTGTGGGTTTAAAATGTGTCTTAATCCAATGCAACTAATTAATTATAAGATTTTGAGATGGATGTGGAGAGTTTAAAAGCCACTTATACCCCTTTTGTCCTAAAACAGGCTAAAACCAAGAAAACATAGCTTAGAAGCTGTAAAGAGCTATATTAGTGTTTATGGGGTTAAAATGTGTCTTAATCCAATGCAACTGACTAAGTATAAGAGTTTGAGATGGATGTGGACTGTGGAGAGTTTAAAAGCCACTTATACCCATTTTGTCCCAAAACAAGCTAAAACTTGAGAAAACATTTCTTAGAAGCACTAAACAGCTTTGTTTGTGTTTCTGGGGTTAAAATGTGTCTTAATCCAATGCAACTAACTAATTATAAGAGTTTGAGATAGATGTGGAGAGTTTAAAAGCCACTTATACCCCTTTTGTCCCAAAACAGGCTAAAACCAAGAAAACATTGCTTAGAAGCACTAAACAGCTTTGTTAGTGTTTATGGGTTAAAATGTGTCTTAATCCAATGCAACTAACTAATTATAAGAGTTTGAGATAGATGTGGAGAGTTTAAAAGCCACTTATACCCATTTTGTCCTAAAACAGGCTAAAACCAAGAAAACATTGCTTAGAAGCTGTAAAGAGCTATATTAGTGTTTATGGGGTTAAAATGTGTCTTAATCCAATGCAACTGATTAAGTATAAGAGTTTGAGATGTATGTGAAGAGTTTAAAAGCCACTTATACCCATTTTGTCCCAAAACAAGCTAAAACTTGAGAAAACATTTCTTAGAAGCACTAAACAGCTTTGTTTGTGTTTCTGGGGTTAATATGTGTTTTAATCCAATGCAACTAACTAATTATAAGAGTTTGAGATAGATGTGGAGAGTTTAAAAGCCACTTATACCCATTTTGTCCCAAAACAGGCTAAAACCAAGCATTGCTTAGAAGATATAAGAGATATGTTAGTTTTCTGGGGTTAAAATGTGTCTTAATCCAATGCAACTAACTATTAATAAGAGTTTGAGATGGATGTGGAGAGTTTAAAAGCCACATACCCATTTTGTCCCAAAACAGGCTAAAACTTGAAAACATTGCTTAGAAGCTTTGAACAGCTTTGTTAGTGTTTCTGGGGTTAAATGTGTCTTAATCCAATTGCAACTTAATTATAAGAGTTTTAGATGGATGTGGAAAGTTTAAAAGCCTCTTATACCCATTTTGTCCCAAAACAAGGCTAAAACCAAGAAAACATTGCTTAGAAGCACTAAACAGCTTTGTTAGTGTTTCTAGGGTTAAAATGTGTCTTAATCCAATGCAACTAACTAATTTTAAGAGTTTGAGATAGATGTGGAGGGTTTAAAAGCCACTTATACCCAATTTGTCCCAAAACAAGCTAAAACTTGAGAAAACATTGCTTAGAAGCACTAAACAGCTTTGTTAGTGTTTCTAGGGTTAAAATGTGTCTTAATCCAATGCAACTAACTAATTTTAAGAGTTTGAGATAGATGTGGAGAGCTTAAAAGCCACTTATACCCAATTTGTCCCAAAAACAGGCTAAAACCAAGAAAAAATTGCTTAGAAGCTGTAAACGGCTTTGTTAGTGTTTCTGGGGTTAAAATGTGTCTTAGTCCAATGCAACTGACAAATTATAAGAGTTTGAGATGGATTTGGAGAGTTTAAAAGCCACTTATACCCATTTTGTCCAAAAAAATGCTAAAACCAAGAAAACATTGCTTAGAAGCAATAAACAGCTTTGTTAGTGTTTGTGGTTTAAATGTGTCTTAATCAATGCAACTAATTAATTATAAGAGTTTGAGATGGATGTGGAGAGTTTAAAAGCCACTTATACCCCTTTTGTCCTAAAACAGGCTAAAACCAAGAAAACATAGCTTAGAAGCTGTAAAGAGCTATATTAGTGTTTATGGGGTTAAAATGTGTCTTAATCCAATGCAACTGACTAAGTATAAGAGTTTGAGATGGATGTGGACTGTGGAGAGTTTAAAAGCCACTTATACCCATTTTGTCCCAAAACAAGCTAAAACTTGAGAAAACATTTCTTAGAAGCACTAAACAGCTTTGTTTGTGTTTCGGGGTTAAAATGTGTAATCAATGCAACTAACTAATTATAAGAGTTTGAGATAGATGTGGAGAGTTTAAAAGCCACTTATACCCATTTTGTCCCAAAACAGGCTAAAACCAAGAAAACATTGCTTAGAAGCTGTAAACAGCTATGTTAGTGTTTCTGGGGTTAAAATGTGTCTTAATCAAATGCAACTGACTAATTATAAGAATTTAAGATGGATGTGGAGAGTTTAAAAGCCACTTATACCCATTTTGTCCCAAAACAGGCTAAAACTTGAGAAAACATTGCTTAGAAGCTTTGAACAGCTTTGTTAGTGTTTCTGGGGTTAAAATGTGTCTTAATCCAATGCAACTGCTTAATTATAAGAGTTTGAGATGGATGTGGAGAGTTTAGAAGCCACTTATACCCATTTTGTCCCAAAACAAGCTAAAACTTGAGAAAACATTTCTTAGAAGCACTAAACAGCTTTGTTTGTGTTTCTGGGGTTAAAATGTGTCTTAATCCAATGCAACTAACTAATTATAAGAGTTTGAGATGAATGTGGAGAGTTTAAAAGCCACTTATACCCATTTTGTCCCAAAAAAAGGCTAAAACCAAGAAAACATTGCTTAGAAGCTATAAAGAGCTATGTTAGTGTTTATGGGGTTAAATTGTGTCTTAATCCAATGCAACCGACTATTAATAAGAGTTTGAGATGGATGTGGAGAGTTTAAAAGCCACTTATACCCATTTTGTCCCAAAACAGGCTAAAACTTGAGAAAACATTGCTTAGAAGCTTTGAACAGCTTTGTTTGTGTTTCTGGGGTTAAAATGTGTCTTAATCCAATGCAACTGCTTAATTATAAGAGTTTGAGATGGATGTGGAGAGTTTAAAAGCCACTTATACCCACTTTGTCCCAAAACAAGCTAAAACTTGAGAAAACATTGCTTAGAAGCACTAAACAGCTTTGTTAGTGTTTCTAGGGTTAAAATGTGTCTTAATCCAATGCAACTAACTAATTTTAAGAGTTTGAGATAGATGTGGAGAGCTTAAAAGCCACTTATACCCAATTTGTCCCAAAAACAGGCTAAAACCAAGAAAAAATTGCTTAGAAGCTGTAAACGGCTTTGTTAGTGTTTCTGGGGTTAAAATGTGTCTTAGTCCAATGCAACTGACAAATTATAAGAGTTTGAGATGGATTTGGAGAGTTTAAAAGCCACTTATACCCATTTTGTCCAAAAAAATGCTAAAACCAAGAAAACATTGCTTAGAAGCAATAAACAGCTTTGTTAGTGTTTGTGGGTTTAAAATGTGTCTTAATCCAATGCAACTAATTAATTATAAGAGTTTGAGATGGATGTGGAGAGTTTAAAAGCCACTTATACCTTTTGTCCCTAAAACAGGCTAAAACCAAGAAAACATAGCTTAGAAGCTGTAAAGCTATATTAGTGTTTATGGGGTTAAAATGTGTCTTAATCCAATGCAACTGACTAAGTATAAGAGTTTGAGATGGATGTGGACTGTGGAGGTTAAAAGCCACTTATACCCATTTTGTCCCAAAACAAGCTAAAACTTGAAAACATTTCTTAGAAGCAAACAGCTTTGTTTGTGTTTCTGGGGTTAAAATGTCTTAATCCAATGCAACTAACTAATTATAAGAGTTTGAGATAGATGTTGGAGAGTTTAAAAGCCACTTATACCCTTTTGTCCCAAAACAGGCTAAAACAAGAAAACATTGCTTAGAAGCACTAAACAGCTTTGTTAGTGTTTATGGGTTTAAAATGTGTCTTAATCCAATGCAACTAATTAATTATAAGAGTTTGAGATAGATGTGGAGAGTTTAAAAGCCACTTATACCCATTTTGTCCCAAAACAGGCTAAAACCAAGAAAATAGCTTAGAAGCTGTAAAGAGCTATATTAGTGTTTATGGGGTTAAAATGTGTCTTAATCCAATGCAACTGATTAAGTATAAGAGTTTGAGATGTATGTGAAGAGTTTAAAAGCCACTTATACCCATTTTGTCCCAAAACAAGCTAAAACTTGAGAAAACATTTCTTAGAAGCACTAAACAGCTTTGTTTGTGTTTCTGGGGTTAATATGTGTCTTAATCCAATGCAACTAACTAATTATAAGAGTTTGAGATAGATGTGGAGAGTTTAAAAGCCACTTATACCCATTTTGTCCCAAAACAGGCTAAAACCAAGAAAACATTGCTTAGAAGATATAAAGAGATATGTTAGTTTTTATGGGGTTAAAATGTGTCTTAATCCAATGCAACTAACTATTAATAAGAGTTTGAGATGGATGTGGAGAGTTTAAAAGCCACTTATACCCATTTTGTCCCAAAACAGGCTAAAACTTAAGAAAACATTGCTTAGAAGCTTTGAACAGCTTTGTTAGTGTTTCTGGGGTTAAATGTGTCTTAATCCAATGCAACTGCTTAATTATAAGAGTTTTAGATGGATGTGGAAAGTTTAAAAGCCTCTTATACCCATTCTGTACCAAAACAAGCTAAAACCAAGAAAACATTGCTTAGAAGCACTAAACAGCTTTGTTAGTGTTTCTAGGGTTAAAATGTGTCTTAATCCAATGCAACTAACTAATTTTAAGAGTTTGAGATAGATGTGGAGGGTTTAAAAGCCACTTATACCCAATTTGTCCCAAAACAAGCTAAAACTTGAGAAAACATTGCTTAGAAGCACTAAACAGCTTTGTTAGTGTTTCTAGGGTTAAAATGTGTCTTAATCCAATGCAACTAACTAATTTTAAGAGTTTGAGATAGATGTGGAGAGCTTAAAAGCCACTTATACCCAATTTGTCCCAAAAACAGGCTAAAACCAAGAAAAAATTGCTTAGAAGCTGTAAACGGCTTTGTTAGTGTTTCTGGGGTTAAAATGTGTCTTAGTCCAATGCAACTGACAAATTATAAGAGTTTGAGATGGATTTGGAGAGTTTAAAAGCCACTTATACCCATTTTGTCCAAAAAAATGCTAAAACCAAGAAAACATTGCTTAGAAGCAATAAACAGCTTTGTTAGTGTTTGTGGGTTTAAAATGTGTCTTAATCCATGCAACTAATTAATTATAAGAGTTTGAGATGGATGTGGAGAGTTTAAAAGCCACTTATACCCATTTTGTCCTAAACAGGCTAAAACCAAGAAAACAAGCTTAGAAGCTGTAAAGAGCTATATTAGTGTTTATGGGGTTAAAATGTGTCTTAATCCAATGCTGACTAAGTATAAGAGTTTGAGATGGATGTGGACTGTGGAGTTTAAAGCCACTTATACCCATTTTGTCCCAAAACAAGCTAAAACTTGAGAAAACATTTCTTAGAAGCACTAAACAGCTTTGTTTGTGTTTCTGGGGTTAAAATGTGTCTTAATCCAATGTTAACTAATTATAAGAGTTTGAGATAGATGTGGAGAGTTTAAAAGCCACTTATACCCATTTTGTCCCAAAACAGGCTAAAACCAAGAAAACATTGCTTAGCTGTAAACAGCTATGTTAGTGTTTCTGGGGTTAAAATGTGTCTTAATCAAATGCGTGACTAATTATAAGAATTTAAGATGGATGTGGAGAGTTTAAAAGCCACTTATACCCATTTTGTCCCAAAAAGGCTAAAACTTGGAAAATTGCTTAGAAGCTTTGAACAGCTTTGTTAGTGTTTCTGGGGTTAAAATGTGTCTTAATCCAATGCACTACTGCTAATTATAAGAGTTTGAGATGGATGTGGAGAGTTTAGAAGCCACTTATACCCATTTTGTCCCAAAACAGCTAAAACCAGGAAAACATTTCTTAGAAGCACTAAACAGCTTTGTTTGTGTTTCTGGGTTAAAATGTCTTAATCCAATGCAACTAACTAATTATAAGAGTTTGAGATGAATGTTGGAGTTTAAAAGCCACTTATACCCATTTTGTCCCAAAAAGGGAGCTAAACCAAGAAAACATTGCTTAGAAGCTATAAAGAGCTATGTTAGTGTTTATGGGGTTAAATTGTGTCTTAATCCAATGCAACTGACTATTAATAAGAGTTTGAGATGGATGTGGAGAGTTTAAAAGCCACTTATACCCATTTTGTCCCAAAACAGGCTAAAACTTGAAAACATTGCTTAGAAGCTTTGAACAGCTTTGTTTGTGTTTCTGGGGTTAAAATGTGTCTTAATCCAATGCAACTGCTTAATTATAAGAGTTTGAGATGGATGTGGAGAGTTTAAAAGCCACTTATACCCATTTGTCCCAAAACAGGCTAAAACTTGAGAAAACATTGCTTAGAAGCACAAACAGCTTTTTAGTGTTTAGGTTAAAATGTGTCAATCCAATGCAACTAACTAATTTAAGAGTTTGAGATAGATGTGTGGAGGTTAAAAGCCACTTATACCCAATTTGTCCCAAAACAGGCTAAAACCAAGATAACATTGCTTAGAAGGTGTAAACAGCTTTGTTAGTGTATATGGGGTTAAAATGTGTCTTAATCCAATGCAACTGACAAATTATAAGAGTTTGAGATGGATTTGGAGAGTTTAAAAGCCACTTATACCCATTTTGTCCAAAAATGCTAAAACCAAGAAAACATTGCTTAGAAGCAATAAACAGCTTTGTTAGTGTTTCGTGGGTTTAAAATGTGTCTTAATCCATGCAACTAATTAATTATAAGAGTTTGAGATGGATGTGGAGAGTTTAAAAGCCACTTATACCTTTTGTCCCAAAACAGGCTAAAACCAAGAAAACATTGCTTAGAAGCTGTAAAGAGCTATATTAGTGTTTATGGGGTTAAAATGTGTCTTAATCAATGCTGCTGACTAAGTATAAGAGTTTGAGATGGATGTGGACTGTGGAGTTTAAAAGCCACTTATACCCATTTTGTCCCAAAACAAGCTAAAACTTGAAAACATTTCTTAGAAGCTAAACAGCTTTGTTAGTGTTTCGGGGTTAAAATGTCTTAATCCAATGCAACTAACTAATTATAAGAGTTTGAGATAGATGTGGAGAGTTTAAAAGCCACTTATACCCTTTTGTCCCAAAACAGGCTAAAACCAAAAACATTGCTTAGAAGCTGTAAACAGAGCTATATTAGTGTTTATGGGGTTAAAATGTGTCTTAATCCATGCAACTGACTAAGTATAAGAGTTTGAGATGGATGTGGAGGAGTTTAAAAGCCACTTATACCCATTTTGTCCCAAAACAAGCTAAAACTTGAGAAAACATTGCTTAGAAGCACTAAACAGCTTTGTTAGTGTTTCAGGGGTTAAAATATGTCTTAATCCAATGCAACTAACTAATTATAAGAGTTTGAGATAGATGTGGATAGTTTAAAAGCCACTTATACCCATTTTGTCCCAAAACAGGCTAAAACCAGAGAAAACATTGCTTAGAAGCTATAAACAGCTTTGTTATTGTTTCTGTGGGTTAAAATGTGTCTTAATCAAAAGCAACTGACTAATTATAAGAGTTTAAGATGGATGTGCAGAGTTTAAAAGCCACTTATACCCATTTTGTCCCAAAACAGGCTAAAACCAGAGAAAACATTGCTTAGAAGCTATAAACAGCTTTGTTATTGTTTCTTTGGGTTAAAATGTGTCTTAATCCAATGCAACTGACTAATTATAAGAGTTTGAGATGGATGTGGAGAGTTTAAAAGCCACTTATACCCATTTTGTCCCAAAACAGGCTAAAACTTGAGAAAACATTGCTTAGAAGCTGTAAACAGCTTTGTTAGTGTTTCTGGGGTTAAATGTGTCTTAATCCAATGCAACTAACTAATTATAAGAGTTTGAGATGAATGTGGAGAGTTTAAAAGCCACTTATACCCATTTTGTCCCAAAAGGCTAAAACCAAGAAAACATTGCTTAGAAGCTATAAAAGAGCTATGTTAGTGTTTAGGGGTTAAAATGTGTCTTAATCCAATGCAACCGACTAATTAATAAGAGTTTGAGATGGATGTGGAGAGTTTAAAAGCCACTTATACCCATTTTGTCCCAAAAAAGGCTAAAACTTGAGAAAACATTGCTTAGAAGCTTTAAACAGCTTTGTTAGTGTTTCTGGGGTTAAAATGTGTCTTAATCCATGCAACGCACTAATGAGTTTGAGATGGATGTGGAGAGTTTAAAAGCCACTTATACACTTTGTCCCAAAACAAGCTAAAACTTGAGAAAACATTGCTTAGAAGCACTAAACAGCTTTGTTAGTGTTTCTAGGGTTAAAAATGTAATCCAATGCAACTAACTAATTATAAGAGTTTGAGATAGATGTGGAGAGTTTAAAAGCCACTTATACCCAATTTGTCCCAAAACAGGCTAAAACCAAGAAAACATTGCTTAGAAGCTGTAAACAGCTTTGTTAGTGTTTCTGGGGTTAAAATGTGTCTTAATCCAATGCAACTGACTAATTATAAGAGTTTGAGATGGATTTGGAGAGTTTAAAAGCCACTTATACCCATTTTGTCCCAAAAAAGGCTAAAACCAGAGAAAACATTGCTTAGAAGCTGTAAACAGCTTTGTTAGTGTTTGTGGGTTAAAATGTGTCTTAATCCAATGCAACTGACTAATTATAAGAGTTTGAGATGGATGTGGAGAGTTTAAAAGCCACTTATACCCATTTTGTCCCAAAACAGGCTAAAACCAAGAAAACATTGCTTAGAAGCTGTAAAGAGCTATGTTAGTGTTTCTGGGGTTAAAATGTGTCTTAATCAATGCAATGTAAGAGTTTGAGATGGATGTGGACTGTGGAGTTTAAAAGCCACTTATACCCATTTTGTCCCAAAACAGCTAAAACTTGAGAAAACATTGCTTAGAAGCACTAAACAGCTTTGTTTGTGTTTCGGGGTTAAATGTGTCTTAATCCATGCAACTAACTAATTATAAGAGTTTGAGATAGATGTGGAGAGTTTAAAAGCCACTTATACCCATTTTGTCCCAAAACAGGCTAAAACCAAGAAAACATTGCTTAGAAGCTGTAAAGCTATATTAGTGTTTATGGGGTTAAAATGTGTAATCCATGCAATGACTAATTATAAGAGTTTGAGATGGATGTGGACTGGAGAGTTTAAAAGCCACTTATACCCATTTGTCCCAAAACAAGCTAAAACTTGAAAACATTTCTTAGAAGCACTAAACAGCTTTGTTTGTGTTTCTGGGGTTAAAATGTGTCTTAATCCATGCAACTAACTAATTATAAGAGTTTGAGATAGATGTGGAGTTTAAAAGCCACTTATACCCATTTTGTCCCAAAACAGGCTAAAACCAGAAAACATTGCTTAGAAGCTGTAAACAGCTATGTTAGTGTTTCTGGGGTTAAAATGTGTCAAAATGCAACTGACTAATTATAAGATTTGAGATGGATGTGGAGAGTTTAAAAGCCACTTATACTCATTTTGTCCCAAAACAGGCTAAAACTTGAGAAAACATTGCTTAGAAGCTTTGAACAGCTTTGTTAGTGTTTCTGGGGTTAAAATGTGTCTTAATCCAATGCTGACTAATTATAAGAGTTTGAGATGGATGTGGAGAGTTTAAAAGCCACTTATACCCATTTTGTCCCAAAACAAGCTAAAACTTGAAAACATTTCTTAGAAGCACTAAACAGCTTTGTTAGTGTTTCTGGGGTTAAAATGTGTCTTAATCCAATAGTAACTAATTATAAGAGTTTGAGATGAATGTGGAGAGTTTAAAAGCCACTTATACCCATTTTGTCAAAAAAGGCTAAAACAAGAAAACATTGCTTAGAAGCTTAAAAAGAGCTATGTTAGTGTTTATGTGGTTAAATTTTCTAATCCAATCAACCGCTATGCTATTATAAGAGTTTGAGATGGATTGGAGTTTTTAAAAGCCACTTATACCCATTTTGTCCCAAGCAGAAACAAAACTTATAAAAAGCATTTTTAGAAGCTTTGAACAGCAAACTTCTGTGTTTACGGGGTTAAAATGTGTCTTAATCCAATGCAACTGCTTAATTATAAGAGTTTGAGATGGATGTGGAGAGTTTAAAAGCCACTTATACCCACTTTGTCCCAAAACAAGCTAATACCAAGAAAACATTGCTTAGAAGAACTAAACAGCTTTGTTAGTGTTTTTTGGTTTAAAATGTGTCTTAATCCAATAAAACTAACTAATTATAAGAGTTTGAGATGAATGTGGAGAGTTTAAAAGCCACTTATACCCATTTTTTCCCAAAACAGGCTAAAACTTGAGAAAACATTGCTTAGAAGCTTTGAACAGCTTTGTTTGTGTTTCTGGGGTTAAAATGTGTCTTAATCCAATGCAACAGATTAATTATAAGAGTTTGAGATGGATGTGGAGAGTTTAAAAGCCACTTATACCCACTTTGTCCCAAAATAAGCTAAAACAAAGAAAACAATGCTTAGAAGAACTAAACAGCTTTGTTAGTGTTTTTTGGTTTAAAATGTGTCTTAATCCAATGCAACTAATTAATTATAAGAGTTTGAGATAGATGTGGAGAGTTTAAAAGCCTCTTATACCCATTCTGTACCAAAACAGGCTAAAACCAAGAATACATTGCTTAGAAGCACTAAACAGCTTTGTTAGTGTTTATGGGTTTAAAATGTGTCTCAATCAACTGCAACTTATAAAAGAGTTTGAGATAGATGTGGAGAGTTTAAAAGCCACTTATACCCATTTTGTCCTAAAACAGGCTAAAACCAAGAAAACATTGCTTAGAAGCTGTAAAGAGCTATATTAGTGTTTATGGGGTTAAAATGTGTCTTAATCCAATGCAACTGACTAAGTATAAGAGTTTGAGATGGATGTGGACTGTGGAGAGTTTAAAAGCCACTTATACCCATTTTGTCCCAAAACAAGCTAAAACTTGAAAACATTGCTTAGAAGCACTAAACAGCTTTGTTAGTGTTTTGGGGGTTAAAATGTCTTAATCCAATAATAACTAATTATAAGAGTTTGAGATAGATGTGGAGAGTTTAAAAGCCACTTATACCCATTTTGTCCCAAAACAGGCTAAAACCAAGAAAACATTGCTTAGAAGCTGTAAACAGCTATGTTAGTGTTTCTGGGGTTAAAATGTGTCTTAATCCAATGCAACTAATTAATTTAAGAGTTTGAGATAGATGTGGAGAGTTTAAAAGCCACTTATACCCATTTTGTCCCAAAACAGGCTAAAACCACGAAAACATTGCTTAGAAGCTGTAAACAGCTTTGTTAGTGTTTCGGGGTTAAAATGTGTCTTAATCCATGAAACTGACTAATTATAAGAGTTTGAGATGGATGTGGAGAGTTTAAAAGCCACTTATACCCCTTTTGTCCCAAAACAGGCATAAAATCGAAAACATTGCTTAGAAGCTGTAAACAGCTATGTTAGTGTTTCTGGGGTTAAAATGTGTCTTAATCAAATGCAACTGACTAATTATAAGAGTTTGAGATGGATGTGGAGAGTTTAAAAGCCACTTATACCCATTTTGTCCCAAAACAGGCTAAAACTTGAAAACATTGCTTAGAAGCTTTGAACAGCTTTGTTAGTGTTTCAGGGTTAAAATGTGTCTTAATCCAATGCAACTGACTAATTATAAGAGTTTGAGATGGATGTGGAGAGTTTAAAAGCCACTTATACCCATTTTGTCCCAAAACAGCCTAAAACTTGAGAAAACATTGCTTAGAAGCTGTAAACAGCTTTGTTAGTGTTTCTGGGGTTAAAATGTCTTAATCCAATGCAACTAACCAATTATAAGAGTTTGAGATGGATTTGGAGAGTTTAAAAGCCACTTATACCCATTTTGTCCCAAAAAGGCTAAAACCAAGAAAACATTGCTTAGAAGCTATAAACAGCTATGTTAGTGTTTATGGGGTTAAAATGTGTCTTAATCCAATGCAACTGACTATTATAAGAGTTTGAGATGGATGTGGAGAGTTTAAAAGCCACTTATACCCATTTTGTCCCAAAACAGGCTAAAACTTGAAAACATTGCTTGAAGCTTTGAACAGCTTTGTTAGTGTTTCTGGGGTTAAAATGTGTCTTAATCCAATAACTGCTAATTATAAGAGTTTGAGATGGATGTGGAGTTTAAAAGCCACTTATACCCACTTTGTCCCAAAACAAGCTAAAACCAAGAAAACATTGCTTAGAAGCTAAACAGCTTTGTTAGTGTTTTGGGGTTAAAATGTGTCTTAATCCAATGCAACTAACTAATTATAAGAGTTTGAGATGGATTTGGAGAGTTTAAAAGCCACTTATACCCATTTTGTCCCAAAAAAGGCTAAAACTTGAGAAAACATTGCTTAGAAGCTGTAAACAGCTTTGTTAGTGTTTCTGGGGTTAAAATGTGTCTTAATCCAATGCAACTGACTAATTATAAGAGTTTGAGATGGATTTGGAGAGTTTAAAAGCCACTTATACCCATTTTGTCCCAAAACAAGCTAAAACCAAGAAAACATTGCTTAGAAGCACTAAACAGCTTTGTTAGTGTTTTTGGTGTTAAAATGTGTCTTAATCCAATGCAACTAACTAATTATAAGAGTTTGAGATAGATGTGGAGAGTTTAAAAGCCACTTATACCCATTTTGTCCCAAAAGGCTAAAACCAAGAAAACATTGCTTAGAAGCTGCTAAACAGCTTTGTTAGTGTTTATGGGTTTAAAATGTGTCTTAATCAATGCAACTAATTATAAGAGTTTGAGATAGATGTGGAGAGTTTAAAAGCCACTTATACCCATTTTGTCCCAAAACAGGCTAAAACCGAGAAAACATTGCTTAGAAGCTGTAAACAGCTTTGTTAGTGTTTCTGGGGTTAAAATGTGTCTTAATCCAATGCAACTGACTAATTATAAGAGTTTGAGATGGATTTGGAGAGTTTAAAAGCCACTTATACCCATTTTGTCCCAAAAAAGGCTAAAACCTGAGAAAACATTGTGAAGCTGTAAACAGCTTTGTTAGTGTTTCTAGGGTTAAAATGTTTCTTAATCCAATGCAACTAACTAATTATAAGAGTTTGAGATGGATTTGGAGAGTTTAAAAGCCACTTATACCCATTTTGTCCCAAAAAAGGCTAAAACCTGAGAAAACATTGCTTAGAAGCTGTAAACAGCTTTCTTAGTGTTTCTGGGGTTAAAATGTGTCTTAATCCAATGCAACTAACTAATTATAAGAGTTTGAGATGGATTTGGAGAGTTTAAAAGCCACTTATACCCATTTTGTCCCAAAAAAGGCTAAAACCAGAGAAAACATTGCTTAGAAGCTGTAAACAGCTTTCTTAGTGTTTGTGGGGTTAAAATGTGTCTTAATCCAATGCAACTAATTAATTATAAGAGTTTGAGATAGATGTGGAGAGTTTAAAAGCCACTTATACCCATTTTGTCCCAAAACAGGCTAAAACCAAGAAAACATTGCTTAGAAGCTGTAAACAGCTATGTTAGTGTTTATGGGGTTAAAATGTGTCTTAATCCAATGCAACTGACTAATTATAAGAGTTTGAGATGGATGTGGAGAGTTTAAAAGCCACTTATACCCATTTTGTCCCAAAACAGGCTAAAACCTGAAAACATTGCTTAGAAGCACTAAACAGCTTTGTTAGTGTTTCTGGGGTTAAAATGTGTTTTAATCCAATGCAACTAACTAATTATAAAAGTTTGAGATAGATGTGGAGAGTTTAAAAGCCACTTATACCCATTTTGTCCCAAAACAGGCTAAAACCAAGAAAACATTGCTTAGAAGCTGTAAACAGCTATGTTAGTGTTTCTGGGGTTAAAATGTGTCTTAATCCAATGCAACTAACTAATTATAAGAGTTTGAGATGGATGTGGAGAGTTTAAAAGCCACTTATACCCATTTTGTCCCAAAAAAGGCTAAAACCTGAGAAAACATTGCTTAGAAGCTGTAAACAGCTTTGTTAGTGTTTCTGGGGTTAAAATGTGTCTTAATCCAATGCAACTGACTAATTATAAGAGTTTGAGATGGATTTGGAGAGTTTAAAAGCCACTTATACCCATTTTGTCCCAAAAAAGGCTAAAACCTGAGAAAACATTGCTTAGAAGCTGTAAACAGCTTTGTTAGTGTTTCTGGGGTTAAAATGTGTCTTAATCCAATGCAACTGACTAATTATAAGAGTTTGAGATGGATTTGGAGAGTTTAAAAGCCACTTATACCCATTTTGTCCCAAAAAAGGCTAAAACCTGAGAAAACATTGCTTAGAAGCTGTAAACAGCTTTGTTAGTGTTTCTGGGGTTAAAATGTGTCTTAATCCAATGCAACTGACTAATTATAAGAGTTTGAGATGGATTTGGAGAGTTTAAAAGCCACTTATACCCATTTTGTCCCAAAAAGCTAAATCCTGAGAAAACATTGCTTAGAAGCTAAACAGCTTTGTTAGTGTTTTGGGTTTTAAAATGTTTTAATCCAATGCAACTAACTAATTATAAGAGTTTGAGATAGATGTGGAGAGTTTAAAAGCCTCTTATACCCATTTTGTCCCAAAGGCTAAAACCAAGAAAACATTGCTAGAAGCTTAAACAGCTTTGTTAGTGTTTATGGGGTTAAAATGTGTCTTAATCCAATGCAACTAACTAATTATAAGAGTTTGAGATAGATGTGGAGAGTTTAAAAGCCACTTATACCCATTTTGTCCCAAAACAGGCTAAAACTCGAAAACATTGCTTAGAAGCTGTAAACAGCTTTGTTAGTGTTTCGGGGTTAAAATTTGTCTTAATCAATGCAACTAACTAATTATAAGAGTTTGAGATAGATGTGGAGAGTTTAAAAGCCACTTATACCCATTTTGTCCCAAAACAGGCTAAAACCAGAAAACATTGCTTAGAAGCTATGCTTATTTTAGTGTTTCTGGGTTAAAATGTGTCTTAATCCAATGCAGGTGACTAATTATAAGAGTTTGAGATGGATTTGGAGAGTTTAAAAGCCACTTACCCATTTTGTCCCAAAAAGGCTAAAACCAAGAAACATTGCTTAGAAGCTGTAAACAGCTTTGTTAGTGTTTATGGGTTTAAAATGTGTGTCTTAATCAATCAACTAACTAATTATAAGAGTTTGAGATAGATGTGGAGAGTTTAAAAGCCACTTATACCCATTTTGTAAAACAGGCTAAAACCAAGAAAACATTGCTTAGTTTGTAAAGCTATGTTAGTGTTTATGGGGTTAAAATGTGTCCAATCCAACATTGACTAGTATAAGAGTTTGAGATGGATGTGGAGAGTTTAAAAGCCACTTATACCCATTTTGTCCCAAAACAAGCTAAAACTTGAGAAAACATTGCTTAGAAGCACTAAACAGCTTTGTTAGTGTTTCTGGTTTAAATGTGTCTTAATCCAATGCAACTAACTAATTATAAGAGTTTGAGATGGATGTGGAGAGTTAAAAGCCACTTATACCCATTTTGTCCCAAAACAGAGGCTAAAACCAGAAAACATTGCTTAGAAGCTGTAAACAGCTATTTAGTGTTTCGGGGTTAAAATGTGTCTTAATCCAATGCAACTAACTAATTATAGAGTTTGAGATAGATGTGGAGAGTTTAAAAGCCACTTATACCCATTTTGTCCCAAGGCTAAACCAAAAACATTGCTTGAAGCTGTAAACAGCTTTGTTAGTGTTTTTGGGGTTAAAATGTCTTAATCCAATGCAAGCTAATTATAAGAGTTTGAGATGGATGTGGAGAGTTTAAAAGCCACTTATACCCATTTTTCCCAAAACAGGCTAAAATCAGAAAACATTGCTTAGAATGTGTAAGTTAAAATGTGTCTTAATCCAATGCAACTGACTAATATAAGAGTTTAAGATGGATGTGGAGAGTTTAAAAGCCACTTATACCCATTTTGTCAAAGGCTAAAACAAGAAAACATTGCTTAGAAGCACTAAACAGCTTTGTTAGTGTGTGCTGGGGTTAAAATGTGTCTTAATCTGCAAGCTAATTATAAGAGTTTGAGATGGATTTGGAGAGTTTAAAAGCCACTTATACTTTTTGTCAAAAAGGCAGGAAAACATTGCTTAGAAGACTAAACAGCTTTGTTAGTGTTTAGGGTTAAAATGTGTCTTAAATGCAGGCTGACTAATTATAAGAGTTTGAGATGGATTTGGAGAGTTTAAAAGCCACTTATACCCATTTTGTCCCAAAACAGGCTAAAACCAAAAACATTGCTTAGAAGCTGTAACAGCTATGTTAGTGTTTCTGGGGTTAAAATGTGTCTTAATCCAATGCAACTAACTAATTATAAGAGTTTGAGATGGATTTGGAGAGTTTAAAAGCCACTTATACCCATTTTGTCCCAAAAAGGCTAAATCCTGAGAAAACATTGCTTAGAAGCTGTAAACAGCTTTGTTAGTGTTTCTGGGGTTAAAATGTGTCTTAATCCAATGCAACTAATTATAAGAGTTTGAGATGGATTTGGAGAGTTTAAAGCCACTTATACCCATTTGTCCCAAAACAAGCTAAAACCAAGAAAACATTGCTTGGAAGAACTAAACAGCTTTGTTAGTGTTTTGGTTTTAAAATGTGTTTTTAATCCAATGCAACTAACTAATTATAAGAGTTTGAGATGATGTGGAGAGTTTAAAAGCCACTTATACCCATTTTGTCCCAAAACAGGCTAAAACCAAGAAAACATTGCTTAGAAGCACTAAACTGCTTTGTTAGTGTTTGGGTTAAAATGTCTTAATCCAATGGCTAACTAATTATAAGAGTTTGAGATAGATGTGGAGAGTTTAAAAGCCACTTATACCCATTTTGTCCCAAAACAGGCTAAAACCAAGAAAACATTGCTTAGAAGCTGTAAACAGCATTGTTAGTGTTTCTGGGGTTAAAATGTGTCTTAATCCAATACAACTAACTAATTATAAGAGTTTGAGATAGATGTGGAGAGTTTAAAAGCCACTTATACCCATTTTGTCCCAAAACAGGCTAAAACCAAGAAACATTGCTTAGAAGCTGTAAACAGCTTTGTTAGTGTTTCAGGGTTAAAATGTGTCTTAATCCAAACAAAATTATTAGAGTTTGAGATGGATTTGGAGAGTTTAAAAGCCACTTATACCCATTTTGTCCCAAAACAGGCTAACCAAGAAAACATTGCTTAGAAGCACTAAACAGCTTTGTTAGTGTTTCTAGGGTTAAAATGTGTCTTAATCAATACTAATTAATTATAAGAGTTTGAGATAGATGTGGAGAGTTTAAAAGCCACTTATACCCATTTTGTCCCAAAACAGGCTAAAACCAAGCATTGCTTAGAAGCTGTAAACAGCTATGTTAGTGTTTATGGGTTAAAATGTGTCTTAATCCAATGCAAGCTGACTAATTATAAGAGTTTGAGATGGATGTGGAGAGTTTAAAAGCCACTTATACCCATTTTGTCCCAAAACAGGCTAAAACTTGAAAACATTGCTTAGAAGCTGTAAACAGCTTTTGTGTTTTTGGGTTTAAATGTGTCTTAATCAATGCAACTAACTAATTATAAGAGTTTGAGATGGATGTGTGGAGAGTTTAAAAGCCACTTATACCCATTTTGTCCCAAAAGAAGCTAAAACCAGAAAGTTGCTTGAAGCACTAAACAGCTTTGTTAGTCTTTTTGGGGTTAAAATGTGTCTTAATCCAATGCAGCTAACTAATTATAAGAGTTTGAGATGGATGTGGAGAGTTTAAAAGCCACTTATACCCATTTTGTCCCAAAACAGGCTAAAACCAAGAAAACATTGCTTGGCTTTAAACAGCTTTGTTAGTGTTTCTAGGGTTAAATATGTCTTAATCAATGCAACTAACTAATTATAAGAGTTTGAGATGGATGTGGAGAGTTTAAAAGCCACTTATACCCATTTTGTCCCAAAAAGGCTAAAACCAAGAAAACATTGCTTAGAAGCTGTAAACAGCTTTGTTAGTGTTTATGGGGTTAAAATGTGTCTTAATCCAATGCAACTGACTAATTATAAGAGTTTGAGATGGATTTGGAGAGTTTAAAAGCCACTTATACCCATTTTGTCCCAAAACAGGCTAAAACCAAGAAAACATTGCTTAGAAGCACTAAACAGCTTTGTTAGTGTTTCTGGGGTTAAAATGTGTCTTAATCCAATGCAACTAACTAATTATAAGAGTTTGAGATAGATGTGGAGAGTTTAAAAGCCACTTATACCCATTTTGTCCCAAACAGGCTAAAACCAAGAAAACATTGCTTAGAAGCTGTAAACAGCTATATTAGTGTTTATGGGGTTAAAATGTGTCTTAATCCAATGCAAGCTAACTAATTAGAGTTTGAGATGGATGTGGAGAGTTTAAAAGCCACTTATACCCATTTTGTCCCAAAACAGGCTAAAACCAGAGAAAACATTGCTTAGAGCTGTAAACAGCCTTGTTAGTGTTTCGGGGTTAAAATGTGTCTTAATCCAATGCAACTAACTAATTAAGAGTTTGAGATGGATGTTGAGAGTTTAAAAGCCACTTATACCCATTTTGTCCCAAACAGGCTAAAACGAAGAAAACATTGCTTAAGCAGTTGTAAACAGCTGTTAGTATTTTGGAGAGTTAAAATATGTGTTAATCCAATGCAACTGACTAATTATAAGAGTTTGAGATGGATGTGGAGTTTAAAAGCCACTTATACCCATTTTGTCCCAAAACAAGCTAAAACCAAGAAAACATTGCTTAGAAGCTCTAGGGTTAAAATGTCTGTCAGATACAAGCTGACTAATTATAAGAGTTTGAGATGGATGTGGAGTTTAAAAGCCACTTTTACCCATTTTTTCCAAAAAAGCTAAAACCAAGAAAACATTGCTT